>VWZG01004530.1:23212-36782 GCA_013396735.1 Grallaria varia | reverse complement strand
TTTTTTTTTTTTTTTTTTAATATCCTGTGGTAACTTTACTGTAATGTGGTTAAAATATGCTACTTTACCAAGGAGAAAATAAAAAATAATATCATTTCTTGTTTGAAGTAGAGTGTGTTTACATCTTATTTGTTCTATTCAGCTGTTTTGTATTTGCTTCTTTGATTTATCTTCCTTTTTTCAATTCATTTCTAGACCACAAATAGTCATGTTGAATTGTGGTGGCCTGGCATTTCTACACTGGCCTACAGAGTTTAAAGGTTTTATTTTAGGAAAAGACCTGTGCAGGATTTACTGCCTTGTTGTTGGTGGTTTTTTGTGTGTTTTTTGTTTGTTTGTTTTGTGGGGGGGTTTTGTTTGGTTTTGGGTTTCATTTGTTTGTTTTTTGGGATTTGTTTGTTGGTTGGTTAGTTTGTTTGTTTTTAACCCTGCAGAATTTTTAAGGAAATAAGGAAAAAGTTATTGTACAAGCGATCTGTCAGAAGAAAGAGAAAAGATATTTTTAAGACAATGTTTAAAGTAAGATTTTTGCTTCAGTCTTTCTGAATGACCTTTTAGGTACTGCGAGTAAACTCACTGTATTCCCAAAATTAAAATAGATACCTGACATTTTGATCATGCTTGATTTTGTTCTAGAAAATCACTGTGCAAACTATGGCATGTGTGTGCTGGTCATGCTTATTTTCTGAATTTTTCTTGCCAATTTTTGACTTGCATTTTAACAGCAGGGTTTTATTACATGACGTTTCTAAGTACCATGATGATAACTTTATTGCCAATTCAACAATATCTGTGCCATTTTCAACATTTCTTGATTTCCCAGTATTTTAAAGTTGCTCAGCAAGTACGTGCACCTTATTCAGTGCACTGCATTTGTCATTGCTAAATAAATATGTCTTTATTTGAAAAGAGATCTTCTAGCCTTACTCTCATGCAGCTTATAATTGTTTTGTCCTCGTGGGCCCCTCATGAAGTGCACCTTTGGGTCTCTCTGCTGGGTGAACTGCTGTGCTCTGGGTGAGTCTCTGCCCTTGCTCTTTGTTCTGAATGCCAGGCCTGCCGTGCCCGGTGCTTGGCCGTTCTGTGGGAAGCGTTACAGACTCTGCACTTGGATCTTTGCTCTTTACACCTCCTTGTGTTGAGCTTGTGATATTTTTGGAGTCTCTCTTGGATCACTAAGACCTGCCCTTCCCCAGTTTTCTAGAATTCCTGTGTCTGGTAAATTCATCCTTGCACAGTGCTTCAGCTCTGTCTCTTACTACTTCATCTTCCTATTAGGAATATTTTCATAATTAATTTTATTCCTGGTGCTACATGTTGTGTAGAAACAGCTGAGGAACATAAAGGGTTTACTTTACTCAGGGTGAGTTTCACATCATCAACTTTGCATGACGTAAGCCTCTTTTTGATGATTCCAACTAACATCTGCCAGAGCTGTCAAATACAAAGCCTTTCTTTGGGAATTACTATTTTAAAATAGATTTCACACTGATATTCTATAGCTTCACTCTGTGAAAAATATTTACAAGGTAAGCAAATACAGCAAGCAAAGATTTAATCACGTTTAAATACCTGGTTTTTATAATCATTTTGCTTTTTCTTCACTTTACTCCCTGTTTTTTTCAAGTGTTAATTCATCCCTGGATTAATTTGCCCATGTCAATTTCAGTGACAGTTTCAACTTCTCAGTTTCTAGCAGGAAATTAATGGTCATTAACATTCCCAATTTTGTACAGGATCATCAAATTGTTTGGGTTGGAAAAGCCCTCTGAGATCATCAAGTCCAACCATTCCCCCAGCACTGCCAAGTCCACCACTAATCCATGTCCCCGAGTGCCACATCTGCACATCTTTTAAATCCCTGCAGGGCTGGGGACTCTGCCCCTTTCCCTGGGCAGCCGGTGCCAATGCCTGACAACCCTTTCAGGGAAGCAAACTTCCCCAAGATCCAATGTAAACCTGCCCTGGTGCAACTTGAGGCCATTTGCTCTTGTCCTATTGCTTGTTGTGAGACTGACCCTCACTTTGCTGCACCCTCCTGTCAGGGAGGAGAGAGAGGTCCCCCTGAGCCTCCTCCAGGCCAAGCACCCCCAGCTCCCTCAGCTGCTCCTCACAGGATTTGTGCTCCAGACCCTTCCCCAGCTCCATTCCCTTCTCTGGACACACTGCAGCCCCTCAGTGTCCTCCATCCTGCAGTGAGGGACCCAAAGCTGGACGCAGGACTGGAGATGTGGCCTTAGCAGTGCCCAGCTGTGCCGCCATCACTGCCCTGGTCCTGCTGGCCATGCTGTTCCTAAGAAAACTTTCAGCAGTGGAGATCCCCAGGTACCTTCCAAAGTGGGAAAGTGGACTTACAGAAAAGTAGGAAGTGAAGTATCATTTAATATAGTTAAGAAACATTCTAGCTACAAGTCAAAGCAGGTAAGACGTTAGACATCTGCCACTGGAATTATATATCTTCATTGATGTACACAAGCAAATCTATTTCTTAATTACCAGACTAAATAATGTCCTTTATACGGTCCTATTTGAGCTGCTGAATGGCTTGAAGGATCTGCTTTTCAGATCTGAGCTTTAGATGCACGCTAATACTCTGTAGCACACAAGTGAGCTATCTGCTCGGATTTATCTCGGAGGAGCTCAAATTCTCAGTAGGCTTTTGTTTAATACAGGGAGGGAACACACGGTTCTTTGTGCATCCTAAGTGATACATATGGCTTCAAGCAGTTAATAGGATGAGAGGCATTTTGCAGTGATGCTTTAATTTCAAACAATACATTAGATATAATTGGCATTTTTGGAAACCATCTGGTTAGTATTTTTTAAAGGTGAAAAAAAAATGTGTGAATTGGCAGATAAGATACAGCAGTACCTCTGAGCAGTTCCACTGTATTGGAAAATAGAGGGTAATTGTATGCTACAAGAAAGGAAAATAAAAGAAAGCACATGTTTTGACCCAGCAAGAAGCAACAGAAAAAGTGACTGAGGAATTCAACGTAGGAATACATTGAAAAAATGTTTAAAATTGTACTACATCAAAATGCCACCATATGTTCCATGATGAGATACAACAAAGTGGGTAATGTATCTGTTCTGGAGTCTGTCAAGCCATAGCACCCTTTGGATATGTCAGTAATTAACAAATAACATCTGCTGTCAACTGCTGCACTTAATCAGTGTGGGCAGGGTTCTCCTCCCTGCATGACAGAGGTAGACTATGGCATTCCGCTGCTCCTTAGGGACTGAAAACTTCTTTGGCCACATTGCTGCGTGCAGAACTGCTGCTGAGATGTAATGAATGGGAAATCTGGGTGTGCAGGAACAGCGGAGCACAGCCAGGCTGGCACTGTCAGTGCAGACCGAGAGCTCTGCCTCCCTTTGAGGACTCTGCTGTCAGATCTGCCCCCCATGGCCCCAATGCCCTCCCGTGTGCACACATTGCACCTTCAGCCTTTTCAGGCATTCACAGAGACCAATGAGAGCATCATTTAAAGATGAAGGGCCGGTCTGCTCTTGTTTTGTAGGTAACAGGGATGTGAAAATGTGTTAAGTCATTGACTGCTCGGCTAAAGACACTGTCAAATATAATGCAACCTGAGAACCACCACCAATACACAGGAAATTAAAAAAGGGCAATTTAAGAACTTGAAGAAGAGCTCAACAGAGCTGAGTTTCAAAGCTTCCCTCAGTTGCAGTAGTAGTGGAAGTCTGCCAGAGTTGATCTGTTTATCCTCCTGATTTCTGATTCCACCCTGTCCTGAGAATTCCCAAGGTTCCTCTAGACTAGAGAAATATTGGATGCATTGAAGTACTTCTGTGCCCTTTAAATGCAGCTGGTGCAGAGATATGGGGATTTGCAAAGCAGAGATCTGACCTTTCATTTATATCCATGTGTTCAAGAAAGGATTTTAATACAAATCTTAGAAATCTTGTGCCAGAACAACAATTTGAAATAATGAGATTTTGCTTTAATCTTCATTAGGATTCATTACACAGCTAATATATGATTCATTACATAGATAATGAATAATTAGTTAAGATAACACTCAAAACTCTAATATGAGGTGCTTAAGTTGGTAAATAATTTTCATAAATTTAAGTAAGGTTGTTTAATCAAGTCAATGCTATCATGGAGCTAGACAGTGTGCACAGTCCCATTTTGAGGAGCACTGTTATCTTTGTCCCCGTTTGCTCTAGCTCAGCAACACCGGGAATTATCTTCTGTCTCTGTCCCATTCAGTTGGGTTTGCAAACACCTCTGCTTGTTCTTGACCCACAACTGAGAATAAGTTAGCGCTGAGAATGCTCACTTCAAGTTTGTCTTTGCACATCAACTGGTCTGATCCAAGTTTCACTTTTGGTTGCTCAGAGAGAAGGCATATACAATATAAAAAATATTGTCTGACCTGACACTGTAATTCTATTTAAGAAACAAAACCTGTGCTGGATAATATATGCAGACACCTCTGTCATGGAGCCTCAGGGGGCTTCACACCCAATTGTCTGTGACCACCTCTGGTTATCATAGCAATTCTCTCGTAATTAGAAAATCAGCCTCTGCTCATGGCCTGTCTGTGCTAAAGCATGAAATTCTGCTACATGCTTAGGCACTTTATTTATTTGTCTATATAGTGACTGTAACTGACCGTGTTAAATGACTTCTTTATGCAGTAGTACTCTGGGTTTTTGAATGAAACATTGATTAGACTTATAATGCTTCAATGTGTCCTTGATTCAGTCTGTGCATAATGGGTAGATCACACCAGGAGAGAAAGCAGTGATGTTGGAGGTGTAAATACATCAGATAATATGGTCAGTAAGGTGGAAGCAGCTCTTACTGCTGCTCAGAAGGCAGGAGTCTCTGTGAAACCTTCAGCCTGCATTCGGGCTCAAGTTGGTGTTATAAAATTTTCCATTTTCAAAAGAGAGAGTCTTTGCCCATACAGAAACATTGGATAATGTATGAAGTTGGCTATATTTGTGTCCACAGGTGGGCAAAAAACACCACAGGGTGCTTTGGTGACAAATTTAAAGAGATTTATTCCTGCTCTTAGAAAAATGAGGGGGCTGAGAATAAATTATGTGCAATGTTGAAGGTAATTCTAAAAGTTGGCCATCAGATCAATGTGTGGGCACAAGCTCGAAGGCAAAGGGTATGATCCTAAGCACCTCCTCCTCTAATCCTAGAGAGAGCAGAGACTTGGAATTCTTGGAGTCCAGACCATTCCACTGTGGAATCACAAATCTCTGTGGTTTCCAATGTAAGTGTAGAACCTGAAAGTACAAACACCTTTTTCTAAGATAAAGCAAATGCTTCCCCACAAAAAATGCTATAGCACAGATAATTTCTTTTGAGGGAACAGGACAAGAATAGAACATAATTCAGAAATGTACTCAGGTAGTACAGTGATAAGAGCAATATAAGCACTTCCTTAGCAGAATAGAACAGAAAAGCATACAACAAACCAGAATGAATTCAAGCACTGCAAGGTTCAGAGACATTGTTTTTGAATGTCTGATCCACTTACAGCAATTACTTACAACATGGAAGGACTATGGGCCTTTAGTCTTTAATCTGAAGTGCTTGTGCTGCAAGAGTTTCAGGACTGTACTTTTGAAAATTTGACATAAGATATGAGAGGACTGAGAGAAAGAAGATGAAACATTCAGCTTAAAACAGAAGGTTACCCCATCTGCTATCTTCACTAGGTCTCTATTGCATGCCCTGACATACAATCAGAGTGGCTTTAGCCAGGCTGGAGGTCAATGCCACGTGGAGGAATTGGCCCTTACTGTGTGCTATGAAGCTCATATAAATTCTATTCTACCTTACTAATACATATCATGTTGGCCTGTAATCTTACCTGTTATGATACAGTATATTGCACTGTGTCTCCTGATTCTCATGTAATGCACTTTGCTCACAAATGCCACTGTTACGTATGAGCAGGACCAGATAAAAATCAGCAAAAGAAACCCAAACCAATTTCAGCTTTGTGGTCACTTTGCGGAGGTCAAGAGATATCAGACAGGTGACAGCTGAGCTCTCTCAAATTTGATTTTTTTATGTAATGCCTCTCCCAGTTTAGTCTTAAATCTGATACTGAAACTCAAATACTGGTTTCAGAACTGAAATGCAGTTGTCACTTTTTTCTGGACATGCCTGGCATAGACAGGAATGGTATTTTTAGTTTAATCTGTCTGAAAACATTCCTTAAACAAGTAATAAATAGTTCTTAAGAAGCACAAGTAAATTGGGCAACTGGCATGTGTCTTTAATTACAATTTTAGCCTTAGCAATTGTTCCTGAGTCATCTGTACAGCATTATTACCATTAGAAAACCAGCCTATTTTAAAATTTAATGTCACCGTGCAATTGATTAAGGTTAAAATGAGTTTATCCAGCAGAAAAATCTTAAGTAACTACTAAGGAGAACAGTCAGCATGTATACATGTACGTTTGCCAACACTGCCAGCATAAAACAAATGACTCGTTATATGGTATCTCTGTTGTGCCTGGATTCTGATTTTCTATGAGTCATCCCTTGATTTACTGAAATAGAAGAAGATGAGTAAGAGAGTCAAATTATAGGGAAAAAAGTCTGCAAGCTGCGTAACGTCCAACACTGTTATAGAGAAGGAGGATTATTCAACTTCTCTGTGCTCTTAATTGGCTCTGAATTCCATACCAGAACCCTCCTGACTCTGGATGTCTCCTACAGGGAGGAGTTTTATAAAAACCTCATGAATAACCAAGCTCAGTCTTTATTACTGCATAGACCATACCAGTCTTCCTTCTGACTACCCTTCTCTTTCGAATTGGGACTGCTGTATAACTGCAAAATTGCATCACGTGTTACACTGTAAAGGCATATAGCATGTCTATATGTCTCCATGTGATGGAGGGGGATAAAAGCAGTTTTCTATTACCAGCACATTAAACTGGGATTGGATTTTGCATTATGAATTATCATCTAATTTTACATATTGCTAAACAGGAATGTAATGTTCCATTTAGATGTAACTGAGGGAATTTGAAGCATTTGAATAAGGGAAAGAGGAGGAAGCACATTTAACATTTTTAATTTTTTAGGTTGTCTTCACTGTATAACATCCTATAATTATCATACAGATTTTTTTCAGAGAGTAAATTTTACTGTGACTGTCATCAGGGACAGTTTGAAAAATCCTCAATTTCAGCATTCAAAAAAAGAAATAGCAACAGTGTCCTGCAGAGAAGTGTCAAACCTGAGAATCCTCTGGCTGTGCAAGGGGCAACAACAGATGGATCCAGTTCTAAGAGTATAAAACCGTACTACAGGGATATATTCTTAAGGCTAAAGCTTTTCCTCAAGACTCATTCTTTTCCAATTATTTATAGTAAAAGATCTTCAATAAAATACCAAAGAAGTTATCTACTCAATATGAGGACTAATGCATAAATGGTAATGCTAAAGTTGAAGTTTTATAATATTTAGTTCAAGATAAGCTGCTGTGAAAAGTAATTTTTAAAAATAATGGTTAAATATTTACCTTTGCTTTGATTTGTAAAATCTTTGTGTTTTTGTGTTTCAACTGTTGTTATGTAACTGTTCCCCATGGCCCATGAAAATCGGGTTCAGTGTGAGGTTAAATTGTACCTTGTCAAAGCAGGGATGTGACCCAGAGTGAAGGAAGGACTCGCATGACTCCATTTGTTTCCTTGCGTTGGAAATCTTTTGACTCTGTGTACATGCGTGCGTGGGAAGAGGAGAGCAGATGTGAGGGAAAGGTCAGGGATGCTGTGAAGTCTGTGAGGCTTTCCTTTTACCTTCCATGAGATTTGGATGCCTCCTTAGTGCAGATACATATAAAACATTCCTCAGTGAGCATTAGTGTTGTCTATTTTTAGCTGAGTATAAACCAGGAAAGAAAGGAAAAGCACATAGCAGGTAGGATGCCCATACCAGCTGACATCCAAAGCCAGTGTTGAACACTGTCAGTGTAACAGTTGACTAACAAGAAGATTCCCTCACATATAGACATGTTTTCTATATCCATATCAAAGAACTGAGTATCTGAAACTGATAAACTGAAACAATTTGTGTGTCTGTGTGTATGCAGCTTTAGTAAATCTGAATTACAAAGTTTAGCCAACACATAAGAGAGCAGAGAATTTCTTCTTTGTGGCTGCACATCTTGTGTTAGATTTTAGTGAAGTAAATCGTGCCGAGTTTGACATTATAACAAAGGCTAATCCTTTGAACAGTTCAAGATATTACGTTCCGTTAGCTATAAACAAGGGATAAACTGTGATAATTTTCCCATTAGAGGAGGGTTAGCTGAGGCTATAATGGAGTATTTTAAGGTCAATGCCACCACAGATTAACTGTACCATACACTGAGAAACATTGAGAAGGATTCCCAGTACTTAGTTTCTCCAGATGTGCCACATTCTGATGACAAGTACCCAGGAAACACAACCCATGGGCTGAGCCTGCAGGTCCTCCTCACAGGCAAAGGACACCAGCCAGAGCAGCTTTGTCTAAGGCACAACCCAAGGTCACTCTTTGGCTGCGTGATTCTTGAGTTCCCTTTGTGTCCTATTTGCTATCTCCCCTTTTGCCTGTAGGTTAGAGCTTTACAAGGACTTTTGATTAAGGAAGAAAGGAAAAAAAAAAAAAAGAAAGAAAAAAGCACAATTGATTACCTTTATTCTGATGTCAAAAGGTTTCCCAGAGTCAACGTTTATTTTCGTATTTCCAAGTGTGTTTTAGACTTGTTTCTCCATGTCTGGCAAACATAGGTGCCAATGGATCATTTTGGAACTGGATACTGTCTAATGCTTTTCTCTGTCTGGTGTCAAGTTGGGGTTACTGTACTCACATTTTCTTTTATTTCAGACTTGCCTTACACAGCTTGGAAATCAATTTGCCTGGGCTGCCCACTGGCCGAGAAGCAGGGCATGCAGAGCATGCTTGCTGTCTGCCAGTTAGCAAGTCACCTCAAGGATCTCTGGGAGGAAACAGGAAGGGTTGTTGTTGCTGTATCCTCTGAAAGGAAGGCTGGCATCAAACTAATGTTTGCATGGGGCTTTCTTATGTGCAGGAATGCAAAAATGTGTTTACACATGGACAGTGAGGAGACATGCTGCCATGGACTGCAGCTGGAAAAGGGCAGTTGGGCAGACATGGAAGGAAGAGGGAAAGGACGTTGGATGGGTAAGTCATGGAACTGATGACACATAGTCCAAAGTGCATACAATAAGGTAATTCAAACCCCAGCTCTTCAAGAGTATGTTCATTATGAACCTCTGTACCAGTTTTCCTTCTTATTCTCAAGGAAACAGAAAATTTTCATGCAGGGAGAGGAGTCAAGTTTTGACCTAATGAAAACTGAAATACAATTGAGAGTAAGCTTGAACAATTCAGGAAGATTTATCTGGAAATGGTAAGCGGGGAATCTGTGAAGAGCCACAGTTGTTCATGTGATGTTCCCTTGTTTGCAGATCAGAGATCTCATTATAGTCAATTAGGAGAAGGATGGAAATAGAAGCAAACAATTTTCACTATTCTTTTTTTGTGACAAATCTGTGCCTGAAAAAAGAGGCACTCAGGCTTCCACTGGTGAAATCTGTGCAGTATATTTGTCCTTCAGTAGGCCTTTGGCAGAAAGGATTTCCAAGGTATTTCCAAGGAGTTTTAGGAACCAGCTCATGTTCCAGGTTAAGCTCACCTCACTTTGAGTGGTTATATACACCCTGTACTGCATAGCAGCAGACATGAATGGCATGAAAAAACTAATTCAGGGAGAAAAGTTGTTTATTCAGCAGTCGTACAATTCGAGCGTGGAGGCCACTGGTATAAATAAATGAAAGCAACTTATGAATGTACATAAAGAACATAGTGTGAGATTCCCATTTGTAAAGTCATATAATGTACTACTGAGGCTTTTTAGTGTGAAAGAAAGGCATCAGAAGCAATTCTGAAACATATAAAGCTGACTGATTGTGTATTATGCTCCCCCAAAAAGAGCAAAGTGAGAAAATAAGCCATCAGTAAAGGGTATTGTAAATTATATTAAAGCAGAATACTAACAGAAAACCTGTTGTGTATTTAGTTCAGTATTTACAAAAGGTCTTATGCTCCAGAATTATGTTCAAGCAGTACAACTATGAGACTTCATTGCTTCACACTTTCTTAAAGAAGTAATCTTTCTAATTTAAGATACATTAAACCCCTCCAAAAAACTTACTCAAGCAGATGTTATTCAGAATGTGAGTTATACCTGAAAGCATTAATGAATTGCATGAAGCAAAGTGGACTTTCCTTCAGCATCAGAAATGGATGCTCTCCCCCAAGAACTGCATAAAGATTAAATCAGGAAGCTCCACCTACCGCTCATCTATTTTTGTATTCCCCAGGTCACCCTATAAATACAGTTAAGACAGTACTGGTTCTTGATGGAGATTTATAAAAAACAGCTCCACTATTTACTTTTATGATGTTGGTGAAAAGCACATATACGGTTTCTGCTTGAGATTCTTGCATTTTCATCTTCATGAAACAGGCTTTTTTGCTTTTCATATTAAAAAAAATGGCCTGTTAATTTTGAGACAAGTTTTCAGCAAGTAAAATAAATGCATTCAACAGTTGTGTAAATTCTGTAAGATTCAAATTCACACAAAAATAAAAGCCCATGTTATAAAAATACAAAATAGATATATACTAGAAATAACATGGCTTAAAATGTTTAGGTTTTAATGTATTATGAAATCCAAATCAGATATACGTTTTCCAATATGTAGTATTTGATAACTATATCAAGAACTCCAGCTTCATGCCAATAAAGTCTCAATCTATAATTAATTTTTAGTAAAGTAATATAATGTGTATATTAATATTGTAATATAGTAAATGCTTGAAGAGACATAGGAATGAAATTTTTGCAGGCAGAGATATGGAGACACTGAATTAGCTGGCCAGATCTTAGCTCCCCTTGGGGTCCTGACTTAGTAACCCATTAAGCATATTCTCGGTTTTTGCTTTTCCTACAGAGCAAGGCACATAAACTCAGCCTGAACTTTGAGATAACACTTCTGTGGTTTGTTCCTCTTTAAAATCGTTAAGTCATTTCAGTACGTGTTTATCTGGCTGGAGAAGTAATGGAGAAGAATGTTTTCAGGCAGTAAGAGGGGAGCTCAGGGGTCAGGTTAACCTCGACCCACGTGTTAGCGCGGTGCTCCCCCTCTTTCCCTCCCCCCAAATTGATTTTGCACTGTGTGTAGTGAAATTGGGCCACAGCTGAAACTTAATCACCTACCCAGAGACCAAGGCAGGACAAGACGGCAGATTTGATGGCTTTTGTACTGTCAAAAAAAACTTCTGCAAGGGTCTGGAAGTAGCAGGAGTAACCAGAGTGGAGGAGCCACATCCCTGCCATTTATATTTGAGTTACAACTTGAGTGACAAACTCAGAAAATGCCATAGCTGAGTGACTGAAAAGCAAGCACTATGAATGCACAGACAAGAGGAACACATTATAATTATGTCTGGTCTGCATAAAAAGTGAGAAAAACTACACTGTAGAATTCAATCAGTCTGTTGTGTAAACCAAAAATTGCCTTGAGCAAAAAAACGGGAGTAACTTCCACGTTAGGGAGCTTAAGCTATAATTTAACAAAGTTAAAATTCATGTAATCCTATCATCCTTTATAAAACACTGGAATTAATATTGTTTGAGAAAATAAAAAGTTAATCAATATCGCACCTACGGAAATTAATACTGTTCACACAAATAAGATCAGCCAAAGGCAGCATGTACATCTTAATCAGGGAACACAAAAGCAAGAGCTCTGGGGGGAACCTGGAGTGGTTGTCTAGGAAACAGCAACAAAAAAACCAGGATATGAATTCTGCTGTTAACAAGTAGTCAAGGTTCATGCAGACGGTACAGCTTTGCAAGGGGCAAATTCTGAGAATTAGAATATCTTCTGAGAATTCCCAGGTAACATAAAGTTTTGGAAATGTCACATCATTTAGACAAGCAGCTGTGATGCAACAACCAAAAAAATTCTGCAGCATTGTAGATAGCCCAAACCAGACACCACACCTTGCATGCAGATTTTGCATTTTTAAGAGTGCCTGATTTTTCTCAAATACTCTACACATCCACATGTAAATAAACACCAATGAAAGTCTGACAGAGACATATTTATTGTAGGTGTTAAATCTGTGCATGGCAATTGTAAGGCAATATTGAGAACCAGCACGTGGTATTGTACCTTCCCAGTTGTAATAACCTGGTGGGATGACGTACTGGCAAAACATTATTAAAATGTATGTATTTGCTTGCTTTTAATTTCATGCACATCTTAGCTTTCTGCAGATCAATCTGAAATGTCAGACAACAGTGACACATCATATCCTTTTATATCAGATGCCCTTGGGTTTTGTTCCAATCAATTATTGGTTTTACTTGCAAAAGGCAAATTGAGAGTTCATGAACAAAAATTGAATCTGCAAATTATCTTACGATCCTGGATATCTACAGTGTCCAGGGGTCAGCATTAAAGGCTGAACTTTGTAAATTGCCATGTCTAGCAAAAGAAAAAAAAAAGCAAAAAAAAAGCGTACTCTCTGGGTTTCTTTTCTTCCCCTCCAATTTGCAGCAGGGCAGTATTACAGAAAATGGAGAAATTTAAAGTGTTACTGGGTGCAACATTTTTTCCTGTCATCTTCTTTGACAGGTGTTGTGGAGCAAGGATATCAGTGCGTGAAAAAAGGCCTTTCTAGTGTAGTCAAGAAGCATTTACCTGTGTAATACTGCAGCCTCCTCTCTGAGCCGCAGGTGTGGGCGTTATCTCCGCGGTGCAGGAGGAAAGGCCCAGACGATAAGGAGTAATGCTGGTTTCCTTGACACACTTCGTGTCATCCTCCTGAATTTCATCTCCTCTTAGACACCTGTCAACCACCCCATCTCATGGGGATTGGTAATAAGCAAGGCTGAAATCTGGGTGGAGCAAGAGCAGCACAGGTGAGTCCTGTGGCTGGGGGCACACAGGGTCAGTCCGATGGGCTCTGAGCCATTTCTGCCCGGGCACGGGGGCATTTGGCTGGTGTGAGGTGGCAGAATGCACAGACAGGTGCGTGCCTTCCCTCAGATGTCTGCAACAGGCTCGCGTGCCCTTCAGCCTCTCTCTTTCCCAGCTGAAAGCAAAGTTTCAGGCTTTGGCACCAGCTTTCCTCCCTGCACAAAGCATCTGCTACCTTCTTGGCAGCGCAGGGCTTTTCTCGTCCAAAAGATCACCTCAGCTCCCAGCCACCACCAGAACTTTTCTGTGTTCATCACTCTGCAGTGCTCCCACACTTGCTTCCCGGGGGTTCCCTTCTCCGGCAGCCTTCTGTGAATTTAAGCTGGGGTGACTTGTGTGTGCTCCCCATGCCGCAATTAACAGTGGAGGACGGGAGCTGCCCCCGGTCCCTCTGCACAGGCACCGTATGTGTGTGTGGGGGGGGGTTTGTGTATGTGGGTTTGTGTGTGTGTGTGTGTGTGTGTGCAGGGGGGTTTCTGTATGTGGGTTTGTGGGGGT
>VWZG01004530.1:144-22991 GCA_013396735.1 Grallaria varia | reverse complement strand
TGTGTGTGTGTGTGTGTGTATGTATGTGGGTTTGTGTGTGTGTGTATGTGGGTGTGTGTGTGTGCCCGTGTTGCCCTCCCAGCTGCCCGGGTGCCACTCCAGTCATGCCTGGGTTAGTGTCCTGTTGTTGTCCCCCTCGTGCCCCTGTTTCACTCACCGGTGTGGCACTGTTGTCCCAGCTGTGCCCGTGTTTCTCTCAGCAGTGTCCCTGTGCCATCCCAGCGATGCTCTCTGAGGGCTCTGCCCTGCCCTCAGGCCTGCTGTCCTTGCTCCCTGCCCCGATCTCTCCTGGCCTGCAGGATGTTAATATGAATAATTCTTTTAAAGCACAGCTTTCAGCCCGAAGTGTTGTGCTGCCCAGCGAGGACACAGGGCTGGAGGTGTGAGAACACCCTGTGGGGCTGTGGGCAAAGGGGCAGCTCTTTGGTGTGTGCCTTTCCATGGCAGCACCACGAGGCTCTGGGCGGCTCAGCCCTCACGGCATTTCCCTCACAGTATATTTCCCTCACAGTGTATTTCCCTCACAGCATTTCCCTCACAGTATATTCCCCTCACAGTATATTTCCCTCACAGCATTTCCCTCACAGCATTTCCCTCACAGTGTGTTTCCCTCACAGTATATTCCCCTCACAGTATATTCCCCTCACAGCATTTCCCTCACAGCATTTCCCTCACAGTATATTCCCCTCACAGCATTTCCCTCACAGCATTTCCCTCACAGTATATTCCCCTCACAGCATTTCCCTCACAGTATATTTCCCTCACAGTGTATTTCCCTCACAGCATTTCCCTCACAGTATATTCCCCTCACAGTATATTCCCCTCACAGTATATTCCCCTCACAGCATTCCCCTCACAGCCTTTCCCTCACGGCCGCCTCCCTTCCTTTGTTCGGCCTTGGCAAGCCCAACGAGGAAGGAACTCGTGAATTAATAGAGGAGGAGGTGTCAAAATGTAAATGAATTTTTTTCGTGCTAGTATTTACTCGATTCGCAACACTTGTCACTGAGGGAAGTAATACAGTTACTCACAAAAGAGATACCCTGCGATTTGTAATGTGAGCATTGGTGAGGCAGAAGGTTCTGGAGCAAACCTGCCTCTTCCACCACCCCATGGAGATCAATAGTTACCCTTTGTCCCAAGGGCTATCCTCTGCTCTCACTGTTAATGTCACACGCAAAGGGCTTACTTTGTTTCACAAAAGTCTAGCAAAATACTCAAATTAACTTCATAACTGGCTTTAGAGACTTACAGTCACGACTTATTTCTATGCAGGTATTTGTGCTATAGATGGAAATGGTCAAAAAGCCTGGAGAGCAGAAACCTCAAAGCTCTTCAAAATGAAGCCACAAACTTTGTCCTGTCTCTGCTCAGTCAGTGCTACAGACTCGATGAGCTTTTGTCTTTGAGTGTATTTGTTTCTCCCGTGGTACTCTGCTCTAGCAGCACTCACCTGCAAATTAATCTAAAATGAAGTTTGCTACCATATGCCTGAAGTTTCCAGGCCTCAGAAGGACTTGATTTGTGGTATGGGACAGGATTCAATTCTGATGTAATTTTTAATACAAGTTTAAGTAGCAGCCCTTCATAATTCTTTAGCCAATTATATCTAACTGCTCACAGATTACTTATCATATATTGTTTCAGTTAATTTTATATCACCCCATCAAACTGGTAAATACAATTTTCCTCAACTTTTGGTAGACTATGGAAAGACAAACAGACTTGAATAACTTTCCTGGCACATGGGACTGCAGTAGGAGTGTGGTTGTTATGTTTTAGTTGTATTAATAAGTTATGGATCAGCATTACAAAATAAGCACATTAACACTGTGGAGAAGCAGGAAGCCATTGGCAGGGTGAAGAAAAGAATTTATGAATACCATTTCCTAATCCTTCACTCTAACCACTAAACCCCATTGTCAATAAGATCTCAAAAACAGAGCATATTGTTATTCCTAAACTGCAATAGTGCGTTTTTATTCAAGGTTTGCATCACATATTGTAATGTATTACGGAAGATATTGACAACGCAGAATTTCTTTAAGGAATGACAACCCATCGTGTGAAGGCTGCTTTATTTGCAGGGTCTGTGACTCAGTGGACTGATGATACTGTCACTTGTTGGAAATTCTAAGCAGAAGAGGCTACAAATAAACCAGGCCTCTGGCTTCCCCAGTTGTATGCAAGGAATATGCTATCTGACAATAGGAAATTATATAAAGATGTAAGCATATAATTTTTAAGCAGCCCTGAAAGCAGTTTTGCCCCCTGATGTCCTCTTTCCTGGGACAAGTGAAATGTGCATGAGATACAGGTATGTTTAGTCTGTACATTCTCACAGGAGAAGCCTGACCCTGACCTTTCATTGTGGAGCTTTGGACAGCTTCTGTCTTTGAAAAAGCAATACAGAATTCCTCTGAGTGTGAAGTGAATGAAAAATAATCTCTGTTTGGACTATGAAGAGTTACTTAATTAGTTTTCAAAACATAACAGAAATGAGTTCTCAAGACATGGAACAGAACTCTCCGGCATCTGCAGTAAAATGGACTAGAACATCTTACATAGCTGCTTGTTTTCTGGTGACCTGCAGCTTAATAGCTGTGGAGCAAGGAGATCCCATGCAGTTCATGTTCCTGGTGTCTGTGAGTAGTGGGGTTTAAAAATCCCAAACAAACAAACAAATAAGAATTCTTGATTCTGTGATGATTAGTATATGGCATACTGCAAACCAGCAAGATAACTATGGCTGGTTTAGGTAAGAAAAAACTGTGGTGAGCACGTTGGAAAATTAGATAGGGAGATAACCCTCACAAAGCCCTAAATATTGCATTAAAAAAATATACAATGAATACAGTATTGGTCTCTGCTGCTTTTAGATGTGGGAGGATAATTCATCCAGTATGATTCAGGGAGCAGAGGCAGTCACAGGCCATATTTTCTCATTGAGTATTGATGGGCTGTATTTGTACACATGGGCTGGGAGTGTTTTGGATCATTATAGCTATGCCTCTTGTGAAGTGTAGGTGTTTGCATTCCTGACTCTCACAGAGCTGTGAGGCCTTGGAAAAAACATTCTCTGAGCTAGATGGTGTTGAATGTGCGTGTGTGGGGCTTTCTTTAGCAGAACCAGAATCTTTGCCAAGCTCTTGGGTGATGAATGAACCTGCTGAAAGCAGAGGATGTAAAGGTTAAATAGAAGAAGGAAGGTAGATCAGTGCATGTTTCTTGGAGGTTCGTTATAGGGAAGTTCAGGAATTCAAGCATTAATGACTGGGTTCTGTGCATATTTATCATAAGAAATTATTGAGTACTTTGCTGCTACCTTGGAAGTGTTATGTCCTCTCTCCTCCTCCACAATAACCCAGGACTCTATGACAGTTTTCTTCCACATTCTGTGTGAAGAGAAAGCTCGTGCCCTTCATACGAAGATCATGGAAAGGGGACTTTCCCCCTCTGGTTTTCTTTCTTCACCATTAAAGCAGAGACACTGGGATGACTCGTCTTTAGAAGACATAGCTCTGCCTCTTATTTCCACAGTTTCTATACATAGAAAATCAACTTTCCTGTTTCTCTTGGAACTTGGGGAAGTTTCTTTAGTGTTTGAAAATTCAGCATAATTTTCTTTTCTGCATGAGAGTGCCCAACCTGATCTTTTGGCTGCAGTGGGAAGGAAGGAGAGAAGTGCTGTAAAATATTCTGGGCTGGCATCACAGCCTCTTGATGGATGTTTCCCATGTCAACAACACTATTCAGGATCATTGCCCAAACCCCAGGTTTGCATGATTTCATACTTTCAGAATGACTTGTGAAACTGGTTCTAAAGTCACTTAGTATGAATTTATAAAGACAAGACATGAACAGAAGTAGACTTGCTGTGCCTTGTCTGTTTGTATCAGAAAAAAAAATGGTATAAGTAGATCATGGAGACCAGGAATTGTAACAAAATTTGGTGGGGTTTCCAGTTTCTTCACCTTTTACATTTATTGAGGTGATTCTTATTAAGTCTCTACATTTTCATCCTCTTCCAGAGTTTATCTGTCATGTATTTGGAGTCAGTGAGAGTGGGATTTCAGAAATATATCTATTCTTACCTCTGGACACCACATTTCCTTAGACTTTGAAAAGTCTTGCTGTGGTTACTTGGTCACTTTGATCTTTCCTTACACTAGCAATATTTCCAAGCAGTTCTGGAATAGTTAATACTATTGATTTGACTCCGACACTGTTGGTAATGGATACTTTTTATAGATAGATGGTTGCAGAACAGAAATATTCACATATTATTTCTTGTAAAAGAAGTTCTGGTCTTTTTAGGGTTTTTGTAAAACATGTGTGCACACTTCCAAATATTAGGTTTTCTGAACTATTAACTGTACAGGGTAGCAGGCTTGCCATTAGCTCTGCTTGCTTGCTTTTTAACAGTAAATAGCAACTTAAATATTAAACTGGAAATGGCAAACAAAAATTTTAGAGAAAATGTGATACAAAATCTGGCTTCTGGGGAGATGGGAGGAAATAGAGAAGAAAATAAAACAGCCCAGTTTCCCAAATGTACATTAAATCCCCTCCTTGTCTGTCTGAATGTATTGTAGAATGTAAATCTCTATTACCTTATATTCCTTTGCTGCCTTGCTTTTTATGACACATGCTGGATTTGAACTAAGACTAAACTTTGTGACTTCTCTAATCTTCTATTTCATATTTGCATACAAATAGCCCCAAAAGGAATGCAAGTATTGCATCTATGTCATAGTTAGCATTAAGGCATTTAAGAAAAAGGGAAAAGAGATTTATGGTTCTGTTATATTAAAAAGCTATTTATCATTATAGATCTTAATTCAAAGTTGAAGTCAGCTGGGAGGTGCTTTTGGAGATTAAATACTAGGGATGAAAAGAAAGCTTCCCTTATGACAAAAATGAACTGGGTTGCTTTGTACAGTAGTTTGTTCGATATCAAATCAGATTTGCTTCTTCATCTGTGGGGGAGTTACACTGTAAAATGTTTTCATCCATTTCACAGACCCATTATTAACAATGAAGTGTTGCTATGTCTAATTATACGCGGTGGGCTGTCTCAAAGTTTCTGTTCTCAGAATGGTGTAGGGGCAAGGAGACTCTTGATGTATTCTTAATGCTATTTCCATATTCTTTAAATGCTTTGCAAGTTTATATAAGATACACTTGAGTTTTACAGATTTTAAAAGAAGAAACCCATCCTTAAGGAACTTAATATTTTCTTGCAAATTTCTTTTATGATGAAGTAAGAAAAATTAAGTGTCTCCCTCATGGAATTACCTTTCAGTTAAAAAAAAGTCTTACAAGAATTACGTTTTGATAGGCTTTTCCCCAAGGCTTGCTGTCTTACAGAAATCTGGGTGTCCTATGAGGACTGTGTTTCCTGTCCTGGACTTTCCGAGCGGCTTACTGCCTGTGATAGACCTTTCAGACTTTGCATCTCACAGCGTTTTTGTGGTGAAGTGTACTGGGAAAATATTCCTGCAAGATGCATTTCTTTTATGCACCTTCAGTACATGCTCACTGGTGAGCGTACTAAATTAATTTGATTGCTTAGATCCACCACCTGGGGATAATGAAACCCTGCAGTGTGGAAGAGGCAATAACACTCCACTGTTTGTCATTTCTCTGTCCATTCCTTGGGAGTTGTGTTGCTGATCATAAGGCCAGGAGCAGTAAAAATGCACAGGGAATCTTGTTGGGTGATTATGCAGCAGCATCCCTGTAGTCTGTGTTTGCCATTTGTGCCACTGAGATCTCATTTCTCTTGGCAGCTCCATTAGGTTTTGAATGGGACAATCTTATATTTGCCTTAAACATCTGCATGCAGCCCCCTCTTCTATGGGAATTCTTAGGGGGCAAATGGCTTTACTGTTAATTAGATCTCTAACTGTTGGGTTTTCCTGGGAAGCACCTTTGACATGTAGCAGGGTATGTCTGTAACCGCTGCGTGAGCTCTGCCTCTGTGTGAGGGCAGGGAGAGAAACATTCCATAGGGATTTTTGCGTTACCTGCAAATTTCACATTGGCATTTTTCTCCTTTGGGGTGGAAAGGGCATCTGTTATTTCGATGACGCATTTTGACTGCTGCAGGCTGGTGAACAGGATTTGACCTAGGACCATGAGTGTGAAAGGTGATACAGTCTCATGTCTATTCTTTGGGCAATCTGCTTTAAAATGTGATGATCATCCAGCCAGTCACTCTTGGCAAGTATTGCTGCAAGTGACCTAGAACTCTGTGGGTTTTTTTCATTTCTGTTCCTTTTATAATCAGGCAGGCAGAAACATTTGCTTTGATCATTCATCTTTCTATTTTCTTATTCCTTTACCCCCAGGTACCAGCTTTTATCATTTCCCACAGCTCTGTGCATACAAACACTATAAACAAGTAGTAAAGTGCCTGAGTCATCAGATACAGCTCCTCAGGGAGTCCTGCAGAAGAGAAGTAGATCCTGATTTTTGCTGCTGTTGCTGTGCTTATGTTAAGAGTCCCATGACACTGGTCTGGTATTCATTTATGAGAAAAAAATTCATAACCAGACAAAGAAGTTCAGAAAAATCAGAATATTTGTAATCTTCTGGTGGGTCTTACGTGCCTGCTAAAAAACAGATGCATATATATCAGTAACTTTTTCCCATTGGGTTTTAAAGCAAAAGTGGGAAATAACTGCTGTCATTAACAACTACTAAATTTGCATATTTATTATATTACGCCAATGAAGAGCAGGACTGTGAATAAACTAATGTTATAACTGACAAGGGATGTTTTTTGGCTGGTGCCTTATGTGGAATCTTATTGCTGTGACAATTGCTGATTTGATGCCTTCCCAAGAGCTGTATTTTCAAATAGCTTCTTCCAGGGAAGCCTCCTCAAATAATTCCCTCCAGACTTCAGAGCTCCTGCCATAACACAAATTATGGTTTTGCCTCCATTTCTACAGTGCTCTTTGTATTAGAAAATGGTATCTGAAGTCCTACATGGATGAAATACAGAAACATTTGATGAATGATCCATAAAATACATACAGACAATCCCTCTTCCAGACTATTGCCTAAGATAACCTTATGTAATGCATGTGTATTCCAGATATTGGTTATTGTTTCTATTGTTAAAAGAGAATTATTGAGTAGTGAAAAATAAAACCAGCATTAACCCAATATAATCTTAAAAAAGGTACTTTCTATGTCCAGAAAGCATGACAACAGATGAAGCACACTGATAAGCACAGCAGTGCAGGTGAAATCAGATGTAACATCGACATCATATGGTCATCAGAATCTGGTGCACTGTAAATTATTAAACTTAATCTTGACAGTTGCTTCCTGCAGCTTGTGGTCTTGGGATAATAAGAGCCTTTAGCCAGAAGTCCTTGGCTTGTGATAATTTTATAATGGTGCTGGCCGTGCCTTGCCTGTGGCAAGGGCATTGACTTAGACAGAAATATTGTGAAATCCAGGACAGGGCAAAGGAGAAAGAAGTAATTACTATGTCATAACTGAGATTATCCTGGTGGGACTTGAAATTCGCATGTGGCAAATGAAGCAAGAACTGGTAGATTTGCTACAGGTTTCAAGAATTGCCAGTATTGATATTTGTGCTTCTGGGAGAGGCCTCACCAAAGGACATGGATGCTTTTGGTAGCCCATTTGCAGGGAACTAATTTTCAAATTTTCAGCACTAGTGTGTCATCTCCCTGTTCTCCCAGACTGTCATGTTTACACTCCATGTAGTGTGTGAAAACTAAAGGCAACTCTTTTCTATCCTCCTGTTCTGAGAGAAGTACTACTCTATTACTATTGTTGTGATATTTGTGTCACCGCAATAGACTCCTCTATCAGAGCTTGCTTACTCCACACACCATTGCTGTCTGGGAAGAAGGCATCAGTTAAGCCACAGCCTAATGCTGTAGCTGAGAGCTATTGGTACTTGGTAGCACTAGAAGCTCCAAAACATACATACCCACCTGATGGGATCTTTATATTCATCCTCTGAGGGCCTTGGAAATGGTGCTATTATTTACAAGAGCCTTCATGTGCCTGTATGTGTGTGCAGCCTCCAGGTAGATAAGCTTTTGGTTAATTCTGAATGTCACTACGTAAATTCCCCCAAAAAAGTTCTCACTTATATTAGGAGGGGAAAAAAAAATCTAAAGTAATGAAATTGTGAATTATGTTCTAACAAAATTCAGGACTAGCAGTTTTTTAACTTTGAGAAATGTATTCATTCTACATAAAATATAAAAATGCTTCTATTATGTGAAATATGCAGTGCTCCCTATGAATAAGTTCCAGAACACAAACACAGATCTTAACAGACAGAGGTGGGCCTTTGCCAGCACAGAATGAAATCCATGGAGTTCTGTGCAGAGTCTGGCAAGTGTGTGCAAGCAGGCACTGGGAAGCATTGTTGGACTGTACTCATCAATATAGACCATAGCTCTTCGCTTATAACCTAAGGCAAGAATCTAGCTGGGAGAACATTAAGGGATATATTACCTCATAATAATAAGTAGCGTATTGATTGTTACAAGAGTTTAATGAAGAGAGCAAAAGGAAGACAAGAAGGATATAGATTGAGATTACTCTTCAGCTTTCGGCTTTGCTCTGCTTGAATTCCTGGTAGTAAAATAATTTGGCAGACAAAATTTTGTATGTCAACAATATTAGGCTTCTAGAAGATGAAATATAAAAAAATATCTTTTTTAATGCAAGAATTTATGCATTCTAAAAGTTTAAACCCATGGATATTCAAAAGCTGTGATCAGTAGATTAGACTGGCATTCTCTTTGAACAAATAAGAAAGACAGGTTTTAATGATACGAATAAAAATAACCTGCTAACAAGTAGATTCTTACAAAATAACCTTGTCCTCATTTGTTACAAAGGACTTCAAGCTCTGTTTCAAGTGGAATGGAATTTTCAGAGTAAAATTCCAGGTTGTTGAAGATGTCGAGACTTCTGTTTTTTGTGGGACATTATATTCCTGTTTGCCAACTTAAAGACCAGTAAGAAAACGTCTGCAAAATAGCATGGCTCAGGTCGGTGAACTTTTAATACCATTGTCTTTTATTTAACAAAAATGGAACACTAATTGGAACTGTATCAGAGGGTGCCAAAATAATATTTTTTTTTTTGGTAAATATTTTTTGCTGGGTGTCAAGAGAAGAAGAGGTTATGTGCTTATTTTGGTTTAAGTGCTTGCTCTGAGCAGGGTTTGCACAGATGACCTCCAGAGGTCCCTTTCAAAATCAAATTTTCTCTGTTTCAGAGCTTGGTGTATCAACAAAGTGTGCCTGTCTGTATGAAATAGAGTGAAATCATGTTTCTGATATCTTTGCAGATAACAATAGGAATATTGTAGGAATATTAGGGAGTGCTTTATTACCTCTGGAATACTTGTGTACTTGCACATTAATGTATGGGAACTCATTAACAACCCAGAAGAGTTTGTGGAGGTCCAAAGAGGACACAGGCGGGTCACACTCTGTGACAGAGTTTCCCACAATTGCTGGCTTTCATTCACTGCTTAATTTAGCCTTTTCAAGGTCTTCCCAATCCATTAGCTGCTTAACAAAGCATATTATTGTCATTCATTTACCTTATTATTCCTTACTCCTAGACCATGAAAGACACAATCTTGGGCACTTCTGCTCTACCTGCTCATGGGCTTTGATAACCCTTCCCTTGGTAGTGGATGTCCCCAATAATCCCTTTCTTACCAAAGGACTTGTCACTGAGTATGTGAGTCTGAATCAAAGTTGTAGGGCTACATCCTGGACAGCAGTGTGCAGCCTGAAGCCTGAAAGTCTTAGGATTTCTTCGTTTGTTATTATTGAAATTGAACAAATGAAGTGACTGGCAAACTCAAGTTATTGGAGACTTGTATGCATATGAATATGTTACCAAATAGCAATGGGAAGGACAGCATAACCAGATGCCCTGTGACAAAATTCTCTAGTTGGGATATGAATGTGAAATTATTTCAATGAGTTAAAGTTACTTCTTTTTTTTCTGGCACATCAAGAAATAGAAGTATTACATGTGCTTAGAGCTCTAATGTGATTATGTCTCCACAGGATACCAGGATTTAATGTGTTGCATGGAAACTTTAACATATAGTATTATGCTCTTGCTTACTGTATTTGCAACTGCTGTTGGGGTGAAAACTTCATCTGACTCTAAAAATAACATAGATACAATTTGTATTTTACAAAAGAAAAAAGTATTCATTGATTGTCACGGAAGAGGTGTCACAGTCAATGAGCACATTGTAGAAGCATAATTAGTCAAATGGTGATCTAGCATATGCAGGTAGGATCTAACAAATTAATCAGAACGTCTGAAGCAAGTTAATTTGGCTGCCTTAATCTATGTTTCATATAATTGTTATGACAAAGAAGGTAACCCAGTTTAATTTTAATGCCCAAGAAGCCAAGAGAAATTGTCATTATTTAAAATTGGAATAGTTCAAATCTGTGAGATAACATCAAAACAGGGCCTTGAAATATTATTTTAGCCTCATTTTTGCAGAAGCCAAAGTAGAAAAAATTCTCAGTAATTCTGTAATTCAGTTATAATCATAAGAACTTTTAAATTGGATTTAAGCTAAGTTCCAGATTAATGTTTCCTATTGCACCCCTTCTGCTGCTTCTTTTGTCCATATTCAGTTCTGATAGCCCTATACACTGACAGTTCTTGTATATACAAAGGAGAAAGCTATTTGGAGGGCAGTGATCAGGTTCATCCTAATGGTTTTCAGAATTACTTTTCCCTGAGTTCTTGCCCTGTAATTCTCAGTGAACTCAGTGATACTCCAGGTCAGTCTTTATTCAGATGAAAACCACAGTGTCAGAAGATGGGCATTTGAAAGCAGAAATGTATAAATATTTTTGAAACATTTAAGTCTCTATGCCAGCATTTGCTTTCAGAAGTGTCACCTTTCATATGCAGATCCATTTTCTTCTCTCTCCTCGCAATGTAAAAACAACCAATCTTAAATAATTGCAGACACTATATTGTAGGACTTAAGCAAGCTGTAATCAGCAGAGAAATAACGTGCAGTTACTCACTTTGATTCCTACTGCTTTGCTCTGTGGCACAGCGTGGTTATTGCGGTTCCTGACCATCCTCAAGGCATTATCCTGCCCCTGGGCAGCTCTCCTGGCACTTGAAGTGGAGCCCTCAGTCTGCCACAGCTTTCCAAGTGTGGCTGAGGCAGTTGGGGTAGGATATGTGGTTCAGTAGCTCCGTTTTCCCTGGTGCGTAACATCATCGTTGTTTGCCAAGACCTTTTCCCACAGAGTCCCGCTTTGACTGAAGACCTTAAATGGGATGGAATCACAGAAACTAGGAGTAGTAGCTGGTGCTTAGGTGACTTTGAAAACCTGGTCATTTACTGTTATTTGCACTTACAGTTATTTACTGGAACAACATGAAAAAAATCAAGTATTTGTTATGGGAATTTTTAAAATTGGTTGTAAAAATACTTGGAAAATCTCCTTTTTTCTAAGAATGGCAACCATCTTCTACCATTGGTCCTCCCAAACTCTGCTAGTAGGTAACTGTGGAGGACTAAAAGGGAGGGTGGTATGTTTGTGTGTTTGGTAAATACTACAAGAGACACAGAGCTTGAAAAACATTGACTGTGAATGTATTTCACCAGCCAAATTTTTCTGCTGTCCTTTCTGAAGCCACATATACACACTGTCCTCCAGAGGTGCTGCCCTATTTTCTCTCTAGCCTTCAGACAGATGGAATTGTGGAGTGACTGAGAGTACCTTTGCTATTGGCACAGAAACAAATGCGTCAAGCTACCAATTCTTACATCCTATTTAAGAAAACCTATTTGTCACAATAGTGGAAACAAAGCTTGTACAATTCCTCTCGTATGACTGGGATATACTCTGTAACATAGAAATGTTAATGCTTCCTGCTGCTTTTAAAATCTGTGCCTCATTTTGATTGTGGGTTTTAGTCTTTTGAACAAATGCTGGTTTTTTTGTTCAACTCACTCACTCACCCAGATTTCTTTAGTTGTATTATACCACCTGGCATGGAAAGAAAAGGAAATAAATAATGAAAAATTGCTGTCTGGTAGAGCTGAATTATGAGACTTTTTTTTTTTTTTGCATAAATCTTGAAAAACTTCATAAAGATTTGTACAGTTTGTAGCTCATTGCCAAGTAGAATCAATAGTTGTGTGGAGGTTTTCAGCTGGGCCTTTCTGCAAAGACCATGTAAAGTGTGGTAGTTGACAGAGGTGTCCCTGTGTGTGCTGGGCTGGATGGCAATGTTGAAGAGGCTGCCTGTGCCTTAAAGCAGACACTGGTATGGTTAAAAAAGTGCATGTATTGAACACACGTATGAAAAGGCCTTTTTCTCATGTTTTCTTCCTCCACGTCAGGTATCTTCAAAAGAAATCTCCATTGCCCCTCGGACAGGGAGTGCTCTGTGCCAGGGGCAGTGCCATCAGGACCCCTCGGACAGGGAGGGCTGTGAGCTGGGGGCAGTGCCATCAGGCCACCGAGCAGCCTCACACTTAACAACTAACCCAGCCAGCTGATCCACCTGCTCTGTCGACTGCCTTCAGCTGTGGAGCTCTCTCCGGGGCAGGGTTTGCCTTTCAGCAGTGCTGTCGGCCTGTTACCCAGACAGATCACATGCTCTGCTTTAAGCAGGAGACGGTGGGGTCATCTGTACTGCTTATGGTATTGCTTTCAGTATTTTGCTTTTTTGCTCTCAATTTCCCTCAAACAGTGTCATCCAGCAGAAAGTGGAAAACGTGCTGCTGAGAGAGAAGTCAAAGGTATGTGATGAGAGCAACTACAACTTGAACACACCTCACTAGGAGTTTCTCTTTGTTAACAAGTGTGTAGTTAACGTGCAAAGATGAGGGGTAGTTCTAATTATGCATTAACTGAGTATAACATGTCATAAGAGCATTGACAACTAATCAGAAACTTCCAAACTTGTTCAGTATTCAAAGATGGTTTGTAGCCAAATATAAACTTCAAATTTATGCCATTGTAACAAACCTTATGTAGAGTCTGTTTTCAGTGACCTTTAATGAAAAATCTACCAGAACTTCAGAGGAATCAAAATGTTGACTATTTTCCTCTTGCTCTTATTACTTTAGTGTAAGAACAAGAGCTTTTAGAAAAAGTTCAACGATTTGATTCGCTAACTAGACCTATCTACATAGATATGTTCACATCGCGTTTGATTTGCCTTAGTTCAGAGTAGTAAAGTTTTAATTAAGAAGAAGGGTAAGGAAATAAAATTACTTCCACATGTTTTGGTTGATATTAAATATTAGGTATTAAAATTCCCCAGTACCTTTGCTACTTTTACACTGTACTTAGTGAAATTTAATGTCCAGGAGCAGGGATGATGGCAGGCTAGCATTTCTGAATACAGCCCTTCCCAACAGTTTGATACCAGGTCAAGTAATCAAATTAGGATATTTTGGAGGATTACTAAGATTTTAATTTCCTCTTCCTTTGATGTCACTTAGAAAGTGGCTAACAATTCTAGCACATCAAAATGTTTTTGAATAATGTTTCTCAAGGCTTTTAGAGTCTTAATTTGAGTGAAACTTGGTTCTACTTTGCAAAGGCTGTAATACTATGCAAACTCATAAGGCTTTTTTACTAAAAAGCTTTCTTTGATAAATGGTCGTTTTTATCAAAACTTTTAAGTGCATTAAAATGCATTAGTCACATGTCTTGTTCAGTACTCATCACTGAATATTAGCTATTCAGGGCTGAGGTGATAGAGAGGTGCAATGCACTTGAATATTCAGTAGTACAGAACTTGCTGTCATGGTACCAGTTTTCAGGGAGAGTTCAGTCAAGGCAAGTTCTGTCTGGGAAAAAACCCACCAGACCATCCCTTCTTCTTGCTTCTGTATTAAGCCACTGAATGTGGAGAGCTGGCTGGACAACTCTACTATCTGTAGACATATGTGTTAATTTAAAATCATTTTATTGAACCTAAGTTGTCACCATTAGTGTCTGAATTCACAAGAGCCTCCTGGAAACTCAGCTTGCCCTGTTCCCTATGTGATGCTTCAGTGCCTCATTCCATAAGAAATCGTACGCACAGTTGGACGCCCCGTTAAGTTTCTGCAGTGAAAACACTGGACATAATTTAGTTTTCTGGTAGTATTACAGTAATGAGTCAAAGATGAGCATAAATGTTGAAGCCAAGGTTATGTGAGTTCCCCAGACGGGAAATAAATGGTACTGATGGATGAGCTCTGTATTTGCTGGTGTTTTATTGTGTTAAAGACTGCAGTTTCCAAGTTTATTTTTTTTTCTTTTATCTTGATGGTTCTTATTAACTGAGAGACTTCCCAATGAAGCTTTTCCCCCTCCCCCACCCCCGATGAGCTGGCACACACTGATGTGAATACTTCTGAAAAAATAAGTAGTTATTATTTGTTTAGGTGAAGTGTTTCCTATGGTCTTGTGTCAGGCTACTCCAGTATTTTCCTTACAGAGAACACAGCTCATGTCTAAAGCCACAGATGGGCTGACTGGTCAGTGCAGAATAATAAAGAAGGTAAGAAAAAATTTCTCTTAAAATAAGTTAAAGATTCATTAAAATTAAAAATTGATCATATTTGCCAAATCATTCCCTTTAAGTGTGTTCATTATTTTGTAATAAGCAGTGATATTCTCCAGTTAGCGGTGCGTTGGAAGTACCAATACTACTACTCACTACTACTATGACATGTCATTTTTTAATTTTATGCTGAAAAATTCTGAGCACTGGCATCAAACACCAGTTTGATCTCTGTCTCCTTAACAGACCTCACTTAAAATGTCATTCATGGGAGGAATAATCAAATATCCTTTGTGTAGTGGTAGTTGAAATGGTAAGAAACCACAAGTGAGTTGAGTGGGAAGATCAGTGAGAATTTACAGGGTACCTGGCAGATGAAGGTTGCACTGAGTAGGTACTTGAAGCTCTATTTTTGCTCATCTTTGAGGCAGAAGTGACTGGCCAGTGGGGAATGGAGAAGTCACCAGTAGTAATGCAAAGGATTGTCTCCCCAGGAGAAATGGGGATCTTTCCATTGTAAATAGACGATTTTACAGCAAAGAAATACTTGGACTGAACAATCAATTTCTCAAGCTAAAGGACCCAGCTAATTCCACTACTGGCTTGTAACTTTACTTAAAAATCTGTGCACTGTGGCCGTGGCGAACTGAGGTTTGGTTGCAGAGCTGGAGTCTGAACATCTGTCAGATCTTGGAGTGTGTCTTAACTATCTTGTCTGGTTTACAGCCAACTCCAATTTTTGTGCTCAGCCTCTGCCAGGCTATGTCCTAGTTTCAAAGCAGTATCTTCACTCCATTTCAGTCCCCAGGGGCAGCAGCTACACCAGATTTAATTAAAACTGGGAATGCTAATCAGCAGGTCTTCCTGTAACTGTGATATCTCTCACTGTCCCAAAGTTAAGTGGCTTTTGCCTCCTACCATTGTGGGAAACACTGAAATGATGCTCCTGGGTCACAGACCTCAGAGTCTGCAGTGCCAACATTCTTTATACCTGAAACTCTGGAATAGCAGCGAGTTCATTTGGGGATAGTATGTCTGCAAATACCTCCGTGTACGGGTTGCATAATTGAATTCTGTAACAAATACCCTTCCTACATTTGCAAATCATAAAACAACAGCAAGACGTTTACTAATGAGTATGTGTAAGGAAGATAAAAAGAACCTTGAGTAACTTAATGCTCTTCTCTGCAATGAATCCGATGGCATTCTGTGTTAGAGCAGGTCCCTGTTTCAAGGGCTGGAGACTTGAGGAGGCAGTGCCCTGACCGGGGCATGGCCCTCGCGGCCTCTGCAACTGGATCTTCTTCCAGGGTGTGTTACCGGAGCACAGGGGGAAGCTGAAGCTCACTCAAAAGCTGGGAAGCAGGAAAATGTCCTGAAGCACAGCAGTTACAACTAATTGTGGAAGTCAACAAGGTGAAGAATTATTTACTTTGCTGCTTTAAAGAAAGAGGAGGGGGGTGAGGAAGAGGGAGTAGAGTGGAAAGAGTAAACAACAAATGTAAATGCTTAAATTTGCATTGCTATAATGTTTTCTAAGAGTATGGAAATTTCATGGGTTTTGCTTCACTTCCACAGGAAGTTTCGTATTTATATTTAATTTCTGGGAACCCAAGGGCAAAGCAAAGCAATTAAAATGTTGAAGACTTAAAAATAAACTTCAGAAGCTTCAAGTAAAATACCTTTAGCTGATTAGTGGTACAATGCATCTTTAATGAGAAATAAATGAGGATTGCATTGTTTCTTTGGATGAGGAGAGGCATTAGATATCTGCACTGATAATAGAGGGCTTAGAAATAATCTAACTCTATGAGCTGCTTTTCTAGAAGAAAAATAGGAAACTTCTACACAGCCTAATGCACAGATAAGAAAAACAGTGAAACAAAATTGTAGAAGTCCCTTCAGTAGAAAGCTTATTGGAGGTGAATTTTCATAGTCCTGTCACTTTTTTGATTTGTTTGATATGTATCCATGTTTCTCTACTTTTGTCAAACTGTCTGTCTTGAAGCTTGATTTTAATGCAAACTAATTTATATTAGAAGTGCAGGCTGTAAAATTTAGAATTAATTTTAAATGACCCACATATAAAACACTAAGTCCTGTATTTACTCACAGCAAACAAAATTCTATTAAAAACAGGTCTCAGAAATAGGCTTTACAAAAGATTCTACAGTTATCCTGTCGTGGCAATGTATCAAATAAAGGGAATATGAAAAGTCCTTTGATTGGGAAGATTGGCAGCATCTCTGTTTTTAAATCAATTGAACTTTCAATATGCATTTACTGTCTGGATTAAATTGCTGCACAGTAAAATGGAATGCTGCTCTCTGAACAATAATTGGTGTATTTCAGCTCTCAAATTGGGTCACAGTTAACAGAGAGCACGCGCTGTTATTTATCTTTCCTTGCTTTCTTGGAAACGTGATTGAAACTGTAATCATTACTGCATTGAGGCAGAGTACTGATAAAAAATAGTATTTTTCATGAATGATAGATCCTCTTCTTCAGTCCTGTTTTTGATGGTATTGTATTGTAGAACACCTTAAAGAACAATGTAAGAATCTGCAGTCTGAACAAAATATGCTGAAATGCAATGCACTGAATGGGTACAGCAAGCCCAGTTATTGCTGGAGCTCATTTTTGGTAATGAACACTTCCACCTTCTGTGTGCGACTGTGGGAAAATGAAATAAATTGCAATTATTATTCTTACACCATCTTACAGTCATCATATTCCTAAATATGCTTTTTAATCAAAATAGAAGGACTAGGAGGAGGTGGGGGAGATGACAATACTGCTCTGCAAAGCTCATGTGCTGTGTCATGTTGTATCTCTAATTAAACAGGTTGGGTAAAGCTGTGTAGAAGGTCACAGCTGTTACCCTGTGAGCCAGAGCAGGAATGCTGGGGATCAACCTGCCTTTTCACTGAAGTATATGCACACTTAGAAGGGTATGATGGGATCCATGGAGCTGAAAGAATCCTCTGCCCTGCTCTGAACATGGTGATCCTCAGGGCAGTTGGGGACCTGCCTCTGTGGTACATAGAAGTGTGTAATATTAACCAATATTTACATTAACAGTGAACATTTACTGATGCTGAGCTGCTGAGGATCCACATTTGACAAATGCCATGGGCAGAGGCAAATAATCTGCAGGAGCATCCCACGCACTTAAGTGTCAGCGGTGCCAGCTTCAGCCAAGGAGGGTGGCCAGCAGCATGTCACGAGATGCTTCCTGGTTGTTTCACTTCTCACCCATGGCTTCATGTTCTGGTTCGGAGGAGTGACAGCCCAGGTCCTGACCTGCTGACTTCTGCCCTAATCTAACTGCACGGATCACACCCATCCTGTCTTAGATGTAATGCATGAGGTAAGGCCACAGGTGTGTGAGAGCTTCAAGGCTGATGCTGGCAGAGGAAACAGAGTGGGAACTTCACAGGCAGTCTCTGAGTATATGTATGACGTCTGTGTCAGCTCCTGTCCTGGTCCTGCCGTGGTAGATGGCAGGAACGGGACCTGGTGGGAATGGTGACTCCTTTCTGCAGCTCGGAAGAAGTGAGAGGCAAAGGCAGTGATGATAGTAGGCAAGTTGCCCTATCCTATCTCTACTGCACTCTCACTGTGCAGAGAGGGTGCAAATTAATTGCTAGCCCAATGGACGGCCGAACATCAGCATTTATATGGTTGAAGCAAAGTGCAGTGGCTCTACCTCCTCGTCTTTGGCTATGACAGACCAAGACTTAGAATTAATAAAAGGGTAAGACCAAGTTCAGCTCAGGCTTTGTAAAAAGAGGACTTAGGACTCATTGCCTTTGTGCTGTGATCTGTTAGCAGCCTCTTGGCTTCAGTGCTTGCAGGGTACTGGCAGAAAGACATCCTTCTGTGGTAACATTATCTTTGCCTCACGTGTATCCCAGCACACGTCACTGCTTTACTGCCTGGTGTGCTGTTGACACATCATTCAGAAAGATCTCTGGGCAGGCGGGTTGCCACGTGAAGGGCTCTGATCTCGTTCATTGGAGCACTGAGATACCTTCCTGTATCACTGTGCCTTTTTCATATGGAAAAGGGTGAGAAAGATTTGCATGTACATAGATAATGCCATTACCAGTTAATTTAAAAGACCGAATCATGGTTTTTAATAATGCTATACCTCTATAAGCAATGGTCAAGAGAGATAAGAGATATATTTACATGATAGATGTTTCAATTTCTGGCTATCCAAACGTGAAATAACACCACTATAAATTTAAATAGGATGAGGCTTTAATGGCTCTCCTAGTGAAAAAAATAAGGTGTTTATTAGCAGAAATGTACTAAACTACCTGCATTTGATAAAGTGCTAATGGAGGAAATTACTTCTAGAGAAACAAGTGAAAATGTCAATTAAAAAAAAGTAATGGCTCTCTGAGTTGTGGGCTCTGGTTTTTCAAAGTTTTTTTTTTTTTTTTTTTAAGAGAAGTGCTGGATATGTTTTTTGTATTGCTAGAAAAGCTTTTGATTTGTCTGTGTTGCCTTCGTTCTGTGCATGTTGCTGGGGGTTTTCAGGAATCCCCCATTCTGTGTCTGCTGCTGCTTAGCTGTATTTAATTTAGTCTGGAGGGTAATTTACCATTCTGGTCTAATGCTTTTTCTCTATTATATGTTTTATTTTTGCAATTCCTTTATGGAGCATTTTCCAATGAAAATGTGTCCAAGAGCACAGTGCCTGAATTTATCAGCTTTCACTTGCATAATCTTCAGACCACCGAGTAACTAACAATTAATAAACCTCTTTCAGGTTGGGAGAACGGGATCAGAATGGGTGCAAACTACTCATGAGACCTTGCTCCCTAATAAAAGGGAATGGTTTTATATGCCAAAACAGATAATCCAAAGAATTTTTCCAAACAGTCTTTCATTGTTTGACTTCCCTGCTGTAAGTCTGCTGTGGGCTGCGTGAACCTGACGGCATCCATGCAAGCTGCCACTGGAAGGAACTTCCATGTGGTGGACATGGGAACTGCCACATGGCTGGTTGTCGTCTGTGAGTGGAGCTGTACCAACCCATTCCCAGGCTGGGCCTGACACATCTGGCCATGGAAAGGCTTCTTGTCTTAGTATTCTTTTTAGTAGATATCTCCTATTTGCCTGAGGAATTTGCCCATCAGATGGATTATTTTGGTAGTGGCAACTGAGATTGCCATGCAGGCAGCCTAAACCACCTGGCTTTGCACTTCCATAGCTGCCAGGGATGCGATGTCTCGTATGTCAGCACAGAGAAAGACATTCCTACTGTGGAGTATCAGTGAAGTGGAAATCCCCTCTTTACAATTCTCTGATGCCAATCAGCATTTCTTCATGGTGAGTGTTTACCACGAGGTAACAGGTAATGTCAGGGCTTGCTTGGCAGGCACTGGCTGGGAACTCCTGTGTGTGTAAATGTTCCTCTTGCTTTAAAGGATATTGCTGTGTCCAACTGGCAGCTGCACAGAAAGGCTTAATGAGGGCATTGAGAGAAGCAGCTTCTTCCCAGTATTGTCATAATTGAAACAAGGATGTGTTTCCGGGAGTGACTTATGCAATGACACACAGACACAGGAACTGTGCATATTTAAGAAGTGAAATGTTTAGGTTTTAATGCTTTGTATATCTGAATACATTAGATGTGCCTCTAAATATTTGTTCTCACAGCAGAATAAAACCAGCTACCTGAGGATAATGCCTGGAGAAAGCAGACCCAGAAGCCAAGCTGCTGTGCTGAGGTCAGGGAGGTGTCACCGAGCAGTGACCACAGCATGGGCCATCTGCGAAGAGTGATGGTGGGGGAGACTTTACTTCTGCCAGTATAAATGCCATTAAGTTTTAACAAGACATCAAGTGCTTATTTTCTGTCTGTAATCTCCAGAAGCTGAATGCTGTAGTCCTATCAAAATATTGCCTCTACTAAAACTTGCAAGGTGAGATGCTGGACCTAAATGCACTAAAGGCAAGCAGCAGGCAAACAGTGTGTTCAACTCTTAATGACTTTTGGGAGAGGTTCAGAAGCAGTGTGTTCTTAAATTTGGTGCTTACGCTGAAGCTGGCAAACAAAGATTTCTCTCAAAGACTTTTAGTAATTTACCTCATGCTCACAGGTCTCCACCTCAAACTGTACTTAATTATGCAGTATTTGGTTACTTCCACAGGTTGCTCTGGTGTTCTAATACGAATTTTACACATTTAATAACAGCCATCAAGGTTTATTTCATCCTTTTAGAGGCCTAAAAGAAACCAGAATGAATTGTGGTTACTGATTTTTCTCCTCTGCCCAGCCTCCTGAGTCCACAGCAATGTATGAGGACTCCCTCACTCTCTGCTTCATCAGCACTTTGACCTCCTGCTTTACAGTCAGGCATATGCTACACTGACAGAGTTACAATTACGAACCCTGCTGGAGACACCAAAATAATGTCCTCTGCATCGAAAGATGTTTTCTAAAATTATAATTAAGGTCTCCATGGGTGAACTGTTTCATAATTTAACATAATATATAGTATTTTTCTTGACATAAACAAGATGAGGCATGGTGACAACAAGGACCTCTGCCATGTCAAATTAGCTAAGGCATCAGTATTAATTCTAAATTAGCTAATTACCCTAAGGAAAGTGATGAAACAGAATTTGGCATTTATACTGGTAAAAAAACATTCCTAGTTTATTTTTTAACTCTTTATTTCATACAGCAATGTCCAGCCACACACTATGGTTAAAAATCCTTCCCCTGACTGTACTACATGAGCAGTAAGTATGAGACTGTGACAACATTCTCTCATTTTCCTAAAAATGAGACTTTGAAAACATTCAACTAAGCAAAACCACATGGAGAATAAAGGCAAAATAATTTTCTTTCTCTCTGAATCAAGGTTCTCTGTGCTCACGTTGACCCAGGTTGCAGTCATGGGACCCTGTTCCCACCTGGTCCTGTCCAGCTGCTGGTCCAGCTCTTTTACTGGCACAGGGCAATGCTACAGGGGAATTTCACAATCTCAGGAGTTCCACAGATCAGGCTTGAAGGAGCCTCTGAGATAAACTGTTGTGACTAAAATGCAATTAAACTTACTCTTCAGCACAGCATTTCATACCTCTCACCATATTTAAATACCTGTAATACCCTCCAGGGAACATTATTGTATGTGAGTATCCATAAAACCTGATAGAATGCATTTCTGCTCAGGCAGTACAAGGGATGTTCAGTGTGTTCCTCCTCTTCAGGTGCCAAAACTGTGCCAGCTCTGCTTCTCGATAACCTCTGGCATGGACTATAATGTGTTCAACCAAATACTTCAAAAATAAAAACAGGGATGAGTTAATTACATGAAGATTTTTTTTAAGAACAAATCAGATACACTTGTTAAAAAAAAGAAGCGGATTGCAGCACATAAACTTCTTTTTATGGCATTTATTTTTAATGACTTATTCCAGTGAAGAAAATGAACTTTTTAGGGTAAGGCACTCTACGTTGCATTTGGAAATCAATGCTCTCCTCTTGTCTAGGATTCAACAAAGTAACTTCTGGTAACTGTATTCTCCCATGCAATTATTCCAACCTCTGTAGCAAGAATATATGCTAACTGAATGGTAGCTAAATTTCAAAAATGAAAACAGTTGTTTCCCGTTTAGTTTCTTTCAGTGGCATCTGTATTAGCCTCATTTATAGAGTTTTCATTATATAAAACTATCTAATGGAAACTATAAAACTATATAACATTATAGAAAACTTTATAATGGATATAACAGAAACCCAAGCTGTGAGTGCAAACCAGAATGTGTTTGTTCTCCTACTGCTGCCAGCTCCAAAGAGATAAAAAAATAAAGCACAGGAAATGGGGGAAAATACAACACAGAGGTAACAACATATGATCCAAAGGCTGAAATCAGCAGACTCCTGCTGACTTTCAGCAAAGATTTTTGAGACGAAAATTCTCAGAACAGTACTTTTCAATGACACATTACCGTATTAGTCTGCTTGTTGTCCATGTTCCTCACAGGTCTCATTTTCAAAAAGAAAAACACATCAACAACTTTCTTGTTATTTAGGACAATGTTATAGTTTTAGAATTTGTCAGAATTTTTTCTTTCCTACCAGCAGTTTCCTACCAGACACCCTCCTTGCCTCAGCTATCGAGACAAAGAGGCTCAGCTAATCAGTCAAATGCCAGCCTAATGGCTAAGAGGGGCAGGGGAGGGGGGAGCGGGGTGGTGGTGGAGGGAGCTTCTTTTTTTTTCTGGCTTCCGCTCTTTCA
>VWZG01004525.1:22275-33571 GCA_013396735.1 Grallaria varia | reverse complement strand
GACTATATTTAAACTGGCAGGACCCCCTTGAAAAGAGGGAAAGAAAATGAAGTCCAGGTTCTGTGTAACCTTGAAAAGAAAAAAATCCACAAATCTTTAATAAAGAAATACTAGATCTAGTGCTTGCATACTGAATATTGAAGGAGTAAAGTCTAATTCCTATTAAAATCAATGGAAAAGTATTTAACAAGTTCTCAAAAGAAATAGTTAAAAGTTTTTGGAAAAAGATCAATCTAAAGCCTTATAAAAGTCAAATGGTTGTAATTATTGACTAAATTACCTGAAGAAAGTGTTATATAGAGAATTCATCAAATATTGGCATATACAAGCCACAAATTGTTACTGATCATCATAAAACTGGCAATAATTGACTCCATAACCCCCATACTGTACAATAATAAAATTTTAACAGATATGGGACTCAACTGCACTTTCATTAAACTCAGGAGCAAATCCTTCATTAATTTTGCTAAGGAATTGCTTCTATCCAATAACACACATGTTCAAAAACAGTCATGATAGATATAGTCTTTTCTATTTGTTTTTCTAAAGGAGCAAACATGTAAAAAGATTATATTGTATAAAACATTTTAGAAAAATGTGAAGGAGCATGTGTGACCTACTATAAGTTAATTTATTTCTTTTGTATTTCTAATTAGGTAATATAGTTGTGCTTTTTTATCTTTATTGCATTTAAAAACATAGTAGATTGACAACATCTTAGTAATTTCTTTACACTTTAAAGGCACGTAAGAAAAGGCATATATAAAGAAAATTGCTTAAAAGGCTAGGCACATCAAAGATTTTGTAGACCACGTAACCACTACCTAAGGTTATAAAAGCTTGTACATTACTTGAAAAACAAGAAATTCTTCTTATGATATCCCTAAATTACTGCTGCAAAATATGGCATAATGTTAGATCACTATGGAATATAGAAAAACAATATCCAGTTGATGCAATTATCCTCCTTATAAGGGACAGATTAATGGTCTGAATGTGACCACACAATGCACATTTCTAATAACAGAGAGGAAAACACTGTAGATATTCAAAAATGCTAAAAAGAAAACAGGCCAAAAGAATACGTAATAATCTACCAGTTCCTGTGCAGTCTATTGTAAGTTTTATCTCTAAGAGGGTGGAAGGAAAAAAAATAGCTTAAACAAGGCCTATTAGCAGTAAATACTTCTGCCAATATCCCTCACAGTAGGGGAACTCCTCCAGCAATTTTCACGATTAATTACCAGTGGCAAGCGTATTCATAATCTGGTGTTAATTTTGCAGTGTCTGAATGAACTCGGCTTTGGCACGCTCAGTTATTGTTTCCCTGTTACTAGTAGGATGAACTACTTGTTCAGGTCATGCTGTGTCAAAAGAGTGCTAATGTGTTTATATAAACACTACAAACAGCACCTGCTTTAACCACACATTTTATTATTTTTTTCCGTCACCAGTTAGAAGACAAAATACTTTGGCAGAAGAATGCAAATGACAAGAAAACATTACTACAGTTTGTGTTTGGAAGAGAAATACAAATATAGGTAGAATAGGATGCAAAAAAGTAGCGTCTTTATAGCTCATTTGTATCAAAGCTTTTCTGCCCTTATGTTACATGGTTTAGAAAGACCGTTAATCTCTAATTTGTCAGCTGTGCCTGAATACTGCGATGCTTTCAGTGAGAGCATCTCTTATTAACAAGACAATGAAATACACAAGAAAGAAGGAACTAAACCAACAAATGTAATATATTCTTTGTGTTAGAGTTGATTTTATTTTTCTTGTTTTCCTCCTTTTGGTTATGTATTTTAGAACAATTTTGACAATACTTTTTTGCAGATCCTATTGGTTGCCCAAGAACAGCTATTGCTGATAGGATTAATTGCCCAGCATGCATGGCTTGCTGAGCAGGGGCAACGCTGACTGGTTAATGAGGATTCTCAGATGTGTAATTACACAGCACACCTGCACAAGTTGTAGTCCATTACTAAAGTCATAGAAAGAAGTATGATTCTTATGAATGCAGTAATACACCCCAGGGTGTACACTGTCCATCTTATACCCAACAGTACTTGGGGTTTATACCAATGACACTATACCTGCTCACCAGGTCTTATGTTCATTTAATGGATTTATGCATGCTAATTAACATGAAACCTAATTCTCACCTTTATTGCAGTAAGGCCAATGGAAAAAATTAAGGGACATGCATTCTTTTCTCTTTTCTCACAGAGAGAAACATTAAGGTATGTAAATGCGTTGGATTAATATATTAAAATATAAAAAAGCACTGCAAAGTTTAAAATAGCATCAATCTAAAGTATTACCTAGATGACTGGAGTGCTAAAGAAAATAACAGAAATGAAAATGAAATATTTTCAGTCAAGATTTAAAAATAAGTTGAGAAACTTTAAGAGTTGTACTGTTCTAGATAGCAAATGAGATAGACCCATACTATGCATATTGCGCATATTACATTTCTGTAGCATGTTTTATTTTTTCCAGCAGAAGAATGAGTTTTTGAGTTAGTCATACTCACAGGAACTAATTTAAAATATTTGAAGTACTTCCTAGATGATTAGACATGTATTAACAGCTCTAGCACAGCAGTGACTAGCAAAAAAGATATTTAGGCCATACAATATAGTTTCTTTCCTCCTTAGTGCTCATTTGTGATATTAATGAAATAATATGTAATGAAAGCTCTTATAATTTCAAATTAAATCTGCATTATTCCTAGCAAAAGAAAGACTCACAACAGTAATTCCACCCCAGAGGTCTAATAAAACCTGGACCTTGGTGGGCTGGGTGTACTTGCAAAAAGAATTGATCAAACTGGCTAGCTGATTGGTTCACATGGTGTGTTCAACAGCCATAAAGTAACATGTACAGACAATATATTTTCTCTGCTGGTAAGAAGGAGTTTTAGGACCTACTGAATCTAATGTTAGTTCTGCGGTCATCTTCATATTTTTATAGATGTCCTTTTTCCACCTTCAGCCTGTATAAGGTCACACAATACTTGGACATTTGCAGCAAAAGGCTTTTGAAATAATGTTTCCTTCCTCAGTGCTAAGTCTCCAAACTTCATTCAAAGTCATATATTTATGAAAAATAGCTTATGACAAGATACTATAGACATCAAAGTATCAGATTCAAGCATGGAATGTCCAGTGTGTAGCTACTTGAAAGCCTAAGGAAAACCATAAATTATCACTTTTCCTTACTGAACTCGACTCACTGTTGCATCATACCTTGGGCATCTGATATAAAAGAATTGTATGTAATGAGTTTTGTTGGGTTTTTTTGGTTTTTGGATACAAGTGACAGATGTTTGTAATACGGCTGTGTAAGGGTGCTGGGCTACATGCCTGTGGTGTACAATGTACTCAAATCTGCCACAGACACTCAGAGAAGGGAGAGAAATGGCCCCAGAGTACAGTGGAACAAGAGTCCTGTTTTGAAATCCTGTGCAGCAGGATAAGGCAGGAGCAGGCATTTGGGAAGGGTTAAAGGCAAAACATATAGAACCTGAAGGACTACAGAGTGGCTACTGAACTCCTCAGTCTACCAAGGGACCCACCCCAACTTTCGTTGTTGAGGAGGAGCCACCAGCTGGGTGAAGATAAACTGTCACATTAAGGGAGAGTCTCCTGGTCTCCATGCCAGAGGCATAGCCTGTGAGCAGCTGCCTGCCCTGCCGCAGGCCAGGGAAGATCGGCACAGCCCCACCCAGCAAACCAGCCCTTGAAAGGGCAATTTTACTTTACTATGTGCACAGACAGAGAGCCTTGCAGAAAGAACCAATGCTTATCGGTTTGAGGCAGTAGTCCCTCCAACAAAATGGTCAAACAGCACTCTGGATACTGACAGGAATTTCAAGTATATTTAGGATATCAGCAGCAATTTGGAGAACTGAAAGGTAAAGGAAAGGGAAGTAGGCAGAGTAAAATACCACCTTGGCTTAATTGAGAGCTTCTGAGTCTACTCTAAACCAAATGAGAGGTGTACTAGAGGTGGAGGAGCAGACAAACACACACTGAGAGCTACAAGGACATGCCGAGATGCAGTTTGAATAACAAAATCTCTTATTGAGTTGAAATTAGCTGGAGATGCCAAAAACTATAAGAAAGTGGTTTTTGGGTGTGGAAAAAACAAGCAGAAACAGAAAATATCAGCCTGCTGTTAAACAGGAAAGGTGAATTAGTCACTAATAATGCTGGAAAAGCAGGGATTCTTGACACTTTCTTCACTTCTGTCTTCACTTCGGTTTGGCCCTTGTACTGCAGGACTGCAAACTCAATATGAGTTGCTGCTGCATCAAAGATATGCGACTGGATGCTGAGTTACATTGAGGGCATCACCTGCAGAGATGAAGAAGTCATTATTCTGTTCTTATCAGTTCTTGTCAGGCCAAACCTGGAATACTGTGTTCAGTTTTAGCCCCTACAAAAAGGTGTGGACTGGCTGGAGAGGGTCCAGAGAAGGACCACAAAGACCATCACTGCATGGGAAGTTTACCATGTGATGAAATGCTGAGAGAGATGGGTTTGTCCAGCCTTATGAAGAGAAGGTCTAAGGGAGACCTTATTTAATATTTATATCCAATATTTAAAGAGTGGCTACAAAGGAGATGAAGGCTCATTTTTTCCAAGGAGTCACAGGAAAAATATGTGGGCTAAAATACAAGTTACTCCCATGCAGATTCCATTTAGACGCAAGAGGGAAATTTTTCACAATAAGAACAATCAATCATTGGAACAATCTCCCCAGAATTTCCCCAGTGTTGGATGCGAAAAATTCATTTGAACAGGGTGCTGGACCATCCTGTATGGCATTTTCACCAAGAAGATTTGGACAAGATGATCCTTGAGGTCCCCTTTGACTTGATATTCTATGAATGTGAAATTGTGTTTGTCATCTGTTGCTTCTGATGTTGCTGCTTAGCCTGCTAATCTGTTCAGATACAGAGGATATGGATTTGCATTGAGATGGAAACTAGAATCAGTGTCATGCAGTATTTTCCAGCTCAGACAAGCAGGGCATGGGGTCTTGTCCTGAAATATTTTCACGCTCATCACATGCTGTTCTCTGGCAGGAGTACAGGATGTATTTAAACTAAACCAATATAAGAAGCAATGGGCTGATGGCAGCTAGAATTCCTGAATTATTTTTATAGCCTTTTCAACATCGAAGAGAAAGAAACCTGAGATGAGAACCTACAATGTGATAAATTTCTACTTCTCAATGGCTGAGAGCAGTGTAACAGGTAAGCTACCCAGGATGTAGGTCCAACTTGCTGTTCTTCTGCTCTGAATGCACTAGGCTGTGCTTGAAGGTGTCTGCAGTCTGAATTCCCACAGAGATGAAGTTAGTCAAATATGCTTGCATTTGTATGATGTATTATGTATTTGTATTGTGCCATAGCCCTTTTATTGCCTTCCATGGTCCCCGTCAAGTGCAGTGGTGGGTACGGATAGATGGGATGATGTTCTCTTCTGGAGCAGCAAAGGTATGCCAGCTGTTCCTACCCAATTTCAGGCATTTTCTTTATGAGAGAGAAATCCTCACCATTGCATGGCAGGTACTTTCTATTCCATTTACAATCTTTATACAAGAAATGAGGCACAGCCAAGAAACCTTCTTCAAGCATCTTGGAAGATTACAAATACAGCATATATAATGGGATAATAATACTATTTGATACACATGTTTCATCAATGTTTTGGTATAAATGCCTATCCTCTAGGTTTTTACAGAATAATTTAAAGGATTCTTTAGTACTTAAAAATATGAATTTATAATTAGAAAAAATAATTGTCTTTGACTATTTCATGATAGGATAAAAGCATACACAACTAGCTCAACACCCATGTAATTCCTTGAAACTACCCTTTTTCTAGCTTTCACTGGCAGGCAGCAGAGCACAAACTTGCTACAGATATTTTGTCCATGACTAAAAGCTTCCTCTTCTTCAGGTTAAACATACCCAGCTCACTCAGCTGCCCCTCACAGGATTTGCTTTCTAGACACTTCACCAGCAACACTGACCTTCTATGGACACTCTCTAGCACCTCGATGTCTTTCTTGTAGTGAGGGGCCCAAAACTGAGCACAGGATTCAAGGTGCAGCCTCATCAGTGTCCAGTGCAGGGAGACAGCCACTTCCCTGGTCCTGCTGGCCATACTATTTTTGATCCAAGCCATGATGCCATTGGCCTTCTTGGCCTCCTGGGGACACACTGGCTCATGTTAAACTGCTGTCAGCCAGCACCTCCAGGTTCTTTTCTTCTGGGCCACTTTCCAGCCACTCAGCCCCAGCCTGTAGTGCTGCACGGGGTTAGTGTGATCAAAGTGTAAGACCCAGCATTCAGCCTTGTTGAGCCTCATACCACTGTCCTTGGCCCATCTATCCAGCAATTTCCTTGCTTGTCTACACTGAACCCTGATATATGAGGTGTCTGTCCAGGATTTGTCGCCACAGAGACATGGATTATTGTGGCCTGAATATGATGTACTGTCCAGGAGTAGGACAGGGCTCTTTCAGAGTTCTGAATTATACTCAGGGGAAATTATTGACTCTGAGTGTATGTATTATTTTTATTCTAAAGAAGTTTCATGTCAGTAATTTTGTGACTGTAGAACTTGGATTAAGCCTCCAGGATGAGAGGCCAGCATTTTCTCTGTCTTTACGCTGCTTCTAAGACTCCATCTGACACAGGTGACCATAAATATAGAATACATGTAGGTGAGATCCAATTTTTTTTTTTCCTGTGGTGTGTTTGCCAGCTGAGTCCTACCAGTCTGTATAGGCAAAAACCTGGTAGTTGGAAACTTATACATCTGAAATTACTTTTATTAAAATCTGTCAGTGGTTTAATAGATGTGTTTATTGAGAGCTCTTGATCTATAAGAAGCAATTGGGAATGTAAAGACACAAGAAGCCTCTTGTTAGCCTTGAATTAAATACAGTAGATGCAACTTTGGTGCTGTACTCTGGGACTCATGTATTGTTTAATAAAACTTATGCCTACTTCTACTATGGACTGATTTGGCTTTGCTTTGTTTTGCGTTTTACTTGTGTTGAGGAAGCAAATAGAAATGAAGTGTATTTCTACAAGCTGTAAATGTTGTGTGAAATGATAAGAGTTTTTTCAGTGCTTTGAGACAGTAATGAAAATTCATTGATTTCTAGGCTTGCTCTAGCAGGTAGCTCAGGTATTTTCAAACACGTATTGAAGACTCTAGATTTTGACTGTCATAAGAAAATGTCATCCTAAATTATTTGAAATACTCATATATAAAAACCAGGGATCAATTAAACAATAGGATTTTATTGGTCAAGTAAATATGATGAAATATCATTTTACTGCGTAAATTTTTTATTGTGAATTGAGTTTTTATTTTTTAAAAATCAGAAAATCTAATGCCAAGCTATTATACTGAAAAAAACTGTATTAGATAGTACTGATCCCAGTAAGTACTCCCAGCTCACATGTCAAACATTCTCACTTATAAAGAAATCAAAGAGTTTATGATAGTTTCTTGTGATTTTTTGGAGACTAATTCACATTGCAAAAATTAGATAAACTCTCCAATTTAAAGAAATCTTGATGGAAAGAGAGAAAGTAAATGGCTCCCATACTGGGCATTTCAAATTCAACTTGTTCAAAATTTAAGCCCAAATATACACAGGTATCTTTCCTAATCCTTGTAAAATAAATACAGTGGTCTATATTTCTGTGCCTCACAATCTCAATGCAACAGCCCTGGGGAACAGAACCTAAACAAGATGTATCTGAGAGGAAATTGAGGTCAGCTATATCTGATGTGGGCACAAGGGGGCTGGAATATCACACTAGTTCCTCAATTCCTCAACAACGAAAAATAGTAAAATATATAGGTGAGGTCTTTCCAGGCTTAAAACAGAGGACAGCTGCAGCAAGAGATGCCATTTGGCTGCTGTTGAAGTGGATGGAGAAAAGAGAGCTGTTTCCAATCAATGCAGCCATTGTTTGCTGGGGCATATGGAATAAAACACTTCAGTGACCTAAGATGTCACTATGACCAGATGTCGTCATTTTTTCTGAACTTTGACAGAGGAGACTCACCAGCATGTTTTTACACTTGCAGTTTTATGCTGCTAGGAAACTCAGTGACTTCCCTTGGCAATTCCTTTTGAAGTCTACATCCAGCTCCCAGTTTAATTCTGAAGATGTCCATTATGTAGAGTTGATGTACTACTTATCAGTAGCTTTTCCTTTTTTTTTTAATGTTTATTTTTCATGCACACGTATGTATTTTTCCAGATGAGCCCCCTTGTCCAGACTCCCAGATTTTCCCCTTGTCATGAACTCTAGTTCCAAATATTTACTTATTATTATGATGGTATATTTGGAACGTTTAGATTAGTTTTCTGTGGCATGGACACAGCTGACCTCCTTTCTTAATTCGTGGTAGCACTCAATGGAAAAGGTAAGAAATGAAATTACCTTTTCTAAGCTGCTCAGAAGAGAGAGATGCATAATATGATGAGGTGCTCCTCATCTAGTTGTCTTACCCATCACGCACTTTTTGCTTTGTCATTTGTACAGAAGTTTATCATGTTACTAGTAGTGGTATTTATATTTTCTTTTCTCCTTCTCATACTGTACATGTTTTCCCTTTTCAGTATGTTATTCTTCAACCGCTCCCTAAAATTTTAAGAATTGCTCTTCTTGTAGATGTTTGTTCCTTGTAGAAATATTTTTTACCAGGATAATGCACTTTCTGCCACTTCCAGATTTCTTTGGGAAGAATATCAGTGATTTAGCTCATTTAAGGTAATATCCTGTAGTCATCACTGTTTCTGAGTATCTGAGTATTAAAAATGCTGTTAACTACTTTAATTTCAGACTATTTCAATTAGTGGTTAAAGATAGTTTACAGGAAATAGTCATAGTTCTCCTGCTCAATAAAGAGAATCTACTGATGGCCTATGCTGCATTAAACTACAGTAAGTTTTCAGAGAAGCAGCAATGTACTAATTCCAGACTAATTTAAAAAAAAAGAAAAATTGATTTTTTTTTAATGAGAGGCAAATAGTTAGATTTCTCCATATAACAAATTTAAAAGCTATCAAATATCCTTATCAAAGATAAATTTTTTACCATGTACTTGGAGCTAGGCAGAAGTAAAGAAAATGTGGATTTTCACCAGTCAGTCACCAGATTCAAAGAAGATCCCCAAAGCCCATTAGTTCATAAGTCAGGTAGAAGTTGTCCTTATTTTAGATTCGAGGCAGATCATAATTTAAAAAATGAATTTATTACTAAATTTCAGACCAAAAAATATGCTATCTATTGACTACTTGTAAACAGTATAAAATACTATACTATGCTAAAAAAATACTCAGTGATTCAATGTTGAATCCTTTAGTAAAGGATAAAAGATTCAGAAAAGAAAAGTGCAAGAATCAGAAAGAAAAAAGAAAAAGTAATGGTGAATGCATTGGGAAAATATATCTTTTTATATCCTGTTGTAGGTGTTAATTACTGGCAAGTCTAAAATAAAACTGAGTACTGAGGGTATATAAAAAGAAAAATAGGCAAATAACCTTGTTGATAAGAACTATCTTTAAATCTCAAATCCTTCAATTAACCAGGCTTACTCAGTGCCAGTATTTAATTTTCTAATCCTGGATTTAATACTTCTGTCAAAGGAGCAGCAAAGCCACAATATAGTTTGTTAGGAAGTTTGAAACGTAGGAGTACAAATCAAAGCATGAAAGTAATTTTCTAATTTTTGTGAACATAAGACACAGAGTTATTATTATGAAAGGTGACAAAAATTAGAAAGGCCAAGCATACTGCCCTGGGAGCCACATGGCAAGCAGTTGCAGCGCAGCTCACTCAGTACCTCTAAGGAAAATGGTTGTTTAAGGTTTAAACACAACAAGGTAAGGCAGAGCTTAGATTTCTTGAACAAATGAGGAACTTGACATCATTCTGAAGCCTCTGGAGCTACTCTGTCCACTTATTTTAGACACAGAAAATGTAGGCAGTTATGACCCTCTCCAGAGAGATGAAAGCCACCTACTTCTTTACTGTCCAAATCATTATTTTAGGGGTGATATTGCTTTAAAACAATAGGTACAAATTAACTTCCTAAGGAAAATGGGGTGAATGAAGCTATGGCCTTCCTCACATACATGTAATGGCAACAGGTGAGCTTTCTTGCCGCATCAAAATACTTCTTGCTTTAAAGGCAAGAAGGCAACAGTGCCTCCTGTTATGGGGCAAGACACACTTCTTGTATCCTGTGTATCTCCAGAAAAGACCCACTGTAAAATATTACCATGAGCAGAGGAGCTTTTTATTTTCCATGACTGTCATGTGTTGTGCAATGCTGGCCTGGCTTTACAGTTGAGCAGCACACTCTGTAAGATAATAACCCTCAAACAGAACCAGGACTTCGTATATTGGGCACTGACGTGAAATCACAGAGGATCTTTTAGAAAATTTATGTGTGCCTTCAGAAAAAGAAACAAACCAAAAAAACCGGGTATGAAAGATGATTACCAGGAACCATAAGCAAAACATGATACATATTTTCAAAGCTTAAAAAAAAGATTGGGCTAAATAAATTTGGAAAATTATTGCATAAAATTATCCATTTCTAAATGATACCAACTGCTAGACCAAGCTGTATTTGATCATTCGTTTTCAGATTTCCTATCTGTATTATGGGGTCAAATCTTTTTGCAAGCTCATCAGGCTCACATTTTTCACTATCATGTTGTTTAGAAAACCAAATCTTCACGATTAAAAAAAAAGAAAAAGAAAGAAAACCTCCAAATGAACTGTTGTTTCATGTGAAGAAATCTCTTTTTTTTTTTTTTTTTTTTTTTTTTTTTTTATTCCATTTCTCCAAAAAATTTAAGAATCTTTNNNNATTTTTTTTATTCCATTCCTGCAGAAACTTTAAGAATCTTTAAAAGTATGTTCAAAATTATGTGAAGGGTAAAATTATGAATTTCCCACTTGGAAGAAAGTGGCTTAAATTCTATCCAATTATTTGCCATGGCAACCAGCTAAACACAAAAGGACTGGAATGGATGTAGAGTACTGCCTCTATAATCATCACTGTATGTCCTTCAAATCATGGATATGCAGCACCACTATCCCAATCTACTTCAGGGCCATAAACCTACATGGTAATTATATGCTTTGGAACACTCCACTTAAGTGCATCAATAATATAGTGAGTGAACATGTTCTTTAATTCTGCACCTGTAAATGGAGGAAAAAAAATAAAGA
>VWZG01004525.1:353-12282 GCA_013396735.1 Grallaria varia | reverse complement strand
CTCTCTAATAAGTATCTTTAGATTTGATTATCTTTGCATGTTTTGCAAGTCCTTAATTTCTCAGATTTGAAAAAAAGGTTTGTTGATAAAGCCATTAAAGGCATAAATTGAAAATAAATCTCCTTAGGCTTTGGTGTAAATAAGTAAAGGTCAGATATTAATAGTCTAATCCTTTTCATGCCTTCAGTTTTCTAGAAAAATTGACCACAATTGGTACCAGAACAACCACTACTAATGTCTAAATGCAATCTACAATTTTATAGTTAATTGAGTGGGGTTTTTTCAGCCTTTTTTTCCCCTTCCATTTCTTTGTTTTATAACATTTCTGGAAGTACATAGCAATTAAAACTGCAGATATGTTTTAAAATTCCAATTAAAAGAGAGATTGAGTGGTTCTTTGTAAACATCTACACCTGCTTTTTCCCCAGCTCTTACTGGTTTCAGTAGTATCTCCTATATCAGTCATGGACAAAAAGACTTGATCTATGAACAAAAATAGAAAAAAAAATCAATCAGCCTTCAAAATTCTGGTGTCTCCTCATTGTACACACAATGAAGGAATGTCTGGATGTGAACATTGTACCCTTCCTTAATTAACTTAATCTTATGACATTTTTGTCTCTTCAGAGAATTATCTTAAAATCTCTGGGACAATTTTCTGAATGGGAAGGTATCAGATTGCGCCAGGTTCAACTCCCTGTCTCGTTGTCTACACTACACACATATGCAGAAATATTAGTCAGCACTGTGGTCCATTAGTTTCTAGGCAATAGAATGTAGTTCCATACTTGTCATTTATGAAATCCACACACTTTAAACCAATGAAATCTGTATTCACTTATGGTTGTAATCATATTATTTCCTCCATTTCCCAAATGAGCTGAATCTACAAAGATGTTCTGCAGTTATATGGAGCACATATGCAAGACAAAAGTTTTACAGATGTTCCAGTTCACAACAAATTCCAACATGGGAAGGCCAGAAAACTGAGTTATACTCTTTCCTTCTTTACTAAGGATAAATCGGATAAAGTAAAAAATCTGGGCCATTAAGCTGATCAACTGAAATAAGTGCATATCATATCAGAGCAAAATTCCAACTTTTCACTAGTTAGTATTAACATTTATTTAACTTAAAATGTAAAAATGCATAATATATTTTGAAAAAGAAATGTATAGGCATATAAATACATGTGTATATATATGTCTCCCATTTATATACACAGAGACTGAGAGACTGTGGTGGTTTAAATTTTAGGCTTTGGTGAGGTTTGTTGTTCTCTAGGCCTTCCTTAACAACTGGGGTCAAAAACTAAGGAAGGATTCCATCCTATTCCCTCACGTAATCAGGTGNCCCTTTTGTCCCTTTTCCCCTTCCCTTTCCCCTTTTCCCCTTGGGGTTGGTTGGGGGTTCCCTGGGGGCCCTACTCATATGTACATAGTGTTTCATTGTATATAATTCTATAGCTATATATATAAATATATTTGCTGCAATTTTCCCCTGCTACCTTTTCCTCCTTTTTCCGTTTTTTCCGGCTGTGGGGGGGAAGGCTGTCCCGGGCTGCTGAGGGTTTGGCTGGGAGCCAACCCAAACTTACACAGAGACATAGATACAAAATTATATGTTAATAACGTGATATATACAGATATATATTGATGAGTTCCCTCCTCAATTGTCTCTTCTCAAGGCTAAACAAGCCCAACTCTCAGCTCATAAGGGAGATGCTTCAGTCCCTTAATCGTTTTTGTTTCTTGTTGTTCCACTCAATCCAGTAGCTCCATGTTTTTCATGTACTGAGGAACTCAGAACTGGACACTCCAGATGTGACCTCACTGAGTAGAGAGGCAGGATTACCTCCCTCAGCCCGCTGGCAAGGCTCTTCTTAATGCATCCCTGGATATCATTGACCTTGACCACAGGGACATACTGCTGCCTCATGGACAGCTTATTTGTCCACCAGGACCCCCTGGTCTTTCTCTGCTCAGGGTTATTCCTCTCTAGGTGCAGGACTCTGAATTTGCTCTTGTTGAATTTCAGACTGTTCTCTGCCCATCTCTCCATCCTGCTGAAGTCCTTTGACAATGTGAAAGAAGAGCATATGGCCCTACTTTTGCAATAACTGGAAGGAAACACATGAAGATATTTTGGGGTTCTTTCCTCCTTACATAATATAGAGCTCAATCTTCTCTTAACTAATGCTGGCTTGTTGTTTGTTTGTTTTTAACCAACAAAACAATAATGGATTCCATAACTACTATTAATCTGCAGTTACAAAATCAGAAAGAATCAAACACACCAAAAAACCCCATTAACAAAGTTACCATAAGAATTCCCAAAGTAAAGAGTTTTAGAGTTTTGCCACAGAGACACTTTACTTATATATGTATATTAGGCCATTTTGCATTCAATTTCTTTATATGGCTAAATATTTTTTTTTGTAATCCACATTGATATAAACGTGCAAGTTTGGACAGAAATTGTCTTGAGCCTAGAGTCACTCTTGATCTTTGAGCTACAGTATCTGATGAAAATCAGAATGCTAATGAGCATATTACCACATAGCCCTACAGCTTATATAGTAATGTAGACAGAGAATTATTTATTTTTAATAGTAAATCCCTGAGCACAGTCATGGCTAGAGAACTCCAGCATGTCCTTTCCCTGACAAATATTATTAGTGCTAAGTTAAAAGTTTGCCTGCTGTCACTGTGACCTCAGCTGACCCCTTAATTTCTTGAGTTCAAGTCCAATTAACCTTTGGGAAGAAGCACAACTGCTCTAACCAGACAAGTCAATAGAATCCAATAGTAATCATTTCATTTTCTGGTTTGTCAAAGGGCAGTGGTCCCACCTCAACCGTTTCACACAAAGGTGGTAATTTATCAATGTTTCGAATGATCTGTACTGGACCATACCCAGCCCTCTCTCAAGTGCACTAATCAATTAAACAGGCTGTATCTCAGTCATGCCACCCTGTGTGCTGCCACAGAAGAAGGCGCCAGTTGAAAAATTACTCTCCTCTTGTGATATTTGCTGGTTTAGTTTCAGGAATGGAAATATTGATATACACTTCAAGATCTTGTTGCCATAAGAGGTTTGAATTAGATCTATGAGAGTATGGTGGGAAAATCTGTCTGGTGTGAAAAAATATTTCTCGACATTGTCTGTCTTCTATCACTTCCTTGCACATGTGTGGCTGCTGCTGAGTTTATTGAGAGTTAGTCATATCATAATGGAGGAGCAGAAGAGAGTCCCAGGAGACAAGGAGGAAAGCAGGATTAATTAAAGTAGGCTCTGAGACTAAAAATAGGAAGGGGAAAGGAAAGGCAGGAAAAAGTTCTATTACTTTATGTCTTTCAATTCTGACACATATGGGGGATCAGCCTCAACTCACACACAAAGCCACCATCACCAATGAATGGCTCAGTGTGCAGGGAAGAGACAGTGAAAATCACACTGGTGATAAAGTTGGGCTGATACGTCAACAGCTGTCTGAGCAAGACTACCTGAGTATTTTGTGCAAGTGTGTGAAGGTAAGCTGGATTGTCTGGCAGGGGCTTGTAAATTAAGGGGAAAAGCAGAGGGAAGTTGCTAATAGGTTCAGGTTTAAAGGTTCAATACTGAGCCAAACTTCATAGTGCATTATCTTTTCCAACATAATGGTCAGGTTTTGTTTCAGTCTTGTGAAACAAAAAGGAAATGGGAGTTGCCTTGAGATTTAGGAAGGTTGAAATTAAATTTTTGCCAGAGCAAGCAAAGATTAGAACTTTGAATGAAAATATACAACAACAACCTAGATGTTGAAATACAGGGACTCGAACTTCATGTCGCAGTTAAGAGAGAAGTCCCACAAATATTCAGCATTGGCCAATGTGACTGAGACTTAGTTCTGGGAAAAAGTCTTTATGAAAGTTGCATGCAAGTGATGGAAAACAGGAACTGAATTTTTCATTGCTTTTCCTAAGTTCCTTGTATTTCCACTCACCTTCCTAGAACAGAGTTGAAAAAAGAAAGGGTAATTCTGAAACTTAGAGGAACAGACATTATGCAGTAAACTAAACAAAAAAAGAAAACAAACTTCCTAACCATATGTTTGCTTAAATAAAAATCTCGATTCCAAATTAAATGTTTTCTGGTTGTCTAATTCAAATAGGATGTATTTAATACTTCACATACCTAAGTAATTTTTCATTGACTTATGGATTCATTAGTATATAGCAATATTTGACAGTTAGAAGATAGAGACTCTACATTCTTCATTTGTTAAGAGGAACAGCAACATTTTTATTACCAAAGCTGTTTGCAATCATAAAAAAGCCTCAAAACAAAACTGAAACTATTTTAATTTACCGCTCTCTTGATTATTGTCATATAGAATACGTAAAGATAGTAAAAGGGAAAAAAAACTCCTTTAAATTAGTTTTGCAGTTTCCTACTGTCCTATACTAAAGGCAACCTAATAGAATTTATAGCAGTAGGACCCTTTTAGGCAGCAGTCTTTGTATTTTTTATTAAGTCCATACTTGCAGAATCTACTTAATGTCAATTTTGTACAATGGTTACACTGCACAGAGTATTTTATTTTAAACCTGCAGGACACAATGATAAATTGATAATTGACCCCAAGGCCATAGCAAATAAAGAAGCCCTGTTTTTCATTAGTACAGTATTACATCGTTGTTAGGGGAAAGGAGAGCGATGCTAATTGAGTATTGAGGAGTTGCACAATTAAGAAATCATCCATGGTTTTAATTTCACATGTTTAAGGCTGCAAATTTCCTAATTGTGAGCAGTAAAATAAAATAAGATTAATATGAATACAATTATATAAAGCTTCACCATTCAGATGCAAGTTATAGTCCTCTATATTTGACTACGTATTCACAAGTGGTATAGCTGACAAATGTACTGTACTTTTCCTTTTGTTTCTCTGCTCCTCTAAATCTGTGGTATTTTCAAAGACTTTCACTGTCATACGATCACAAGGACAAATACTGTGTTTTTTGTTAAAAATGAGAGTGATTATTTAAAAAAAACTCCAGAGCCTCGCATTGTAAATGAGTTTATTCTGTATTATCTTTCTTATGTTAAGACCAGGGCACCTTAACCTTTCTATCAGAACCAGGTAATTCTGTGATGAGGCAACAGGGAATCATTCATAGTGTATCAGGAACTGTTTTTTGTTTAGTGTTTACTGATTGCCATGTTTGTGCAGAGCTTCCCAAGCATTCAAAATTTTAGCCCCTTCTCACATATGAAACTAGCTGCGACTAAGACTTCTTGATTAAGGATGCTTTAATTCAGCTCCTTATTACTTCTTTTCCTCTCCAGCACTTTTGGATTCCTCTAGCTCATGCTCACACAGTTGTCTCAGTGCAGTTTGTATTTTCCCCAAGATCAGAGCCAGGCTGTGTTTGTTCCTGAATTACACTTGGTTCCACAAGGCAGTATGGTAACAGCACAAGGTCCCTTCTTGGTCTGGTGAAGTCACAGACCAGTTACAATGAGAAAAAAGGGACATATCATGACTACTTGGAAGAGCAACTCGTTTAGAGCAAAATACATAGTAATATAAAAAATAGACAAATCAAAAATAAAGTGTAAAATTTAAGAGTCAGACAGTAATATGTTCAGGTCACTCAAGCATTGATAACACCATCCCAAAGGAATAAAAAAGCTCAAATGTAATTAAATCTCTAGGTTCTGAGAAGCCAGTTAGTATAACTTGTTTTGTCACATGTGGGTAAAGCAGAAAATAAGCATGTATACAAAGTACCATCCGAGTTTTCCCATGTGACCTATCCCAATCTGCTAATATTAAATGTAAAATGCAGAAGAAGAGGAGGCATAGTAGCTAAAACAAATAAAATATATTGAAGGGAAAAATACTTAGAACATTTATTTTGATGATCTATTAAAAATTTAATTAAAAATACATGTAATCATAAGTCATGGGTAAATTTGTTCAAGCTGGACAATTCACAAAAGGATATAAATCAGATCTGTTCTGAGTAAAATACATCTTTACAAGTTGATCTAGAGAAACTTCTTTCTGGAAGATAATAAAATTTTATTAGTTAGTAAATGCTTATTTCTCAGCATAACTTTCAAATCTAATCTATTATGCATTTGAAATCTGATTTCAGCTATGAGTGTATTTTCTTTCAGTACTTTACAAAAATTAGTTCCTTTTGAACAATAAGAACAATATTACAATAATCGGAGAAGTAACACTTCCATTGTGTGGAGTATTCTTCTTTAGAAGAAGAAATTACAGACTAGGATAAAAAACCATGTTACGGTGCTTTGGAAATAATGCATAAAACCCCTGGATTGTTCCAAAGGTGCTCAGCAGACCCATCAGATATCTGTGACAGACCTTAGGAGACTGGAAACATGCAGCCTTCCCACTTGGCCTGTCAAGGTCCTTCCCTGAGGAAACCCTGAGAATCAAGGCAAGAATGGAGCCATAATCCAAGCACCAGCCAGAACACCTGCCTTACACCTGCCCAGAAAATGCTTGGTGTGTGGGATGGGAAATTCTCTTATTGTAACAGACTAATACATATGAGTAAGAGTCTGGTAAAGGAAAACAGTTTATATTTCAAAGCAACCCTTCCTTTCTGAGCAGCCTTACTTCAGGTTTTCAGAGTTTGATTCTGAGCTAATCAGAAATAAGGTGATAGGTGTGATGCAACTGTTATTAACTCATTACTAGATTCCTGTGGTAGGGTTTCATCTATGAAGAACAAGATACTCAGGTGAATGGCATCCATACATTTGTGTCAGGAAGGCTAGTCTCATCTCATCCCCACTCTACACTTACATCATGAAGAGAAGGGAAAACAGGAAGAGCCCATTTAAGATGCTCTTAAAAGATGGTCTGTGAGGATGATGGGCAGCTATACATCATTATTATTTGAATAATATTTTAATTGTATTAATAATATTGGAAATATCTGGTGCTTTTTCTCAAGTCTCAACTTTAAAATGAAAGTAATTTGTAGATGCATAAGGAATGGAAAGTAGGCTCATATGTAGCGTGTGTAAATGCACACTTTGTTTAGAAGGAGCAGTTGTCTTTTTTTCTTTTAGTCTTAGTATACATTTTAATGTGAATAGAACATATGTTCTAGGTGAATAACTAACATGTAGAGAAACTGTATTTGGTTCGGTGGGAATGCCATACCATATATTTCCTTGGATACAGAATATTTTCTGTCTTGCAACATTATTTTGCATAAATTACACTTCGAGCTCTCTGTTCATGAGGCAGTATGGCATCGAAGATAAAGAATATTTTCCTCCAAAAGCAATTCAGTGTTTTGTTAGCAAACTTTCAACATATTTTCAGGATAGTAATGGAACAAAAAATGCACACTAGTAAATATGTATTAAGAGAATATCTGTAAGTGATTAACAAAATGTTCTTTGGAATAATTTTAGATACAGTAGTTGAAATGGATTGGCACACTATTGCAATATATGTGACATGAATATTGTAAACCTTTATTTTACTAGTGGTCTGTTCAAAAAGAAAAGTTTGTGTATGGTGTGTTATGTTCTAGAATGAAAGTGCAGACCGTTCAATCCATGGAGAGCATGATAGCCACAAACAATTCAATTGCACTTGCAGATTTTACCCAACAGCTCTCCTTAGTAGTTCTACCTCTGTGCTAAGCAGGAAATAAAACCCAAAAGTGTTCTGTCCTTGTCTTTGGCTAATCTGTTGTCTCTATAATAAGTGTGAAATCTCTAAATAGAGGCACACTTCGTACAAGCAAACAAGCTGTCCAAAATCTAATTAGACAAAAATCTGCCCATCTGTTCTGCATTATCATGGGGCTTGCTCACATGTATGTTGTCTCATTACTAAAAGGCGGAAAGGTAAATTGAATTGAGCTGGACTTCCTCTTAAAGTGGGATCAGGACATGAAGTCAGACCCTTGCTGTGAGCCAACAAAGCATCATTGGGGAAAAGTGGGTTGAGAGAAGATTCTTTTTTCTACAGCCACATGTCCCGTGCTTACCATGAGGCCTAAACGGGTGCTAATACTATTGTTTGGCACAAAGCAGCACACAGTACAACCATATAAACCTTATCTTCAATGCAAATTGTTTGCTTTTTTTTGTCAACCCCTGTGTGCCATGCCTTTTTATTACTGTCTGCCTGCCATGGTATGTTGCATTTCAGGCATAAAACTTGCTTAATGGAAGGAGGAAAGTTTCAATAAAGCTAGTTGCTTTTATAAAAATAAATATAATAATGTTTGACTTTTTTTTTTTTTTTTTTAAATTGCATTCTAATGTTTTGAAAATGCTACTCAAGGCTACATACTACTGAGAGTAATTTGTATGGAAATAGGAAATTTTATCTGAATGTGCTTATTTGCATATTTTCTAATCACTTACTTGATTAATACTTAGCACTTACGAGCATTTGTATATTTCTTCCACACATCAGCAGCAGTAAACTCTATTGTTTCAGAGAATAAGAATTTTTAGTGGATTGTTGCTAGATTCCTTGAGTAGAACCAGAGATTTACTTATGGTTGTGAATACTATAAATGAAAAAATATTTTGAAGATTATTGGGGTTGGAAGATTAAGCAGGAGCAGCGCAGAAATGCTTTCAAAAGTTGGAGTAAATAAGGAAAAATCTGAATATATTTCTATCTTTTAGTTCTCATTACTAGAGTACTTGAACACATCACAAATTTTAATTTGTTAATCCTATTCAAAGACAGCTCCTTGAAAAAATGTAGGACTCGTGTGGCAGGACATCCACAGGAGCAGCATGAACCTCATTTTCCTCCTGTTGCCAGGGACTGTTTGCCTCACTCTCTGGAATCTGCCTCATCTGCTTTCCTCTGGTGCTATGACTTCTCACTGATCAGATTATTAGATTGACATAAATGGAGTGCAGATCTGCTTGGGATACCACAGAGACTATTTACATAATTTTAATGCTAGTGATAGGCAGATAAACCCGGCTATAGGGAAGGGTGTACAATTTGCCTCCTGGTTCTCTGCACTCTGAGCAGAAGGAAGCTTGCACAATTGAATCAGACTGGATCCTCCTGGGCAGCCTTCTACTTTTCCAGTATACCGGGTTATATTCCCTCCACCACCCTGATGACATACCAGCCAAGGCAAGACACTTTTTGTTCAATGATGGTTTTTTGAAAATGGAAGTGGCCTGGGAAGAAGAGCAGAAACAAAGTTTATTGAGGACAGTAAGGAGCTACATGGACAGTAAGGAGCATAAGCTAAGCAGAAATAGTGTCACTTATAGGAGTGAATAAACAGATTTGAAGGAAAAATGAAAACTAGTCTACAGAGCAGAGGGGAGGAATGCTGTCACATTTAATTTTCAATACTAACATTTTTGTTTAAAAATACAAAACCAATGAAACTTCTGAAAATATCACAAAATGATGTCTTAGTAGAGTGTGGAGTCTCTTTTGAAGTGTAGAAAGGTCGTGAATGCTTTGTCATGGAAGGAAGAGCAAGAATAAAGAAGAGCAAATTGACATATATAGGTGAGGAACTCGAGACATTAATGGAAAAAGAAACTTAGACCCGAATTTTCTTCAAGGGCAAAACCAGTTTTAAAATTGTTTTCATGATGCATTTAACCACATATGTTACTCAAAAATCCAAAATAATTTGGAAGATTTTCTTGTGGGGTTTTTTTGTGCATACCCACATTTCTTCTGGACTGAGAGTTGTTCTAATAGCTGACATGAAACAAAAGCTTCAATGCCATAACATAACCAAGAAAAATAGGTGCTCTCTTTAAATTTTGTTATTTAGCTTTACACACTTTCTTCTTTCTTCTTTTTCTAACAGACATATTTAATACAATTTGGTTGCTGTGATCTATCTATTGGACTAAAATGCATCCCAAAATACAGGTATTCATCTTATAAGCATACTCTATGGCTACTATACATCTCTAACTGATTTAATAAATAAATTTTTTTTACAATTTTAATATGATCCCCTTCTGACTCTTGCAGCTATCCAGAGTACAATCAGCACAAAGGTGGTACAAAGCCCTGAGTTATGTACTTGGTGTTTCTCAGCAGAGATAATACTTAACCTAGCTACATTTTTCTGTCATCTCTATGCAATGCATTCCTTATGCATGCACTGTGCAAATCACTAAAAAATTAAATAATGATTGTCTTGTTCAGCATCTTATTATTTTCTCTTTATTTACAGAGATGGGAGTTAAAGCAAGTTTACGGCTTCCACATAAATACTCATTTGCCAAAAGAAAGCAAAATGTATTTTGCCTTTAGATAACCTGCATTGATATATTGAAATAGCAGAGAAGGGGAAAAAAAAGGCTCATAATGCTTCATTAGTTAATTGCGCAGAGCACAGCTCTGTAGGGGTAAACAAGTGAAGGACATTTGCTGAATGGTCTATGCCCATCATGCATATTATGGCCTAATGGTGCTAGTAATGGTAGGAGGCTCCTGGAGAATCATCTGTCAAATTAGTACACTGAATTATTTATTGCCTCAGAGTAAAATTGTGGAAGGGAGCAGCTGAGATCCATTCGTAAGAAAATACAAGATAAAGAGCAACCCCTCTCCAAAAACGGTAGTACAACTGCTTTGCATGTTCAGTAATGTCACTGGTATTTGTAAACATCAACAATATTTAAATAGTATGCATCTGTAAAGATATTGGGTTATGCATACGAGTTCGAATAGGCAATAAATGCTATGCATATATACATTATCTCTGTGTATCTACTACAAAGACATGAAAATATGTATAGATAATTTCCATAATGTTAATAATCATTATAATTTATGTTAATGTAACAGTCATTACACTAAACTACACTATATATTGTATACTAGATATGGAATGTGAAAATACATATGTAAAACATACGTTATATACAAAATAGAATTTATATATTTTAAAAAATTAAAGGTTGTAAAATGTAAGTTTGTAAATGCATTCAATACTGTGCTTCAGTTCAAAGTACACTATTCTTTCTCTTCAAATCTCAGCACATAAGTTCTTAACATATGCACCATATTAAAGGTGTTTCATAAAAACATGAAATTTTTTTTTTAATCACTGAAGATGCAACTGTATCTAGAGATTATGAAAATATGTATGATTTTCCAATTCCAAAACTGTGTTAAAAGGAGTTGCTGGTGGAGTGCCTTACTGGTAATAATTTGAAATTAATTTTTTATTGCTCAATAAAGTTTTTCATTCCCTTCTGTCTTTATCCACCGGAAGTTGTCAGAGTCATAGTAACTTCCAATGTTTCTAAAGATGAATGTGTACTGTGAATAGAACTTTGGCCCTTGGTGTTTTAATGACACAAAAGTGTCCTTTATTTTAATCACCAGTCGAGCTGTACCTCTGCTTTCCTCAAAGTTGTTTAAGTGAAATTTTTGTGATGTCTGACCCTGTGAAAAAATATGTGCTATGAGTCATCACTAACCTGTTGAAGGTATTTTAGGCTGCATCTTAACTTACTTTGCACAGTACAATTCTGTAGGGCACTGAACAGTCCTATGAACCATTTCACCACAGATTTCAATGGAATTCCACAAGAATACAGGTAAATGTTGACATTTGCTCAGCTGCATTTCAAAACACAGAAATCTTATGAGAATGTTTGTGGATTATTTATTTGCTTTTACAGTTTAGCATCTGCATTTTAGTATTTCAGACACTGGGTCTTTAGAAGAGAATATTCCCCTCTGTCACATGAAAAGGAGCAGAAATGCAAAGATTTCTTGTCCCACCTGTATTAATATATTTTTAATTGGCTATCTGTGTCCCCAGAATATCAAAGCCTTTTAAAGCCCTGAGTCTGTGTCTCATCTAAAGACACCCGACGCTAGACAGATTCACTGCAATGAACAGGACTTTTGATACCCTGATAT
>VWZG01004524.1:0-28699 GCA_013396735.1 Grallaria varia | reverse complement strand
TCCCACTTATGAAACACAAATTTACTTCAAGTAGACGCACTTCAATCTCAGAAAGCTGTAAAACTGGTTTCTACATAACCACGCTAAATTATCAATTCCATTATAAAGACCTGTTTAGAATTACAAATTCACAGGTCAAAAAAAGCAAAAGAGAAAGTAAAGATATTAAAAACCAAATCAGAAGGAAACAGAACTGGGATGAACTTTCACTTCCAGTGATCAAGACTGATCTTCAATTACACAGGCTACTTTTTGGTTTATAGATTACAGCTATTTAATATACGTATCTTTCAATCTTGTTTTTAGCAGCATCACTGACTGGCAGAATCCTATTCTGTATAGCAATACAATGTTTGGACTCCCCAACAGCAATGTGGGAAGAGACTAGTAAAAACTGTGCAGGAGCTGTTCTGCGCCCAAGTATTAGCACAAAGATGGACTGGATCATACATATGTTTAAAAGTTACGGTCTTAAGATTTCTAAAAATTATTTATGGATAATAGAACATGTTACCATAAAGCAACTGTGCCCAGAGTATTTAACATTAAAATTCAACAACCTTACAGGCATTGGGCCCAGGGAGGACAGCAATGTTAACATGCAAATATAACAAAGATAACTGAAGGGGAACAATTAAGAATTATTTAGGGTATTGTGAGCTTGCCCTGGTATTGAGTAGCACTGAGAATGCTGGAGAAGAATTTGAATTTAACTTGGAGTGGAGGACTAAACCTGTGAGTCATTGGCATCATCTGATAGCTGGAGTTGTGTTTGCAAAGAAGATGGGAGGGGAAAATAGAAGTAGGATTAAGGGATGAGCCCTGTGAAACCTCGGAGAATCTTGGGAGGAAGGCATGCAGGGCCCCCAGGGGAATAACAGCAGCAAATGTTCTTTGCACATACTGTTTTAATATGTTTGAAAATTCAAACTTTTGTTTCAAGAATTGCAATGAAACACAGCTGAATATAAATAAGATACTATACAGCAATAGGAAGATGATTTACAAGATCTAAAGGATGGTTCTTAAATAAATTGGCAGCAGTATTTGGATGAGAGTATGAGCAACGAGGCAATCACTGCTGTCAAGCACTCATGATATTTAATATTATATGGGTTCTTTTCTCTTGAGTTCTTATTTCATGTCTTCTAGTGTCTCACTGTCTCTCAGTTATGTTCTTACTTCTTCCACTAAATTTAATATAATATTTTAAAGTAAGTTTAGACAAAGGTTGTACAATTCCCCTAAACTGAGTATGTTATTTCAAAAACTTCACAATAGAAAGAAATACAGTATTTTTACTCAAGCCTCTACAGGTAAACAGAGAATTATAAGCCATGGCTAGTAAATGTCTATAAAAATCTGTAATAGTTTTATTAATTTTACTCGTTTATATATATATATATTTTACATTTAAGGATATTTCAGCAAGGTTTTGTTCTTTCCATGGTGCCATTTCCCCATCTTTTTTACACAGTTCTTCTACCTGTTTGAAAATTTTGTTCTGCAAATGACAGGCTAATGCTGAGCATAGTATGACCCTTTTATTGAGACCACATAGTCAATTGAGCTAGAATGAAATTTCAGTTTGCCCTGAGAAACATAACAAGTCTGGCACAATCACAGTCAATATTGAATACTGTAATTATTTGACATGTATTTAATGTACCAATAGCTGGTGGCAACCTTTAAACTGCTGAATTTCCAGCATCTCCAGATGTAGGAACAGTCAGGATAGTCATTCTCAGGTTGCCCTCTGCTGTCTAAGGTTAAAAAGACAAGGCATGTTTTGCAGAGCTCTAAAAAGCAGAGTTCGGGGTTGGGAGGTAGGTCTGGGTCTGGAATAGTAAAATAATAGACTTGCACAGAGAATTTGCATCTTTATAGTTTTAAGAGGTAACACCAGAGAATTAGATACCCTCTGAAGAGTTCATGAAGGAGAAAATGCAGAGAGGTAAGAAACATAATTTGATCTCTATGTGATTGCAAAACTTTCACTTTTTCTGGAGAACCATCAACTATAGAAAAAAATCCTGCAGTTGTAACATAATTTCCCATCAAAGTCAATGCCACAAATCTCACTGTTAGAAGTTTGAACACTCATCTGAAATTTCTGGCTCGAAGCATTTGACCTGGGAATGTGGCAAGAAACACTGACTTACCTTCTTTGACATCTACTTTATAGATGTACTATAATTTGATATTTCAATTTGGAAAATCTGGGGGCTGTGCTACCTATAATTGATCTAAAGTGAACCCAGGTGCTTCTTGAGTCTCAGCAAAGTTCAATGATTTATTGAGAGGTTTTCTGCTTGCCCAAAGAACCAATTGATCTTTTGCATTGTGAGCAAGGGCAAATCAAATTTATTTTAACCAAAATAAAGGAGAGAGGTTGGACGTGCTTGGTTTAACTGGAACAGAAGGGTAGGTAGATCTGTTGTTTGGCAGTGGGTGTCAGACATGGATTAGACCTGTTTGTTGGCCCAGCACAGTGACTGTGGACCTTCAGAACATCCTACTTCTTCCTTCGGGCCGGTGAAGAAGGTCCCAAATGAAGGAGGTTTTGTTTTCAATAATGCTTACAGGAAAATGCCATGCTGTTTACCTGGGTGTGCTTTATATGGCCATACTGATTTGCTGATTATACTGCTTGTTTCTTTCCTTCATGAAAATATAAAACTTTCAAAGGTTGGGGTTTTTTAGCGAAAAGGTAACAAGAAGATTTAGTGTTTATTGGCAATGCAGCACTACTGGGAAAAAACTTTGGGTAATTTTGGGTGATTCAGGTCTGCTGGATGGAACCACTAAAGGAAACATGTTTCTTTAAAAGAGTTTAATTGTATTTGAGCTGCTATGAAAAAATCAAATTATTGCCACATGGCATCACTACAGATTATAGCAGGAGGAGGCTTGAATGTCTCTCTTGTGCATTTTCTTCATCAGACTCATTTAGGTTTCTTACACAGCCTTTTTTCTTGTATTTGTCCTGCGTGCCCTTTGGATATCTTTATTACTCCAAATTATAGCTACATCTTGTGACCTTCACTTAGCTTAGCATAGTTTTTGTCTAAGATTGTGTATGCTTAAGGTCGCTACCAATTAACTTTGATATAACATTGAACTCACATCGTAAATTCTAGAGAGCGTAGTATGTAGAGAGCTCTCATTGCCTTTAGGGACAAGATTTTCTGCCTCTAAAAAAACACTCTGAACTGACCCAGATGTGCAAGAACAATACTCATTGACTACAGAGAACAAGTTCTGGGGTCCTTTGATCTTAGCCTCCCCATTTCTTTTCTAAACATCTTCAAAAGGCTGCCTTTCTGAAATGAGAAGTTCACCCATCCTTATTTGCTGACTCACGGAGCAGGAAGGGCATATGGAAGCTTTTTTATTTTGTTTATTTAAATTGATTTATTTAAAAATTAAAAGGTTTCACATATGTGACACTGGGACAAAGGACTTGTCAACACACAGTTCAGTTCTGTATCACAGCAAACTCAGAGGAATAAATAGCTACAGCCATCCACAGTGATTGCTTGAGTCACAGTACAAAAGTGAGTATTCTTTTCATTTACATGCTAGTAGTCTAACACAAAAACATTCCAACACAGTTGAATCCTGTCTGAATTGTCCCTGTCACTTCCAAAAAGACAAAATACAGACAGATCTTGGATTATAGAAAAGTTCTTGTTCATTGGAAGTTGCAGTATATCCGGTTTTTATTTAGACTATTGAAAAAATCTGAAGGAAAAAGTGTAAGTAAGTGATTTCTTTAGTATTATTTATAGACTGACTGATTCAGACCTCTCAAGCAATGCTGTAAATATTCTTGAAGTCTATTGAGCAGATAAGAAAACAATGACTCGACAATTTCCCCCAAAGTGACAGAGTAGAAATCAGTAGCAAGACTAAAGCATGATACAGGGCCTAACCTTTCACAGCTACTCAATGTACTTCTTTATAACAGTTCAAAGTGGATTTGGTCAATTTTTATTGTGTAAGGCAGTTCAGAGACTATTTCATGAATACTTAAAAGTGCATCTATTTCTGACACACCAGAATCCCTGAAATGTTAGAATCATTATTTCAGCTGATGTTCTGTGTTTTCAATCATTTTACAGATGAGAAGGCAGCCACTTCTACATCTTCTGAGATGAGAACAGAGGCAACTAGCTTCTAAGTGTGGATCAGAGATATTAAAAAACAGATTAAAGCCATCTAACAGTGTTACTCTTCTGATTCACAGGTAATAAAACAAATATGTGGGAATGGCAACTCTCAGATATAAGTTCTCAGTGCCTCGTGAGGATGAATGTTGGTGCTGGATTTCATTTACCACAAGGCACATTCTTGGCCCTCTCCTGCACAGGACTTGGATTTGGACTTGATCATCCTTGTGTATCCCTTCCAGCTCAGGATATTCTATGATTCAGTGAATTTACCTTCTTTGCCTAAGAGCTGATACTGTGGACAGAACATACAACTTGTATAGTTCATTACCAGAAAGTCTCCTGGCACCTTTTTTGGTGCCAAAGAACACTCTCTGAGACAACATCTGACAGTGGTTTGGGGATAACATAAGGTATAGGAAAAAGAACATTTAGCTGTATGAGTATAAATTGAGCCATAGCACTTTCCCCTCCCTTTTGAACTTCATGCACGGGTGCAAACAAGAATTCTAAGCCTTAGACTCAGTTTCTTTCATGGATGGAGTTTGTAGTCATACAAATTACTTACCCATACTAAAAGGAGAAAAACGTGACTGAATACCTGTGCAGCTCTATCTATGCTTTGTCCGTGCCTCTCCTTTGATCTGGAATGCAGGACTTAGAAGAAACTAGTCAAACACCCTGAGAATACTACACCACCACAAAATGCCATGGCAGACGAGTTACACCATATGAATGTTATAAAGGTCCCAGTGCATTACCCACTGCAGACAACAAAAAGATTCATCCTGACATTGCCAGACGCTGAATTAATTTAAAATAATAATAATGAAAAAAAAAGGTGGAAGGTACAAACTAACTAAATATATAAATAGAAATCGAGAAATAGAATTCAGGAATACAGAAAATATCAATAATACTGAAAGCATGCAGCTAAGCTAGGAAGTTTGTCAAAGGCACAGGAGTGGAAATTCCTCCACAAAACTTTAGTTAAGAGCCAAAGAATGTGGATTTATTTCACTAATGATGACAAGTTCAAGGCATCTATGCAAAAATAAGATGAGTGCTGAAAGACAAACTGACACAGGCTGTGCACTTCATCTGAGGAGTGAAGATACTGTTCTTACAGGAGGATAGAATCATTCAGAGCACAACGTTATTACAGGCAGAACCATGACTGCTGTAATGAAATGATGTACAACAGGTCAGAGCCATACAAAAGCTGTTTCTTATAGGGGGATAACTAAAGGCTTTTTCTCTTTTAGAGCTGATAATAAAATCATCTATATCAAGAAACAGCTGAGAGTCCCTGAGCACAGGATTGCTATGCATTTTGTCAGTTCCTTCACTCTGATAGAGAGGAATGCTACAAAGACATACAAGAAGTTCCCATTGCACAAGTTTATTTTCAACATGACAACACTCAGCATCATCCTCTTCACTGCATATAGATGGTGACAATGTTTCTGTATGTACAGACTGTATTAGTTAAGTTCACTAGAGGACTGAAGTGCTTCCAATTGGAGGCATAGGAAATTCCAGAAATTCAAGATAAAAGTAAGCACTATTATACACGAAATGTTGGCTTATAAGCTGCTGGATGGCCTCAGCACTCCTTCTGGCCCTCCAAACCAGGGCCTGCTATGGGACTTTTGGACACAGAGACTAGAAATGTTAATGCTTTGAAGGGAGTAGGGAAGAGTTCTACTTGTCAACAAGAGCTTTGGTTTTCATTTTGTCGATAAAAATGTAGCTGTATCTGGAAATGTTCTTAGGATGTAAACATGCTTAAGAAGTAATAAGTAATTATAATTATTAAAGAACACTGTAAACCAGAACTACCAGGGAGTAAACTGGCTTAATGAAGACCTAGTTCTTACAGGCAAATTGCACTGGTTTATTGAAGTAGGTCTTTAAAAAGCAACTTTAGCACTATCATTGTTATTGTAAGAATAATTCCTATTGCTTTAAGTTCAGGTCGTTCTTAAACTCTAAAATAATTTCCCATAGAGATGGGCTTTAGGGCTATAAACCCCAAGAAATTTCCAAATATACCCAAAACCAAAACAAAAAATGACAACAATAACAAAAACTACTTATGCATCTTCCAGATTTTTATATTTAAGTTACAGGGTAAAAGGGCAATATAAGAAGGAATATTCAATCAGTATCTTTCTTTTGGAATATTTGAATACTGAACTACAAAAAAAATATGTCTTGTCAGCTGGAAGAATATTCTAGTCCTTCACTAATTAGACTGGGGGTGGATCAATGATGAAAGACTTGCAATATTGTGCTCACCAAGTCTATGAAATCTTATGTCACATCTTTAATGTTGCTTTTTATTTCATATTTTTCATCTCATTCATATACTATGGAGGATTATAAGAAAGGCTGTGTATGTAAACACAAGGAGAAAAAAACCAGACATTACAGAGCTAGTCATCCCAACAGTTGATCTATCTACCTATCTTAGGAACCATCTGAGGGCTTGACTAGATTACATCTCAAGCCACTAAATTTAAACAGAGAGGGACAGGCACAAACTCAACATATGTTGAATACTGTACATAGGAGTGTATACATTAAAGGTGTTTTGTAGATAATATGAAAATCCAAGCCTAACTGTAGAACCTTTTTATTATTTTATGATTTTTTTTTCCCATTCATAACTAAAGAAAGCCTGTTTAGCTGAAAGAGTCACAACAGCAGCCCACTTCATGGAATTGTACTCCTGTAATTAGCAGCAAGCAAATTTGGTACTTAAGGGTAATTTGTAAGATAAAGAGGTTCAGGTGAAGGGAATCTCTTTCTTTGCCGTTAGCTGAACAGAGCTGCCCATTCTGTTGAGAGACAAAGCTATTTTGGAATTTTAGATCAGTATAATAAATGGAAAACAAGCATCAGAAATGTATTTTCTTATCAGAACAAGTTTTGAGACTCAGAAGAACATACATGTTAAATTGACCTCGAAAAATGCCATCTCAAAAATATTCAGTAAGCACAGAGATATTGAGACACCAATCTTGAAATTAATAAAAATTATAGCCTTAAATCTCATGTGCTCTACTACTTAAAAACCCCAACCCTTCTCTTTTTTTTACACTTGCAAGCTGGGGCTCAGAAATCATTCCACACTGAGCAAAGGGAAGCTGATTTTTTTTAAAATATCATGGGATTTTTTTAAAAATTACCAAGGAACAGAATTTAGCTATTTAATGAAATCATAGGAGACACAGGTGAGAATTATTTATGCTTACTCAGGAATAAACTAATAAAATATGACATTGATGGTTTTCTGTGTATGAGCAAACATCTAATAGAATGAGACATTTTGAAAGAACAGATATTTTTACTTACTGTGAAGCTTCATTAGTATACTTTGCAACCAAGTTTCCAATCACTATTTGTTCATGTGAAATGGAACCAGAAAAAAATGTCAACTACTGATAGCAAAATTTGGTGCCCAACTCTGTTCCTGTTCTTGTAAAAGAGGGGGTTTTTCATACTTTTGAACTTCATGCTAGATATTGGATGTACCAGCTCTTCTCAAATTACTTTATGTGCATATTCCTTAAGCAATGGAAATCAGGAAACTAGAATACCAGTAGAAAGAATTTTTTAGAGAGTCAAATAAAACTAAGAAAATTTCTCACAAAGATCCAACTAATATGCAAATTACTTGCAAGAGTGCTGTTAAAAACTGTTTATTTTTCCATTTGAATTTTCCATAACCATAGCTTATCCCCTCTTCCACAGAAAAAGGAAAAAAAAAAAAAAAAGCTAGAGGCAAAACTATTTAAAACATAGAAAAAGAAAAAAGAAACAAAGGTAACATTGAATTTAATGTCAGAATTGTCCTCAGATATTACAGCAATAGTTACTATTATAATTAAGTGTTCTCTCTCAGATTTTTATACTTTGTGCTTCTTTAATTGATTTCTTACCTGTGTTCCAATTCTGGAACTGTACAAACCTCACTCTTAAAAATATTCTGTCTAGATATTAAAATAATATTAATAAATTACCTCAGTGCAGAAGTATAATCATCAGCAATATATACTGATTATTCATAAGGATTAACTACTGAAGCAGCTATTTACAAAGCACATTTCAGTCTTTGGAGAAACTGCTGGAAAAAATGAAAAGTATTATTATAAGAAGATGTTACAACAGATGTCCCTCAATTTGTCATAAAAACATAAAATATTTTATAAAGTTCATTTGGTTTTTCAACAGTCTTTGAAGTACAGAATAACAATTTTTAAGAGTTGTGATTTATAGGCATGCTGTTTTATTTGGGTAAATCATGTGGGGCTTTTTTCTGTTCTTATAGTGTGACAGCTTAATTCCTCTCGTATGTCAGAACGAACTGAAAAAAAAATCCATAAACAAAGGAAACTCTCTTTGGACTTGTAATTCACAAAGAATACAATTGGGTATGATGCACATCTGAAGAAATTGTAGGCAATTTCACACTTGTTTCTGTTACAAAGCCTGGAATTTTATGACTTCATTGGAAGTAAGAATCTTAGATCTAGTTTACACAAAACTTATATTAAACATTGCAATGTGATTACCCTCGACATACAGAACTGAACATTATACATCTACATTATACAGTGAATGACCCTAGAAATCATCAGCTGGTCCTCTGTTGGCCAGGGGTATTTCCTGGGCAATTAACCTGACTTTTCAGTTTTGAAATCATTTGTTTCATACAGGAAATAAAGAGAAAGTGTATAAGAAAAAGTCATCTATTGTTACTTTTTAAATAAATGCTTTGTTGTTCTGGGGTTCTTCTGATGATTCAAAATGTTTTAACTGTTGAAAATCCCCATGATTTTTTTTTAACAAAAATACTTTTAATTCTTTGAAATAAACTTCTGTATATAGTTGGACTTAGTGTTTCTTAGAATTTTCCCCAAATAAAAGAATTATTCGCAGAGATCTAGTTAACAAGGTCTGAGTTGAACAGATGCAGTGAATTATATAATAATTATACCAATTACCAATATAAGTAAAATCTGTGGTAATTAGTGACTTTTCCTTCTCCAGTTCCCTTAATCTGTAAAAGAGCAAATATTTGTTTTCATCAGTAACATAAAACAGCTTAGCCATGTCTTGACTGAATCACTTGAGAGTTTTCTTATCTTTTTTGTGAGTCCTCTTAACAGGACTTTTCCTAAACTATCTGAAGATCATACTGACTTTTCTATTGAACATGTCCCTGCACTGATCCTGCAACAGTGAAACAGCAATTTAGGCTGCACAATTATTTTGAATTTGCATTATTTTTGCCAAGCAGCAGTCCTGGGGCCTGAAAAGTGATGTTAAATCAAAACCTCCTTCTGCAGTTCTGCAAACATAAGAAAGAGTACAACATTTTTAATTACTCACTGGTAAGCCAGTTAAGGTCACGTTATTAATTGCTGTCAGAGGCTAATTCAGTGATTAGGAATACAGAAAAGCCTGAAGATCTATATTTGCAGAAAGCTTCACATAGCTCTACAAACCTAATCTGTTTAGGCAGGCACCTACAAAACTGTTAATTATTCAAAAGTGGGGAAGTTGTGAGTGGGAAAAAGCCTCGTAAGTGCATTTCGTGCTCGTGTGCTGTTCAGACCTGACAATACACCAGTCTGGCAAACGTGTCTAGAAACCCATTCATGCGTGTCTGCCTCTCTGTGTAAGTTCATGGGCATTATGAAGGAACATAAGAAGAACCAGAATGTACTTAGGTGCTCTATTGTTCAGCCTCCAGTGTAGGTTTTAAGGGTGCACCAATCCAGGCATAAGAAAAGACCTATTTCAAGACCTATCAAGTATGTTGGACAAAAATGTGCCCTGTGGGATCCCAAAGCAACTGCTGAAAGCCTTAACCCTGGAAACTGAAATGCTGAAACAGTTTTGGTGATTTTATAAGTAATCATAAAACTGTTGCTGTGTTTTGCTTCTTTAATTCTACCTCTTTATTATTATTATTTAATGGATATTTAAAGAATATACATGGATGAAAAGCACCACTAATAGAGATATGCCCCCATTGCAAGCTAAAACGTATTCTAAATTGTATTTCTTTCCTTTTGGGGGCCAGTTATTTTCTAAAATGCACTTAACTAACTATTCTGTATGTGTTTTAAAGGAGTCAAGTATATTTATATGCTTCAGTTTATTCTGTATATCTGGGAGCTCTTTGATCAGTCATTTTTTTATTAGGCCATGTGGAGAAATGATAGTCTTGTTCACACAACTTTGCATTAAAAAGAATGCATATGCTTGCTTCATGAAAGGAATTAAAAGAGCCTAGGGATGTTGGAGTTAACTGCATGGTCTGGTTACTGAGGTTTAACAATTCTTGCTATTCACAGCTGTCAGTGTTGCATGTAAGTGTTATATTCCCCACTGTCTCCTAACTCTTTGTAGTTTTGTAAGATTAATACTGCTCAAAGAACTTTGGAAGACACGCAGCTGGTAATCAACAATCTACAATTAAAGCTGTTTTAAAATGTACTGGATATTCTAGTCCCTTTAATTTCTTCATTTGCATAACAATTTGTCTTCATATTTTCCCTGGAGAGTTTAAAACTGTAATCTAAGGAAAGAAGACAGTTTCATTTCCTTATTAAAAAGTGAATTTCCTTTCACTTCAGTAGTAATTCTGAGCCTGGAATAATTTGTCCAAGTATTAGTTGTTGCATAGGGAGCAAGGAAACTGCCCAAACTCATACAATTGCAGCTTCAAAAGAGGGTCCAGACTGAAAGAATTTTTGCTGTTTCCTTACCCTGAACATCAGTGTCACCACTCTATTTACAAAGACCCCCCAGGAAATGGAAGGATAGAGGGACTTGCATGTGAAGGAGAGACCAGGGCATAACAGAAAGCCAAGATTTGAAGTGACAGCAGTTTGATTTCATTTACTCTGTTGTCTAGTCTGAAATTCTGACAGTTTGAATTGTAGAATAACTAGTTTTGGAACCATGTACTCATTTTGAGTGTTCAATATTATACTCCAGAAAAACAATAGTTTTACTTTAAAAAAAATTAATTTTTTACGCATATAATGGGAAAGATCATTGCATTTTCACATCAGATTCATGTTTGAATGCTGTATCTGCCAACATTTGCAGTCTGAACGATGTGACTTTTCCCATTTGGGTATTAAGACATTCACAGAACTCAGCAAAGAAATCCCTTGTAGCAAAATAATAATGTATTTTTATATTTTGTAAAACTAACCAGAAGAAATAGGAGGGAAAAATTGTGTAACTGTTCCTTTAACCACTGTACAAAAATGTCAAATGCTTTTCATTTAGCATATGAAATTTTCTGCTTTTTTCACTGCCAAACAAATCACATAAGAAAAAAAAAGATTTCCTATGAGTAATATCTCATTAAAGTGAGATGATGTCCTGGAGAAGTTCTGCTGACTCTTATAAATGATTAAAAAAAAAAAAAAAAAAGGACCATGCAAATTATCAGAGTTGAACACAATCCCAAATCAGAAGAGCCAGACCTCAGCAGAGCAGCAAGAGATTTGAGCCCTGAAAAGTCATCACATCAACAAGGACTCATAAATACCCTCACGTGGAGCAGAATGCACTTTTGGAAATGGATCTTACATCACTTTTGGATCAACAGCATTTGCACTGGGGCTGGAACATTAGGAATGTCTCTTTATTCCCTTGTTCATTTGGCCTCTGGTCTATCACCCACTCCCCAGTTATAAGTACAATATTGTTTATCTAAGAATTGGTTTTTCTGACAAGTATTCCAAAGTAAGCAGAGTAGCACTTACTACAATGAAGGGCCCATTTTGTGTTCTTTTCATTTACTCCTATAGACACAAAAATTAGAGTCAGCTGCTAGTTTAGTTGAAATTAAAAGAATGCATATCACTTTCATGCTAAGAATGAAACCAGATTACTTTTTAAGGAAGGAAAGAAGCAGTAAGTTATTCCTTGAAGAGTTTGTAGATTTATTGCAAATGCACTAACCAAAATAATTTAATGAAACCACAGCTAAGATGCAGTATATATTGTTTCCTTTCTCATACAGCTAATTCTGGAAGATACTAATTATCCTACCCTCAGACCTACACATGTATTTAATTATTTTCTTGTCTCTAAAGCTGGTGTAAATCCCAATAGCACAAATCAAACTAAATTTTTTAAAATATGGTTCATCATTTTTAGGAATACAGTTTCCTTTACCTTGTGTTTAAAATAAAAATCTACTAGTCTTACAAATTATTCTGACATTTTCTTGCTTATCTTGATTTTTCTCTGAAGAAAAGCCCAGCTTGGTAATATTTTGTGAGACCAGATGCACTTTTAAAATTAAAAAAGTAGAATACAAACAGACTCAAATCAATGAAAACAAAATTAAATAAGTGCAGTTTGTTTCAGTTGCTTTTGGCCTTCTCTGCATGTAGCGACCTCATCAAGAAAATATTTGCCAGTAAAATCTGGTGATCGCAGCAGAGTGTGCACCGCCACTAGCTGTATTCTAGCTACAAAATAACCTTCTCAAAGCACTTAATCTTCAAGCTGTCAACGAGGCCGTGCCTGCAGCAGTGTCTTCCTTCCCTGGCCTTGTGAAGGCTCTCTAGCCACCTACGCTCAACAGTTTTCTCGTGTTCCTATTGCAATGACCTTAAATAATCCTACTCTCGCCACGTAACTTGCCTTTCTGCAGGTACCTTCCAGCACTTTATGCTTTGTCCCTCGCAGGTGTGAGTGTTCCTGTAAGCGGCAGGGTGACAGCCCGCAGCTGCCGTGGGAGAGTTTGGACAAGGGAAGGCAGCGGGGCTGCTCCCTGCAGCAGGACAAGGGCTTCCCCCGCCCCAGGTACCTGACTGGGGGTGTGGTGGGCTCCTCCTGAGACATCAGTCTGCAGTGCTCCCTGGAGATGGTTTCTGGAAAGTTTCAGAGAGCCGTCTGTGCAAGGGAGATGAAACCAACACATTATCCAATTGTCTACAAACCTGTAAATTATTTTACAGTCATTTTGCAAGAAAGAGGGAGCTCACTTCCCAAACTGTAGGATCACGCTATAATTCTGGTGAGTAACAGGAGCTGGAGATCTTTGTTTCCTTCCTTTGATGGCAAGAGTTTAGCCTTTAGTACAAAGAGTCTGCAGGACATTTACCTTCTCTCCATCTCCACCAGTTACAGTCAGATGGTATTTCCTGTCAGTATCCAAAGAAGTTTGTCTCCTGTATGCCCAACAGCATCACAGGAATAAAGCCCATGTCTGACTCCCACAGTGCATGTCTTCCTGCAAGTTCAGTGCTCTGAGACTCACCTGGCAGTAACTAATGGAAAGCTATTTTCAGAGTCCAACCTGTCTCTCCTCTGTCCCAGCCACATTTCCAGCTGAGCTAGGAAGCATTTCTCTTATCAGTCTATAGGAAATATAAGAAGAAATGGGAAAAAAATGGTCTGTACTTTCTAATGGTGAGATGGGTTAAGGGCTCTGTTGTGACAGTCCAGTTCCTTGAGATGACAAAGCTAGCCAGAATATCTGCAGACATTCATTTGCTTTGGCATGAGACATGGAGCAAAATATGCAGGAAATAGACCTTCCATCTTTCGGAACATTTCCTCTTGTTCTGAAAAGAGGGATTAGCAACGTCCTTTGATTTTACATCTTTTTGCTGTCCATCAGCCAATTGTTTCTCTCTGGAAATCCAAGAACTATAGCTGCAAGGATTTCTGAATTTGACCAGTATACTCTCTAAGCTTGTCTCTGAAGTACGCAGTATATTTGGAACATTTTATTCATCCTGACCTCTAAGAAATACTGATTTTGATTCTGAATCATCACATTTAAGTGTGCCTTCCTTCTCTTGATGCCTGCCCGGGCCTCTCTCTTGCTTAGAACCAGGTTTTCTGCTTCTTCCCTAATTATTACTGGACTCCTGCTTCCCATCTCTTTGGCTCTTTCACAACTCCGTAGCAAATTTCTATAGCTCTGAAAAACCTTTTGATTTTCCATGTCTTTCTTCACAGTCTTCTTGGGCTACTGCTCTTAGACTTCTGATCTCCCTGGGTTCTGACTTTTGATTATTTCTGGCATGGAATGGGAGGAATGTTACTCTCTCCTGAGTTTTACCTAAGATTTTTGAGAGGGAAAATATAAAAGAAGCAACCTTAAACAAAGCTTTCTTCATTCTCTGAAGCTAGACTTTTTTTTTTCCCTTGTTGACTTTCGTATGTCTTTAACATTGAAAAAGAGAGAGGTAAGAAAGGGATTTTGTAACCTTCCTCTGCCTTTTCTATTTCCTTAAGTTACTGTCACCTACACAGAGCAGCCAAATGCCCCTGCTCTGGCCGAAGTCTAGATGACAAGTTTATCTTGCTACCACGATGAGTAAACTGCAAGTTGTGGCAAGAGTCAAGAGACCAGAAAGTGAGGAAAAAGCACCATCTTCAGCCTTCTGTAGACAGTTATCAGTGTCAGGCTGCCAAAAATACACTCAGCACTTTAAGAAGAAGGGCAATATTTTTTGATTTACATCTGTGCTGAGGTTTTGACTTTTGAAATGGAATTGGGATTTAAGTAAATGGGATGTAAAATTATATAAAAGGCTTTTCCTTCATCTATCATTTACCATGGATGTATTTTTTTTTCTTAATTAAAGGAGTATAGTACTCTCATCAGCTAGTACTAAGGTAGTTGGACTGTAGCTGAATCAAAGATCTTAAAATAGAGAAATCTGCCCAAAAAAAAAAAAAAAAAAAGGAAATATTATTAATTTGACAACCTATATTTTTGCAGTAACCAACATGAGATGCATCTATCCCCGTTTCCAAGTTGACTTTGTTTCCATTACAGAAAGATCAAGGTACAGAGCAGGATCACACAATGTAATATAGTATGATCACAACCCTGGACTTCAGGAGAGCAGACTTTGGTTTCTTCAGGGATCTGCTTGAAGAAATACCTGTGACACTGTCCTGGAGAGAAGAGCAGTCCAGGAGAGAAGGTTGATTTTTGAGAATCACCTCTTCCGAGCTCAGGGATGGATCATCCTCATGTGCAGGAAATCAAGCAAAGACAGTCTGGAGGAGTCCTGCATGGGTGAACAAGAACGTCCTGACAAAACTCAAGCGTAAAAGGAAATCTTACAGGAGGCTGAAGCAAGAACAGGTGAAACAGGAGGAATAGAAAAACAGTCTGAGCATGCAGAGATGGGATAGACAAAGACATCTAGAGTTAAATCTGGTGAGGTATGTGAAGACCAATGAGAAATCTACTGATTTACCAGTAGCAAAATGAAGATATGATTAGGAGAAACATAGACCCACTTCTGAATGAATAGATCCCTAATGCCTTTGCCTTAGTCTTCACAGGTAGGCCCAGCCTTAGGGAATCCCAGGCCCTGGAGCCATGTGGGAAAATCTGGAGCAAGGAAGACTTACCCATGGACGAGAGTTAGGTTAGGCAACATTTAATCAAATGGCATATGCAAGTCCATGGGATATGATGGGATGCACCAATGGATGAAACTGAGGGAGGTTCCTGAGGATCAGCAAAAAGTACATGTCACTCCTGGAAGAGAGAAAGTGTCAATCCTACCTTTAACAACTGTGAGAAAGAGTATCTGGGGACTTACAGGCTATTCAGCTTTACCTCAATTACTGAGAAGGTGATGGAGCAAATAATCCTGCAAACTGTTACTAAACACATTAAGGACATAAAGGGAAGAAGTCCACAAGTGCTTATGAAGTGAAAATCATGCTTGACCAAACTAATAGCTTTCTACGATGAGTGGTTCTATGGGAGAGAGGACAGCAGTGGATGTTGTTTATCTTGCTTTAATTAGGGTGGTACATTTGTTGAGCCTTTGCACCCTAGGAGGTCAACAGCATCATGATCTACGGCAAAAAGAGTCAACAACATGTTGACAGAGTTGATTGTGCCTCTCTACCCAGCACTTGAGAGACACATCCTGAGCACTGCACTGCCCTGCCCTGCAGAGGAACAAATGAACATACAGGTGTTAGTCCAGTGAAAGGTCATTTATTTAAATATGACTATGTGATTTTTGGGGTTGTCCTGTGTAGCTCAGAAGTTGGACTTGATATCCTTATGGGTCCCTTCCAGCTCAGGGTATTCCAGGATTCTATGACTAAGGGAGTGAAACACCTATTGTACAAAGAGTGGCTGAGAGAGCTTGTGATGTTTAGCCTGTGGAAGAGAAGGCTCAGAAGGATCCTACAAATGTAGGTAAATACCCAGTAAGAGGGAATAAAGATGACATAGCCAGAATCTTGAACGGTGTGCAGTGAAAGCGCAAGAGGCAGTGGGATAAAACAGAAATAAAGAAATTCCTTTTAAACTTAGACAAAGTGTTTTGGGGTTACTGTTGTTTGGTTTTGTGGTTTTTTTTACTGTAAAGATGATTGAATGCTTTCTACAACCTGTTCCAACAGAGACATTGTAGATTCTTGATGTTTGGAGATAGTCAAAACCTGGCAGGACAGTCTTGAGCACACTGCTGTAGCTGACCATTTTTTGATCCCTTACAACCTCAGCTATTCCATTTACAAATCTACCTCTTTGTTTTTGCAAACTTTTGGTCTATTTTAATATTGAGAATTTTAAGATTTCTGGTACTCATATAAAACCTTAAATGCATGGCCAGCAGAGAGTAACAAGTGAGAAAAAAGGTACAACTATAAAATAAAGGTTCTCACCAGCACTTCTAACTGGGATATTATGCATCTCTTTTTAAAATACATATCTTGCAAAGGCAAAGTCCTGGACACCCTGGAAGCAGTATAAACAATATTTCTTTAGAAGCACATGATGGTAACTTGTGTTAAAACTTCATAGCCAAACTGAAAGCAGTTAAAGAAAGAAAGCTATGCTATATTTAATTTATATTAGATTTTTGCAAACATGATTGTTTTAGCTGTAGGGGTTTCTTTCCCACAGTGTAGAGGAGGCAAAAAAATATTAAGCAGGAAAAAGAAGCAGAATTAGAACTGATACAGTATCTCCTGAACTGAGATTTTAAAATAACATATTAAGTATCATATTCTTTAACAGTAAAACAGCTTATCTTCCAAAAAATATTCAACTCAGTTCAGTATTTAGAATAGAATAGAATAGAATAGAATAGAATAGAATAGAATAGAATAGAATAGAATAGAATAGAATAGAATAGAATAGAATAGAATAGAATAGAATAGAAGTCATTTCAGCTGGAAGAGAACTACAACAGTCTTCTAGTACAATTTTGTTTTTTGAAAAGTAAATTTTTTTAAGGTACTGTTCTGAAGATGTTTTCAATTAAAAGAATACATAAGGATAAAATTTATGTCACAGTCTCCACAAAACAGGTATTATTAATGTAGGATACAGTGGAAAAAACAACTTACCTCCAGAGGAGGATATATGCCCTCATTCAGACACAGAAACAAAAAATGCTTCAAAGGTACAGTATTGTCCAATGAAGATTTCCTAGCTTTTCCTGCAGAGGTCTAAAAAAATTAAATCACAGAGGTCTAAAAAAATATCCTCATGTGAAATATAAATTTCTTTCAGGATTACATTCTCGCTTTAGAAAGTACCACATGTAAATGGGACTTTTAGGGACACGGCTTAGAGTGTAGATGTGGTGCTCAGGGACGTGGTTTAGTGGTGAACTAGGCAATGTTAGATTTGTGACTGGAATCCATGATCTTAGAAGTATTTTCCAGCTTAAATAGTTCTGTGATTTATATTTTCTTATAGCTGTATATTGTAAGCTATTCAGCATCAGTTTCATAGAAGTATTTGCACACACATTTTTACAATATTCAGCTAAGAAATGAAATACAATTTGGCCACAAGCCTCAACATATTAACATATTAGGTTTTTATTACTTTACATGAAGGGCAGAGATAAACTTGTAAATGCGGATTGTGAGAAAACTGCAGCAGATGTTTTGTCAGTTTGATGTTTCTGTTGTGCTGCTAAGTTTGGAAAGCAAGATTTTGGAAAAAAGAAAGATAGTTTTTTTTCTTCTGATGTGAAGAATTTCACCTTTCAAAAGAAATCATACATGTACATCTGTTGCCTTAACCTGCTGTAAAGGCCCCTTTCCCCCACCCTGCAGAAACGCCGTGTTATGAACTGCAGCGCAGTTTCCTTCTGTGCCTGGTAAGATAGAGAGGTGTAAAAAGTTTAAAAGCCACAACGTTTTCTCATTGCCCATGTAAAGCAAACACTGGGATCCTAAGGCGTGGAAAGGCTTCCCTAAATCTGCAATACCCTCGGGAGCTGCGCACAACCAGACAGCCCGGCGTAATAGGGGAACTCCTGCAGTGGGGTGGCAGGAGCAGGGGAGGGAGCGACAGCAGGAGCAGCAGCAGGACTAGGACCAGCATCCGGACCAGGAACAGGAGCAGCAGCAGGAGCAGGAGCAGCAGCAAGAGCAGCATCAGGAGCATCAGGAGCAGCAGCAGGAGCAGCAGGAGCAGCAGCAGCAGGAGCAGCAGCAGCAGCAGGAGCAGGAGCAGCAGCAGCAGCATCAGGAGCATCAGGAGCATCAGGAGCAGCAGCAGCAGCAGCAGGAGCAGCAGCAGGAGCAGGGCTCTCCCGTGGCCTCCGGGCGGCGCTCGCACTCCGCCATCAGGCGCTCCCGAGATTTGCGCCTCTTGTTATTCCCGCCCTGCAGGGCCATTTCCCATCAGAAACTAATGCTGTTTTCAAATCTGTATGTTTCCTAGAACTATACCTGGAAAACTAAAGGAAAACACATATCTCTGCAATAACTCTTATGCTTGGCCCTGGCCGAGATGGAAATGCCAAGAGAATGGTTTCCCATGGTAATTCAGAATTTCTAATTCTGCTTAAGAACATTAAAATAAACGCATACACATATTACTGTTTTGATTTTTTCAGAGATAAACCCGAAGGATCAGCCTCCTTTTTATTAAAAATGCTCTTATTCTAACCCATAGGAATAAAAGTTAACATATGAGTATGCATTTTAGTTTCTTGGTTAAAATTCCTTAGACAAGGTTTCTTGGATTTTATTTTTACCTTTCATATATATATATGTATAAAGTCTATTCAGGCAAAACCACAAAATCTGATTCTTCCTTCATAATTCTGTGCCAGGGTGGTTTTGGAAATGAGACAGCGTTTTGTTTCTAAAAGCAATGACAGCAGAATCTCTCAGCTCTATTTAAGCTGCAGACCATTTTTCTTCAATCAAATAATATTTGATTTCCCATATAATGTTTAATATGAGGGAAATAGAGACTGTCCTTTACTTTGTGCATAAACTAAATCTGAATTCATAAAAATTCTGAGGTCTAAACTACCTTTGGCATGTATAACTGATGTCTTTACAGTATTTTTTAAAATGTGAGTAACTAGGAAAAAATATTCTGTCTTCATTATTACTTGCATATGAAGTGCTGTTTTGACCACAATTTAGGAACAATAAAGTACATTAAATTCTTCATTAAAAGATAGACTTTCATTAAAAACATCAAACAATCTTGCTGCCTCCAGAGGATGCCTTTTACCCATAAATCTTCATTTGATTGCTCTCAAAGGAAACAGTGGTCAATTTTGATCAACTGCTTTATTTTCAAGAGTGTTTATTTTGGTTCTTGCTCTTTCGAGAAGATCTTTTGAAGATTTGTGTGATGTGTGTTCTTTGTGAAATTTAATCTGTTAAACTTCTGATGCAAAACTGTTAACAAGAAGTCATAGATGAACATAGTAGCTGTTAGATAATAATATTCTACTATGCCCTGCTCAACAGTGACAGGCTGGTTAGAGATTATAGATGGGATGAAGTCTCCTCTTGATTAAGCCTGAAAGACTAGTAATAGTCTTCCTCCACAGTGCTGAAAGTCTTTATGTCTTCCTGTGGAAAGGAACAGCAAATCAGCACAGTGGGGCTGGAGGGCAGCTGATCCAAAAAAGTGTATGATGAAATGGTATTTAGAAACGCAGGTCCATTAACTGGAAATTGACTGTAAAGGACCATTATCTAATAACATGGCATTTCAAGAGCAATTCAGGGCTGGTATTAGAGCCCAAAGTCTACATGGTGTGGTTACAAGCCACAGACCAGAAGCTTTAGGCAACCTCGATGATATTCCAGAAGAAAGGTTGGTTAACTTCGTCCCTCAGCAAGCACCCACAAGTGCATGAATCACATTGTGCAGAAGGAGTTTATTGCTGTATCTTCATGAATTATATCAATACATTTCTATTAAAGAGTTTTGTATGATAAATGAGTAAGTACATCAGTATTTTTTCATAGGGCTTGAGACTAAGGAAGAAAAAATTCCAGGCAGCCAAAAAAAAAAAAAAAAAAAAAGGGTTTTTTTAATTTCTACCTGAGCAAAAATGGCAATGAGTAAAGAATATACTGTCGGGAAATCTGTTTGTTCAAACTGAAAAATAATGGTAAAATATCAATCTTTTCAAACAACTCTTTGAGCAACGGAATATTGTCACATTAATACAAAACTGGCAGGCAACATAGTCCTCTTGAAACAAAGGAATTATAATTAAACTTGTTAAAAGTTAAAATCAGAGGAACAGAGGCACAGACAGATGAAGGGTGTTCAGGAAATCCTTGGAGGTGATGTGCTGAAAGCAGTCCCCTTCTCCGTCTCTCTGAAGACAACAGAGGAGAACATTGTAGCAAGGATTGTTATTAAAAAGGAATTGTTTCCACTCTTCTTGAAGGTAATATTTGGTATTTGTAACAGAAGGGACTCCAGCACAGCTCTTTGCTGCTGCTCTATCTTTACCGTGCTCCTCTCCAGTAACATGCTTCACTGATGTCCCTGGACAGCCTAAGGCCTTCTGCAGGGATGGAGATGAAGCTTGTGCTCCCTTTTCAGTTTTCTTTGAAGACTTGCCAGGCCTTCTCTGGGAAAGAGTTCTCTTCTTCATACAGACTAGTTCTGCAGTTGCTAAGGCAAATGATAATAAAAACGTGGTGGACTGCACTTAGTTTTCATGTTAACAAGGATGAAAACGTTTCTGCTCAGGGTTTTGGAATGTTGTTGCCCTTGTTCTCCTCTGGGGAGTGTCTTATCCAGAAAGGCCTGGACAGACTAGAAAAAAATGAAGTGCTGCTGTTCTCTTGGCAACATTTATTACAGGCATGGAGGGCAAACAGCAGTCATTGCACCCTCTGAGCATTGCTTTGGCTTCCAATTTACACAACAAAGAAAACTGTCTTCTTTGACTTCTATTCAGTTTTATGCTACACAGAAATCTGTATAAAGTTTAAGGCAAATTTTAGCATTCGTGTCGCAGAACTCTGTTCAACAGAACACTCCATACTTCCTCAAAGTTTTATACAATTTGAGCCATCTCTGGCTTGATTTAAATATTTACCTCTTGAAGGTTCAGCTTTATTTAACAGTACATTTATTAATGCATTTTTGAGCTAATACATCTTTTCCATTGTTTTAGTTACACTCTTGGTATCTTCCACTATTATAAACATTTTTGTTGTGCAATGCCTGAATATTTCCACTTGTTTTGTTCAGAGAGCCTGAATTAAAGGACAGGATGGAGTAGGATTGTTTTACAAGCAGGCTGCAAGTCAGGAAAAATGCATGAGGGCAAACAAGCATGAGCCATAATTGATAATTTCATGCAGAAACTGAACATTTTGAACAAATTAATTTCTTCAAGCTTGAAAACCACTCAAACGTGTAACATTAAACCTAAGGAAGGATCCCAGCTTTAAGAAGTATTGTAGCAGACAGCATATATCCAGAAGAGGGCAATTTTAGTGTCTCCCGGGCAAAAGTGAAGGGAACAGAGGATTCCCTCTGCAGCACTTCCAGGGTGCCTGAACTCCTCCTTCACAGCATGAACATCTCTGATGCCCAAGCAGCAGTCTGGTCAAACATGCCTGGCTGCTTTGGTAGGTCTCATCCTGCCCAGATCTCCAGAGCTCGTGGAAAAGAGACATAGACATTCAGTTATGAAAAGCATTATCTGAGACATTGTCCTAGTTTTGGCTGGAACCTGGGTGTTTTCCAATACCGCCTCACACCACTCCCTGTGGCAGGTGAAGGAACTCTCTGGCCTCAGAGAAGAAGGGTTGGGTGAAGGGAATCCATCCACCATTGTCTTATTGTTGTGGGGTCAGCAGTGGGCAATTTTCTATGTGAATCTCCCTCTCTCTTATATCCTTTAGTTGTTAATACTGTTGCTGTTACTGTTTGTATTCTTATCCTTATCTCATTGCTCTTTCCAGTAAATTGTTCTCATCTCAACCCATGGTCTCTGTCTTTGTGCCTCCTATTGGAGGCTGGGAGGGGAGCAGTTCATGGTCTCTTTTTAGTGGGAGTACTAAACTGGGGAATGTTATTCCTAAACTATGACAGACATTTTGATGACCATCCACATCCTCCTTACAGAGATGGAAGGATTCACTCCAGTTTATTATTGCCTGGGCAAGCAGCAGCATTGTTAGAGGCCTCGTTTTAGTTTTTTTCAGGAAGGTATTTCTGCCAGTGATCCTTTAATTTCTTTTAGCCTTGGGGACAAATTCCTTTCTCGTTGCAAGTGCATAGCATGAAAGTGTCATGTAGATATGACACTCTCTGACTGTTCTCCAGCTAAAGCTAAACATGTATCACTCCCTTAAATGCTCAGGATCTCCAGAGGGCTCCCGACAGAAGCAGCAGAAAGCAGAAGAATGGCTGCAGCATCAGTTGTGTGATGTTACTATTTCTTAACATCAAGAAGATAAATTCCTGCCTTTTCATGAGTTTTTAACCAGAATGATGACATCTAGTCAACGTGATCCACACACAGATGTCTAGGAAGCAATTGGAAGAGTGCTAGAAAACAGTGCTTGGGACACAGCCACATGAATCTTTAGGCCCCTTTTTTTTTTTTCAAAATCTGACCCGAAGATCTGAGGAAGAAAGACAAACACAAAAATCTTCTTGATGGGAAACCCACTTTCCCTCATACCCTTCCCTCTAACGACACACCTCCCTCTGACTGCTTTCCGGCGCAGGCTGTCAGGCAGAACACCAGCCCTGCACAAACAGGTTTGCTTGCAGAACATTGTGGCCTCAGTGCTTGCCAAGTGACTGGTTCTCGAGAAGAGAATTAACACTGCAATACCCCACAGCTGCAACAAGTTACGGTAATTCGGGTTTGTTGAGCCAGCAAACCTGCAGTATCACCTCATCTGCTCAAGCGCCAGCTTGCGGGCTGCAGGGATGCTGGTTTGTGCTGGCTCTGCTGTGGCATAAGCCTCAAGTACAGCATGTTCATCCAAAGCCCCCTTAAAAACCCAGGCTTATAGCTGAATGGATTTGAATTGAATTTTACCAAAGAGACAAAAGGGTATCATGAGAGATCCGGCAACAGGGGGGCATTTGAGAACTCAGATTTTTGTGAAGTGAAGCATCTGTTTCTATTCTAGGTCTCCTTTACTGTCTGCAAAAATGTTACTAGCTACCAGTTGACACAAGATTTGCAATAGTGAAAAGGAAACACTAAGTAAGTTCCTTATTAAAAGCAAGCTAATTATTAATTTTTTTATGTGCTCCTGTTACATTTCGAATCAAAGTTTGAGACTCATTTGTTTCTGCGGAACTCTTGTCAAATGTATATTTTTGAACAGTAAAGTACCTGGAAACATTTCCTGACATCCTCAGATAAAATTTTGAGAAAGTAAAGAACTGAAATAAATGTTCAGCTGCCAACAAACCCAACACAGTTAATTTTCTTTACTGCCTCCTTATAAAGGTAGCTTTATTTTTTTTTCAGATCAAAATAAAATGTTGTCTTGTCTAAAGTTCTAATCTGTTCAGAAACTTTTCATTGCTTCTCCAACCTGAGTGTTGTCAGCAGTTCCCTCAGCTTGGCACTATTTCTCTTGTCAAGCATTTGAGGGCATGGAGACTCTCCAAATTAAAACTGCAGTTGTGCTCAATTTATTTGCAATATGACTAAAATATTTTGCCATGATTCTCTCTATAGTATCACGTTAATTCAACCTGTCCTTTTTTCTCCTGCTGCACAATTTTTGATATATACTCCTGTTTCTCTGATCCTAAGTAAGAGACCATGCACTGCAAGACTAATCCTGAAAGCTCTCCCAGGCTGGCACAACTCCACAAGCCAGAGGTTTATGAATCACTTTTCATCTAATTTTTCTATGTAGGCTGCCTTCAGCATTTCCCACAAGGACTCAATAAATCTGAAAACTAGTTTTTGGAAATATTGCAAAACAAGTATATGCAGAAAGAAGAATTTTGCATGCAAAATTGGGCCCTCAGCACTATTGACTCTATCAGTCTACTTCAACCTGCACAGTTGTGGGCAACACAGTATAGAGATTTGGTGACTTTGGCTGGAGTGCCAACAGATTCAAATCTCTGCTTGAAAAGTTTGGTGTTGAGAAAAAGAACATGCACACATATACAAAAAATCTTCACACAAACCCCTACCCCACTCTGTCCTCAGTCTCTCTTTTCCTTCCTTCTGCAGTGGATTACATGAAATCCATCCAAACCCATCCAGTGAGATGGTGAGCCACAGTCCCTCAGGCTGCACCGCTGCTCCAGCAGCACTTGCTTATAGTCCCTCAGGGGTGTGCCTGCACCAGTCTGAGTCACTTCCAGGATCATGAGAGCATCCATACCCTCTTCAGCATGGAATGTCTCCTGCTCCAAGAGTGTGTCTCCAGTATCCAGAAGTTGCCACTGTCCTTCTAAAATATTTTTCAATGGCAGCAACTGGGGGCTTCTGGGTTAAGCTAAAGTTTTGGTGAGGGCTGGGCTTTCCCACTGTTGGCAACACTTTTTTCAGAGCCAGCTGGAAGCAGTTGTTAACATCACAATGTAGTTCATGGCCTCCTCACCCTGGCCCCTCTGAGACTTAAAACCTGCAAATTATGCCCACTTACATGGCAACAATAAATTCAAAATAAGTTAGTATGTGCTGAAAAATAAAGTGGTCACATTTAAACAAGGCATTTTGAAAATAGCACTGAATGCTACTACCTCCAATACTTATGTCATACTTTTATGCTTCACGCTACCAAATATTTCTCGTCAAAAGAATCCTTTGAACTTGTAATTTATGTATAAAGTAGACATTTAATTTTGGGGGTTTTATTTAAAAAGTACTTTTGCCAATTAAAAGATACCAATCATATCTCAGTTCTGGTTAGCCATTTGCAATCATCTACCTTTGAATCATTTACTGAAATGCACATCTCAGGGTAGAAATAGTATTTTATTCTTTTTTTTCCTTCCAAACAAAAATTAAAAGGCTGCCATTTTCTCTAAAAAGCTAAGTAACAATTATGAAGCTCACAGCCTTCTAAGTAGCATTTTGCATAATTGGCATTGAATATGTAAGGTATTGAGTCCAAGCCAATGGTTTCCAAAGCTGTTGAGTAGTTCATGTTTGCACATATGCTTTTTATCTCTCCCATGATCCAGAGATCCAGGATTCGTTAAAATAATACTCTAGGAAAAAAACATGTGGGGATTTTCAGAAAGTTGAGGGCTTATTAAGCTTATACTGTTTTTTCAGTTGTTGTTGTCACCCACTGATGAAAAACTGCCCTTACAATTATACTTTTTCATGAAAACCAGAAAAAGCATTTATTCCCCAAGAAAGCAACAGGTTCACCTACACACACTTAAAGGGAAGAAGTAAAGGAGAGCTCGTCTATATGGCCAGCTTTTAAAAATATTATCTTTTTGTTTCCATTTACAAAGAAAATATTGTCAAGATTCATCCATGTATCAAATCTTTAACTATTTATCTAAATGTGTCATATGCTTCCCAGCATGGTACGTAACTCTGAACAACTCTATATAGATACAGCTGGTCATAACCTGCGAGATGTCCTCCGTTCCTCTTCAGATCTCTGTCCTGTGCAACTGCCATTTTTTCGTTCAATGCATACACCATATCATGTCTTTGTTACTACTGATATTAAACAGTTGTTAAAGATGTGAATAAAACAAACATTCTAGATGCACTTTGCTCTGAGAGTCTCAAGTTGAATGGCATCTACCAGTGGAGAGACTTCACTGACTAAAAGCACTTATGAGCCTGTGCCTCTGATTACATCTGATGTTAGCTTCCAAGAGGTTTAAGGGTAGGATTCTTGCTACCTTAAGACCATACTGTTCTTCTGTTTGGGCTGAAAAATTTGGAATGTATTTGTTTTTGTCTTCATCTGCATCTGACTGAATACCAATATGAATTTTCTCAAAAAAAAAAAAAAAAAGGGATGATTTTTTAATACACCAGCCAAGTCTGTATTTTTACAGATTTCTGCCCGCTCAAACTCATGGTGATTCACTGAAGTCTCTATGGTCCTTCTGGGAGATCACAAACAAGAGGAATCCAGTGATGTCTGACAGCTTCACCTCAGCAAGATCTACAGATTCAGCTGCAAGATCTTATGAAGCCCCTGCACCTAGACATCAGTCTCAGTTCCACTTTGAAGACTAATGCAACATAGCAGTATGTACATGGTGGAGTACTTGTTTCTGAGCTGCTGTAATTTGTAAGCTGCTAAACACAGATACATTTCCATCTCTTTCAATTTAGACGAGTACACATGAATCTCAACCAAAAAGAAGTTGAGGACAAAGGCTGGTGACAACTGTTGAGGAATACATTTAGTGAAGGTAGCTCAGTGTGCAGCTGCAGTGCGAGCTCCAGGTTGAAGTCTGGGGAGCAGGAGCCTGAGTTCAAGGTAAGAGGCTGTGAACTGCCCACCCTTTGCATAACAAAGTGCCCCAGAGACCTTGGTGACAACCAGGGGACTGGACACTCAGTGACACAGTGGGAGCTGAGGATCCTGAGACCTTCCTGCTAAGACTGCAATGGTATAAATGCCCAGAGGTTCCTTTGTTTGGGGACCCTCTTCGTAGCTACCCGTCTTGAGCCATTATTTTGTTGCACCATGATTAAATTATTCTAAGAATCTGGATGGAGACTCTGCTTTGGGAAACCTCACATCCAGCTGGTACGGAAATCTGGTCTGCCTGTGTGAGTGTGGGGTGTGTAACTGTGGAGGAGCTTTGGTCTGAGCTCATGTGGTGTGAGAGTGACTGCCAGAGTGGTTCCTGGATGGTTGGACAGGGAAGTTTCAGTCTGTGGAGAGGACGGGTGGGAATTCCAAAGTATCTGGCTACCACAGTTAAGTTAAAGAAGGCTTGTGAGTCAGTTCTCAGCAGTAGCATCTCAACTGTAAAGACACATTTATATAAGAATTAAAAATTTCTGGCTGTGCACTGCCCTTCTATCTGGCCATATGCATATCTTGTCCTTCAGGTCAATAAATACCTGCACAGGTAACATGGTAGCTATTTTCATTTACATTACAAAAGGCTTAGCTCACACTTAGCTGGGTTTCTATATCCAATGGATGGCAAAAGCGTTTAATAGAGTAGGCTAGGCTAAGCTGTTACCGTCAATCTACAGACTCTGTCTCAGGGGGAAGACAAAGACAATTTATTTAAAAGAATTTCAGTTAATTAGAAGGCTGGGTTATGCTAAAGAAGGGATGGGCTAAGCTAATCAAAAGAATACATTAACTAAGGGAAAACAAGGCAGGAGATATTCATCCATTATTCATGGACCCAAGGTGGAGGGGGACAACGGGTCTTGCCAAACAGGTTTTGGGTACAGGGCAGGGAATACACAGAAACTACAAATCTTGTCAAATGCGAATAGTCTTTGGAGGTCTGGAGATGGATTGATGTCTGCAGATGGGATTAACACTTACTGTCCTTGGAAGGCTTCCTGCCTTTGGGTATTTGTCCAAGGCTTTGCAGATATCTTAGCCAGCCTCCTTGTTGCTGGTTTCTGCCCCTACACTAAGCAAAGCTCTAACAAGTCGGGATTGTAGATATACAGAAGTGGATTGTCTCTTAAGTATCACTTGGACACGTATTCTTCATTTCATGTAGAGGTAACTAAAATTTTGAGACTTTTTAAATTGCAATTGGCTGATCAATGTGCACTTTGCATGGCAGATGCCATGTGGAAAATGTGTGGGTGTCATGTTTAAAACAGTTTGGTACTGTGTGAGATCTTTCATCAACAAAACCTTTGGTGGAGGCTAAAGAAAAGCATTTTTATAAACAACAAATAGCATAAGTCAGCATAAGAGGACCTTCATAGTTTGACAGAAGAGAACTGGAATAGCACGTAACCACCAGAGCAGAGAACACATGTGCCAACCATTGAACATAAGTTATAAGTGAGAAAGAACTTCACTTAAACTGACACCACCACAGTCAAATTTACAATCTCACCTCCTCCAGTTTCTCTGGACATTTCAATCTGCTAATCAACCCACCGTTGCTGATGTCCCAAGAAGGTGCAAAGCAGACTCAGTACTGTGTACACCAAAGGCCTTGTTGCTGTTGTTTAGCATCAGAAGTGGATTTGGAAGCTTCCCAGACAATACACGTGACCTTTCTTTTTACATCACATCTCAAAGAATGAAGCTGTCCAGGGAAATAATAAGAATATATTTTT
>VWZG01004522.1:94856-141830 GCA_013396735.1 Grallaria varia | reverse complement strand
ATACACCCGCCCCACGCACAGATACACCCGCCCCACACACACTCCAGTACAGGTGTGCCTCACACACTCACCCACATACATCCTCCCTTCACACACTCCCATGGATGCAGCCACCCCTCACACACACACGCACACATACACAGACATCTTCTCATCACACACACGCGTACCGCCTCCCATCTTTCACATACACACACACTAATGATACACACACTCACATACACACACCTTTGCACACACACACCTCCCACTCCCCTCCAGAAACACACCCTTGCACATCCACACCCTCACACGCACCCACCCACACCCCCATAGATACCCCCTACCCACACCTGCAGACCCACACACATCCATCCACTCCCCCACACCCCTGCCCTGTTCTGGGCTGGGACGGACTGTTCTCTTCCCAGTAGCTGGTGCAGAGATGTGTGCTGGAGTCAGCGTGAGGATGATGTTGATCACACCCCAATGCTGTAGTTATTGCTGAGCAGCTCACCCCAAGCCAAGCACACTTCAGTGTCCCATGCTCTCCCAGTAAGGTGCACAGGGAGCTGGGAGGGAGCAGGGCCAGGACAGCTGACCACAACTGGCCAAAGGGATATTCCACTCCATAGAGCATTCTGCCCAGTACAGAAACTGGGGTCGTTGGCTGGAGTCATTGGTCACAGCAGGGGGACAGGCTGGGCATTGGTCAGCAAGCAATGAGTGACTGTATTGTGCATCCATCACCTATCTTTTTTTGGTTTTATTCCTGTGTCTGTTATCTCCCTTTTCATTACAGTTGGATGATGATGATGGTGATTATTATTATGTTTTACTTTATTTCAACTATTAAGCTGTTTTTTTCTCAGCCCACAGGTTTTGCCTTCTTTCCAATCCTCCTCCCCATCCCACTGGCACAGCGTGTTTAAGTGAATGACTGCGTGGTAATACCTTGCTGGCCAGGCTTGAACTCTAACACCCACGCCCCCACACCAAACCCACCACACACACCCACCCACCACACACACCCACCCGCACGCTGCCCCCTCGGCCCACGGGAGGCCAAGGCGTGCGTGTCCCAGCGCCGCTGGTACCTGCAGGCACACCACGGAGGGACACGCTGACCTGGGACCAGCCCTCGACCTGAACTCTCCAGGCATTCTGAGGCTCCAACTCTGTATCTCCCCCTCATCTCCCAGACACTTTGACATCTGAGTGTCAACTGAGACAGTGGGGCAAGGCTCCTAACTCTTTTAATAATACACTGAATCCAGTGAAATATAGCTTTCACCTTTTTCAGGTGATAGCTTCCTCCTGGCCAGCCCATGGCCAGCAGACCCTTTTCCTCCTGCCCTTTGCTGCTGACTCGTTCCAGGCACCACTGGCTTTACTGGGGTTCAACTCATCCCTTTGTGCACCCCAGGCTGAGCACAGTGGTTTCCTAACACCAGGAGAGAGGACATCCCGCTGCAGCGGTCACACCGATCCTGCCTCTGCGCCCCTATGACATGCCCATGGCCAGATCCATTACCGGGGGTATCACACCCGTGACAACATCCATGTGGGAGCAGGCTGAGTTTCTTACTCTGCTCCCCCCAACTAATCCCCTGTGTTTCTGTCATGGGCACAACATTGGGACATTATTTCTTTTTTCCTTTGTAGTGACCATAATTGCTATAATAAGACTTTCTCGCCACTTCATGCTTGCAACTGAGACTTGACACTCAAGAAGAGCTCGTAATTGGCCTTATAGGCACATCAAAGCCATGTCTTGCCCTTTTAATGATCAAAATTGTCACCGAACTCCCCTAAATCTTGCTGTGATATTATTAAAATATGAATAATACATGCAGCATGAACTTGCTGCACCTCACTCGCACTTCTACAGGGAAACCATTTACTTGCTACAGCCTGTGCACAGGAACCACTTTGCCTGTCCCAGAGATGAACCCCCCCTATAGGATGATATGCAGCAATGCCTTTAACGGGGCACAAAAACACTGCCCAGACAACAAAGGGTTTCGTGGCTCCAAGTGCGAGACTCCGCTGGCAGCCACGGCAGGAACACAGCAGCTAAATCGGTCAGAGCGCTGGGGCGAGCACTTCTTCCCCTGCAAACAGCAGCAGAGCCAACGCGGCGTTTTATTGTGCAAATGTTGAGATGCTCTCCTTGTCCTCTGAGGTTCTGAGCAGCAACGAGTAAATAATTCACAGCAAATAATTTATTCAAAACTCCTGCCTGCGTCCTGTGTCAGTCCAGGAACACAAAATCGTGTTCTCCTTGCTCAAATTTGGTCAACCCGTGCTTTAGAGCCTGGGTTTGAAATCCAAAGGCCGGAACACGTGAGGAGTTGCTGCAGGGGTTTTGCTACACTATATACACGTGTATATGCTGAGTGGGTGCAGCTGGCTTTGTAAATGACACCCATTTGTCCCTGTTCCTGTGGGATGAGCTGAATTTCCTGCCAGGGCATGGCCTTGAGTCCAAGGAAAGAGTTCCTTTAGTGGACACAATTAGGTTCAGATTGTGGACAGAAAGTAGTTTTAGTGAGAAATAAGGTCATTTTATAGTGACAATATAGGTCAGGGCTTCTCTAGACATCCCTTCTGAGTGGTATTGTTAATGTCCTCTCCTATGCTCTGTATAGAACGTTTATTCTCCTGCATTTTATTGCAAATCCTGGCCCTGTGTTCTGCTTCTTACGAGGTGCCCAGAGTCTGGCAGCGCAAAGGGTGGCTCTTTGCACATGTGGAAGGCTGCCATGCCATCCCAGGGCATAACAGGAAGAGCTGATGCCGGTGGCACAGCCACCCTGCGAGCTGCAGTGGCACTGCCTTTGTCCCCTAACTGGGACAGGGTGCTGGGCAAAAGGGTTCATTCAAAAAGCAATGCAAAGCACCCCCAAAAATCCCAGCAAGGCACTAACAACCCATTTGGTCTCACAAAACCTGTCTGGTGCCAGTAATCTCAAGAATAATAACAATTAAAATGGACACAATTGTTTGTTTCCCATTTCTTTGCCACAAACTGAAGCCGGACAGTTGCTGAGCCCTAATAATGGAAAGGGAAACAATTATCCTTAGAAATAAAACTTTTAGAAAATGCTTTTTATCTCACTGGAAATATATGTATTCCGTCATACAGGGAAGGAGTTCCCTGTATGAATTCCTCCCTTCATGCAGAAAGGGAAATTTTGCATATTTTAATGAGATCAGTTGAAAACTTGGGAAAAAAGAGAACCTGCTTTGCTGTGAAGCTCCTTAGTGAAGAAAAGTTTTGAAAGTACAGGAACTTGGAGAGCTTGAAATCTCCATGGCTAAAAATAATTTGTCCCTTAAATACCATAGATTTTTTTTATCTCTGCCTTAGATGACTTCAGGTCATCGGAACATGGAAATTAAAGTAGGAAAGTGAAAATCTTTTTCTTTTCAACTTTCTGCACTTTAAAATCTCTTTGCTGCTAGCTGGGCAGTGGGTAATCCCTGCAGGGCTGCCATTCCACTTGGATTTGCAAGAAGTGGTGCAGCTTGATGAAATGTAACTTGACAAGATGTTTGGGGCTGCAGCTGGTGATGCAGACACGAGCAGGAGACTTCTACACCTTCTCTTCAGTAGTTTTAATGTTTCTCTAGATTACTTTTATTAGCCTTATTTTGGATTCTGTCTTTCTTTTTTGCTCCAGTGCATGCATACCGAGCAAACACCCCAGGCCAGTTGCTCCACTGGGGAGCTTGGTCCATGTTAGTGGCAGGGCAGCAATTCATGTCAGGGCAAGATCAGGCCCCAGGACTTACACCTGCTGCTCCCACTAAACTGCACAGGAAAATTAATTTAATTCCCATTGTCACAGTCTTTCTTCGATTCTGCAATGGCCTACAGGGTCACAGAGTCATTAAGGTCATCCAGTCCAACCACTGAGCCAGTGCCACCATGTTCGCCACTAAACCAAGTCCCCAGGTGCCACACTGACACACCTTTTGAACACTTCCAGGGATGGTGATTCCACCCCTACCCTGGCCAGCCTGACAATCCTTTGAGTGAAGGAATTTCCCCTGATGTCCAACCTAAACCTCCTCTGTTGCAATTTGAAGCCATTTCCTCTTACTGTGTCACTTGTTACCCGGGAGAAGAGACCAACCCCACCTGGCTCCAAACGCCCATCAGGGAGTTGTGGAGGCAAATGAGGTTCCCCCTGACCCTCCTTTTCTCCAGGCTGAGGCCTTCCCTTGGGGGTTCCTCATAAGGCTTGTGCTCCAGACCCTTCCTCAGCTCCACTGCCCCAGGGCAGTTTGTCTCCATTCACTCGTTAGGCTCATGGTCCTTTTGCCCTTTTGCTAACACAGAATTCCCATCTTTGATTCCTGCCTGCAGACAGACAGGCCCTCAGGCTGTTTGGCTGCCCAAACCATGACAGGATTTTCTGGCAAGGCTGATGCTGAGCTGCATCATTTCATAAGGGCCGGTACCTGCAGGAGCCAGCAGGAGACAAATGACCTCCCGCAGCGGTCACATTGATCATTAACTTAATGCCATTGCTCCTCTGTGAGCGTGCCCACGTGTCCCTGCAAACACAGGGTGTGATGCACTCGCAGAGCCCTCCTCATGCTCCCTGTGTGCGTGGTCTCTGCGTGGAGCTCCACAGGACACATTGGCCCCAGCATGGCTTTCCTGCGCCCACTGGCAGAGCTCATGCTTGGGCACCTGATGGCCTCAGAAATCATAGAATCATAGAATTGATTGGGTTGGAAAAGACCTCCCAGATCATCCAGTCCAACCCTTGGTCCAACTCCAGTCCGTTTACCAGATCATGGCACTCAGTGCCACGTCCAATCTCAGTTTAAAAACCTCCAGGGACGGTGAATCCACCCCCTCTCTGGGCAGGCCATTCCAATGCCTGATCACTCTCTCTGGAAAGAATTTCTTTCTAATATCCAGCCTAAATTCCCCCTGGCAGAGCTGAAGCCCCCTTGTCCTATTGCTGAGTGCCTGGGAGAAGAGACCAACCCCACCTGGCTATAACCTCCCTTCAGGGAGTTCTAGAGAGTGAGGAGGTCACCTCTGAGCCTCCTCTTCTCCAGACTAAACAATGCCCCATCAACTCCCCCCATAGACAGAGATGTGGGTTTAATACACGTTTGAATTGCCAGAAAGGAGGCAAAGGCATCAAACTGGTGATAAATATCCTGGGAAGGGGGTGCTCTAAGAGCACCCAGTGGCAGGGACTGTGGAGGGTGCAGCAGCTGGGGGCACTCAGGCAGGTGCATTCGTATGAGGCCAAAGGGGTTTAATTCCATCTTCCTGCAGTTCCCCTCTGATTTTAGCCTTTTGGATGAATACCTTTGAAGTGTTACCCTTCTGCTCTCTTGCCCTGGATATGTGTCTTCAAACCTTGTCTTTTCCTCAATATGCAATTTTTAATTCTTTAGGAAATACAGTTTTGTGTATTAGGAAAAAATTCTTCCCTCTGAGGGTGGTGGGGCATTGGAGCACAGTATGGAGAGGAGCTGTGGCTGCCTCTGGACCCCTGGAAGTGTCCAAGGCCAGGTTGGGCAGGGCTTGGAGCAACCTGGGCTGGTGGAAGGTGTCCCTGCCCATGATGGGGGAGGGAGGAACAAGATGAGTTTTAAGGTCCCTTCCAACTCAAACCATTCTGTGATTCCGTGATTCTATATATATAATTACTCTGGAGCTAGCCATGGTTTACTTTGTATTAAATAACTGGAACTATTTTACATTCCATCAGTGCCTCACATTATTTTTGCTATGTTTAGTCCTTGGTTCACAGGCTTCCTTTCCTCAGAAACTCTGACCCACCCTGCATTTCAACAGAGCCGCTGAAATCTCTAGACAGAACTGGAAACTTATTGGCAAAGTATCTGCTCTCGTTCCATGCCGGCTGGGCAAAAGTTTTTGCTGTGAAATGCACATCTGAGAGTGCTCTGGGAAGGCTCTGCTGTCACCTGCAGCACCTGCAGCACCTGCAGCGTGTTTCCCCTGGCATCAGATCCCCCATGCACAGCTTCAGGGTGAAGCCAGGGGAGACCCCAGAGGCAAGACGGTGGGGGGATTCGGGGTGCAAACCTCTTGAAATGCCAGGCAGGAAGGTGGTTCCCTCTGCACTGCCTGCTCCGTGCCCAGCGCTCGGGAAACAGAAGGGCCATGGCAGACTCCACGGCTGAGCGCGGCTCGGACGCTCAGAGCTGCTCAGGCAGAGGCAGGGGCAGAAAGGAAGATCGGCTGCGGGTGGTGCCTGCCCAGTGACGAGGACTGGGGAGTTCAGCCAGAACTTCCCCGACAATGTGTCACAATGCTGTGGAACCACATAGCTATAGACTGCGCCTGGCCCAATATGACTGCATGCAGCACAGCCTCATTTGTATTCAGTTAGGATTTGCTTTTGAGGACATCAAATCCAGTCCCCTTTCCATGTCAGGGCTCTGTTCTAGCTGAGTTCAAGAAAAAAAGGCAGAAAAACACACTCTGGATGTAAGGGCAATAAACAGCCTGGAGAAAAGGCATTCTCCAGCCTCTGCTGGTAATGGGCTTCTGTGCTGGAGCAGGAGGGATCAGAGTGCTTAGAGGAAGATGAACTTCCTCTCTCTGACACAGTGGAGAAAACTCTCACGTCGCAGACAAAGCTCCATGTGTGCCATCTTCAGGGCTGTTTATCCTCTGTGCAGCTCCCAGACTAATTTACAGGCAGCAGCTTTCTTTGTGTGCAGCCTCCTGCAGTTTTGATCCTTGTGCTCTTTGTTTTACATGCCCTGAAAATCACGGACTCGGGAAGAATCTGCAAACGCAGAATATGCAATAAATGGTTCATGTCCATCCTTCCTTCCGTGCATTTCTGTATCTCCTCCCCACCAGAATCATTCCCATCTCTTCTCTCTCCTCCTCAGCAAGGACATGTGTTTTAATTCAGGATTTTGTCTTTCATCTCTCTTCAACCCTCAAGTCTTTCATACTGAAGCAGGATAGTGGTTGTCCAGGTCCCCCCAGTAAGACTGCTGGTGTACTCTGGAGTTGATGTCCTGCAATCAGACTCTGATATCACTCATACACAGGTTGAGACTGAACAAAATACTGATTGCAGTGGTACTTCTCATGAATTACATTTGTGTAATAAAGTTGTCTCTGCTACAAATACCCAATTTCAATTTAACGGCAATACAGTTCTTCACGTGGGAATAATTTTTTGGCTTCTAAAACTGGCTGCACTGGGGATTGAGGTTACTAAATAAGAAAACCCCTGATTTTGCATAGCTCAGACTGCAAATTATCCTTTGGGAATAAGAACCTTTCAATTTATTTGTGTGGCAAACTTTTACAAAAGGAGTTCATTAAGCCATATTTTCATACCTTACACAGTCATTAATGAGCTCAGAGATGGAGTCACAGGAGAGGGGTAATATGTCGATGATCACTTTTAAGTTTTATTGCAAACCTGCCAGTGTCATGGGATTTAATACGGCATTTGAGGATAAAAAGAAATATTTTTGTAAGGAATCAGCATCTATCTGCAATTTAAAGCTATGGTATCAAAATAGATCCTTTTGTAAGAACCTTTAAAATAACATCCTTTGCCTGTGCAAAGCCTCCACCACTCTGCCCTTAGTATTTCTATCAATTATCTTTTACTGCCATCTTTCCTTTTTATGACCAGATTTTTATTTACAGTACAAGCCTTAATTTAGTAGTGCTGAGACAGTTACATTTGCAGCAATAGCTTAATTACCATATATTCATGAATAGGGTGGTTAGGCATAGTAGCTACCAGCATGACAGATTCATTTGCATCATTGTCATTAGCATGCTGCACAAATGAGTTTATGTTTGTGAAGTAACTATTTAATGGGACTGTATCTGTTCCATAAGAACCTAAGTCTGGTGGAGAACAGGGAGTGGCCACTACCACTGTACTGGTCTGAAACTTCTGCAAATTGCACCATAATTATGCTGACAGACGGTATGCAATGCCATTTTCCAACTCAGCAGAAAATGGAAAAATATAATAAAGGCATGACAGAGATCAAAGTCTTTATCAATGGGACTTGAAAACTAGTGTACCATATGCTTGGTATAAAAAGCAACATTCATCTGAAAAAATTAAACGCAGAGCATAGGCTGAATTTATCTTCGTAGACCTCCTGTATAGGTTTTAATCCATAATTTGAAATATAAATGTAAGTGTAATGAGTCATAGCTTGGCACTTTAACGTCTTCTTTGCTCCATAGTAGTGAGATACCTTCCCCCACTGCTCTGAAAATGAGCCTCTCTCTGTGTTGGGGTGATTTTGTCAGTGGGAAATGGGCTGGCCCCAGCTGGTGCTCCCAGACCTTCGACCCATCCCACTTGTTGATGGCTGAACTGACCTGATGCCTGGGGGCAAAGGGATCTCCTCCAGCAGCGTCTGACCTTGCCATTGGCAAAGACCCAAAGGTGCACCTTCAAATATTCACAGCAAATGCTGGTGTTTCTGCAAGAATTATTACAGCTGCTTTTTATTGAGAGTGTTTTGGTGGCAACAAATGAGGCGCTCGACAGCCTTGAATGACTTTGCATCTTCACGTGGTGCTTGAAATCTAGGCTTAAAAATCATGTGGATAAATACCTCCCTTTCTGGTAGCATCTGATAGCCATCATTCCTGAGCACATGGCCACGGCCAGTTCAGGTGTTCAGGAGATGCTGAGCTGTTGCTGCCTGCACGTGTTTCATTTCGGGGCACACGTTCAGTGCACAAAGAGAAAACTGCTCTCGGATCCCTGAGACACTCTGGTGAGTGCCTGATGCTTGGCACAGGAGGAGTCCCCCGGGAGTTACTGCACTTGCAGAAAATCAGGTGTTTACTGAAGTGCATCCCCTAATCTGGGTCAGGATCAGTTCTGAGGGAAGCCAAAATGCCACTGTGACTCTCCCTCAAGGACATGAGCTCTATTTATGTAGCCATGAGAAAGAGGTGGTTGGCAAAGCAAGTGCTACAGACAGGAATGTAACCACTGATGAGTCTGCTCCCTCTGGGGCAAGGGGAGATTTCCTGGCCTTATTTATGAATTTGTGATACACAAAACAAAAGCTTTGAAAATGTAATCATTTTTCTTCCTTTTATCCTGTTAGTCTGTTCTTTGGGGTGTACACTAGCCTAAACAAGAGCTCCTTTCAACACATCTGCATGAGAAAACAAGGATTTGTTTGGAATAGGTAGAGAGGCCTTTCGGCTCATTTTCATTCTCTTCTGATACGCAAGAATAAAATGAGAAAATGAGAGGTGTATTCAGTTTTCTTACTCATCCAGATGAGTTTGCTGAGACAGCAGGACTATAAACTCCCAAAATTGCACCTGCCTGAGCCCTAGGAAAGCCTCATCACAGGGAATAAATATAAGGACACTTTCAGTACGGTTTGTATGGAAAACCAGTCTGAGGGGAGGGGAGCTTGGCAAAAACTGAGGCTGCTGGGTCCGTGCTTTCTCCAAGGTTACTCTTTAGGCACTGCGTGAGGTAGGGCACCTCCAAGGCACCACTGCTTTAGGCACCATGCATCCAAATCCTTCTCACGTTCAGTCTCCATGATACTAATTGTCTCCATGATACTAATGGTCTCCATGATGCTAATACTCTCCAAGATACTAATGCCTTATCTGCATCAGTATAACCCAAACTCCTTCTTGTTCTCTCTGTTCCTGAATCAGACAGGCCTGAATACTCAGGGTCCATAAATCCCAGCGTTTCTTGCCATTTTAGATCCTTATCGGTTCTGTGCAGAGCAAGTGACAGAAGCTGTTGATAGACCCTTCACTCAGAAGTTAGCAATGTCCATGCTGGATCATGCTGGACATCACTCTAGCAGACAGGAGAGACTCAAAATGGGACAAGCAGACAGCGACACTTTCCTAGGAATTGCTCCCAGGCTCCCACAGCTTGCAGCCCTGGCACTTCCCAGACCATTTGAGATCTCTCAACAATGTTTTCTTTCTCTAACTTTCCCTGCTTGTTTTCCAATTTTGTGATGTTCTAGAACCTGCAGCATCCTTTGGCACGGAGTTCCACTGTTAATTCACATACTTGCTAAAAAGAAAAACAAAACTTTTTTTAAAACTGACTATCTACTTGTTATCTTCCATTCCTGGAGTCTTGATTGACTCCCACATCAACAATCCTACGGCCCTGGTTGTTCATGGATTTAGGATGTGTCAGCAGGATGTCCTTGGCAGGGTTGAAAAAGTGTTCCAGCGGAATAAGATTTGGTCTCTGTGTTCCCAAGCAGTAAAAGCTGCTATATTACTCAGCAGTATATTCATGCGATAAATACACTTTTTGGGGGGCATTAATTCATCCTTATTTACCTCAGCAGATAACAGAACTCCAGGCTCAGATTCATGTGGCAATAAAAAACGACAGAAATTTCTCCCAGATTATAAAGATTTGTCATGTTGTCACTACGTTTATTTTCTCCATCTATTTCTCTCCTTTCTGAGCATCGCTTTATGCTCTGCAGGGCCCTCAGGGGAGGAAAAGAGGGTATTGTTTTGAAAAACATAAGGGTTTTTTGATTAAAGGATACAAAATTAATTTGCTTCACAGAGTCTGGGAGCACATTATTTGACAACTGTACTCCACTGAACAAACAGAGCACACACGGCCAAATTCATCATGTTGATCACCAGACCTTGGCCATTTGTTCTTCAACTGTGGTGTCTCTTTTGCAATTAGAGAAGGTGAATTTGGTAGAACACAGGGAATCACAAGTTGTTATTTTTCCACTATCTCGCATGAAGTTAAACTCATGACATGGCTACAGCTGACACTGAACTGGCAAGAGCAGCAGAGCACAGAACTGATCACGCTGGTGATACAGGACACCACAAAGACCAGTGCTGGAGGCTGAACCACTTCTACTGGAAAACCCAGCCTTGGGTTTAGTAGCGAGGACCTAACCTTAAGAGCAGAGAGAACAGAAGAGCCACAGTGGTTTTCCCTGAAAAGCAGATTTTTCCCGTTTGACATGGGAAGCACTGAGGTTCAGAGTAACATCTGGATGGACCCCAGAAAACCACCAATACTCTCGTGCTGGTCCACGTTGAAGCTGCTAGTCACTCTACTCTGATGTTATTTTGTTATTTGATGCTCTCAAAATAGGCACTGTCTGTCCTTTGGGCAGGTATCGTTAACAAGCTGGGAAACAATGCCGAACACAGTTTTTTCCTCAGGTATTTACACACCAGAAAACAGAGGACAGGAACCTGTGTCTGCCCTGGCCCAGGAAGGGCTGTTTGTGCAGTGCTGTCCCCATGGCTGCAGCTCCATCGGTCCCAGCTGGGGCATCCACTTGATGTGCAATAGTTACAGTGCCTGTTTTACCTCCTCTTTGCTTTGTGCTTCTGAGTGTTACGAGGGAGAGTCCAAAATTCCTCGTGCAGGCAGAAATGTCACTATGGAAACAAGGAGACAGTTTAGCCTCGTTTGGCCAGCATTGACAGAGCTGCTCTGATAGACCTGAAGATGGTGAGACCTTGGGGGTCTGCAGGAGAGTTCCCAAGGGGCACAGATCTTTTAATGTACTAATATATGTACATATACAGGGAATAAGAGACATTAGCAACTCTCTCCTATTTTCACAGTGCCTTTCCCTATTTAAAGGGCTTCAGGAGCGCAGACAGGGTGAGACTTGAGAAAGCCACCTAAAGACACCATGTTTTGCCCCACCCAGCCTTTCTCATGGATCAGATGTGAGTCTCTCCAGCTGTGTGCGTTTAGAAATCACATTTTGTTTACACACACAGAGCAGCCAAGGTCTGCTTTCTGTAGACCCAGGTGGGGTGTGGTCCTGAGCTCAGTATGGAGAGTGTCCCCCAGTAGGACCAGCAGTGACATTTGCCACATCAGAACATCTGCGTGTGCAGCGCAACCCGTTCTGTCAACCCAAGTGAAAATAATGGTACGAAACCAAGTTGAAACTCTGCAGCTTGTGAGCACTGGAGAGAGCGCCCCTGCCCATGTCTCCCTTCTCGCTGGGACATTTCCCTCAGGCTGTGCAGAGAGCTTGCAGAGAGATGCTGCTGTAACCACCTTCTGTGCAGGTACGTCCTCTGTGGGGTCTTACTCTGCAGTCACCTCTCTGAAAGATGGGCATGAGGAACACATGGAGAGAGCAGCACAAGCTCTCCCTGCCAGCACAGTCTCTTTCCTCCTGTGGTATAAAACCAATTTAAGTTAAAAATACAATGAGAAGTGCTAAGTATGTAATGCCATTGCTTTAAATACCTTCCACAGACCTCGGTATCCAGGGAGAAACTCAAGGCGCCATTGGAGCGGACGGTCCCCGTAGGGTGAGTGGGAATATGCTCTCCAGGACCACCTGAGGGAAATTTTGGATAGTTATTTCTGCCAAAGGGCTTCCACCACATCTCAAGACACCCGCAGCTTGGAGCCAGTTTCCCTGTGGCAAGCAAAGTAATTACTCTGACTGAGAGGGTTTTGACATTTTTATTGTTTTCTAGAGCCAATTATTGGTGAAGAAGGAAAAGGGAAGGTAAAAGACAGTTTTTACCCATCTCTATCTTGTGCAGATTGAACCTTCTCTGTCCTAGAATACCAAAAGTGCTTGATGGCCCTAGACCTGCTGCAGTGAACCAGGACCATGCCTGCTGCCTGGGAAGCATTTCCAGTAGTGGTGGGGGCTGTAGAGGAGACCTTCAGGGTGCTCTTGGCTCAGGCTGAGAGCAACGCTGAGCTTCGGCTCAGCCTTCGAACACAAAACTTGACTCAGTGCTGCCAACCCACCATCCACACCTGAACAGCAAGCGAAAGCAAAACCCTCTGTCTTTTCAAGACTTTCCCCAGCTCAAGTCAAGATTAACTCGGACAATTTTTCTCATTCATCTTCTCCACATGAAAGCAGCTAAGCCAGTGCACCCACAGAGCTGAATTTGGGGAGAGGTGTAAGACACAGACACACCCACACCTCTAATTTCTTCAGCATTGTGGTAGTTTAAATTTTAGGCTTTGGTGAGGTTTGTTGTGCTTTAGGGTTTGTTGTCTTCCTCATTACCCACCAAGTGTATCCTGGGTCTTGAGCAAAGACAAGCATGCATTAGATGATAGGTACTTCCAGTACAACCAGGGAGTTGTGACAATGGTTAGCATAATTTCAGGAAGACACAATTTCCTCCAAAAGATACAGCTTTTAAAGATAATTAATTGTTCCATTTCAGCTTTTTCTTTTATTTTTTCTTTTGTCTGCTTTTTCCTCAGCCTGTTCTGTAACTGTGTCATCCTTTACACGATTGCATTTCTCACAACAAGCAGCTTAAAAGAAAATTGATCCTGAAGAGCCAAAGGTGTCTTAGTCCTTTCTGGGCTTATGTCTCTGATCTGACCCATTTTTTTCCGTGCTGCTCAAAAGCCCTGGAAACACATCTTCCTGCAAATTGCTGCCTCCTTCGGCTTCTTATGTCTATTATATGAGTCATTTAGTTCTGTGTATGAAATAAAATGAGAAAAGATCACTTTCTTCCCAATAAGGCAAGTTTACACTGGGACCTCTTAGAGGCCAGCAGTTCTTATTCCGCTTGTTGTCACTGTGGTACTACTAGAAACACAAAGGACAGCAGGAAAGTGAGCTGCTACAGCCCAGAGCTGTGAACAGTGACAGGGAATCTGCCAGGCTCCTCCATGTTAGGAAACAGGAGAGTTTTCCTCAGGCTGCCCTGGTAAACAGCATGTATCATACATTCACCAAGAGCACAAGATGGAATAAGTTCCCATATATAACATAATTTCTGTGTGAGGAAGACGCCTGCATCATTAGTTTCATGTTCTTGTTTGCTTGCATTGTGTTTTGCTTTCAAGTCTTAAGTCTCAGAAAGCTTCCCCTGGGAGAACATCGAAATTAAAGACCGAATTAAGAATGAGTTAATTGCCTTCACTAATTGTAATGCTCACATTACCTGGTCCTTTGGAGCAGCGGGAGGAGCAGCTGCTGCTCTGCCATGGCAAGGTTCTGCTCCCTGCAGCCAGGGAAGAACTGAATGTTCCATTGTAACATTTATTTCAGCATCCAGCGTCTTGGTAATCACATGAAATGTTTGCTGATGCCAAAGTTGTCCCTGTCCTGGGATGAGCCTGGGCAAACTGCAGGGTCCTGCTGAGCTTTGCCACAAGCATTTGCTTTCCCAATGTCTCCCCTGCTGTAGAATGACTTCCAATTTATCCAGGAAGGCACTGGTGAAGGAACGCCACATATATCTAGTTTTTCAGCTTTGTTATGTCAGTTTTCAGTCATGCTTCAGTTCTTCAAGTGCCTTTAAAGACTGGAGGTCACCCTGGCTGGATGACCAGGGCTGCCAGCAGTGATCTGGTCAACCTGCCCTTTGGTGACCCCTTCCCATTCCAGCACACCATGGCAGTGAAAGCTGGTGGGTGTAATTTAAGACCCAAACAGTGCTGTCCCAGTTCCACTCTCCCATTAAACAGCATCCTTTCCAAGTGCAAGCTGCTTGCCACCAACTGGGGAAATTGCTGATGTTTGTCAGACCCTACCATGTGTAGAGCTGGTGCCCTGGGCAGCTGCAGCAGGCAATTTCTCCTCTTGGAGCACCACCTGGATTCACACGGAGTATTCTCTGGACCTGGTTTGTGGCCATGAAACCAGTGGAAACATCTCTGGTGCATGGTGGGCCTTCTGTGTAGCACATCCTGGGGAGAAACTTCGGTGTCCCTTGTCATTGGGTGTGCTGGGGAGCACTCTGTAAAATTGGATGTGCAAATAAGAATAGTCCCAAAAGGCATCTATCAGTATTACTCCTCACTAATTGCGCCTACTCTTAACTTTGGAAGTGTTCCTGCTGTGCGTGCTCTCAGCTTATCAGCTCGTTTATTCAGCGCAGGCCATCTTGAACGAGTCCAGAGGTTTTTGCTCTGCCCAGGAGGTGCAGTGGGAGAGAAGGGCAGAGAAAAGCCATTTGTAACTTGGATACTCCCTGCAAAAAAATGTTGTCTCTTACCCACAAATCAAGTTCTCTTTGAATTTCCAGGGTTCACCTCCTCTTACAGTGTGGCCTGTAAAAGTCCCCAAGCTCTCAAGAGAGTCTTATGGTCACTGATTTTATAATGCATTGGAGAACAATCATAATGAACAGAGATTATCGAGGAGTCAGAGAACCATGTGAGCGAACATTTTGGCTCTGAAGGCAGCAGGGTCAAGTCAGAAGACAAGCAGATGCACATGGCCCAATTTTTTTTCATAATAGTACACTTTAAAAGAATGTCATCCCTGTAATACTTTTTTAGGTTTTAATGCGAAGTTTTACCCCTTTGCAATTAGCTTCACTTTTGACATATAATGATGTGATTGTTCATCACATCTTTGATGCTACATTAGCTGTTGGAATTCACGGCATTCCCTTTTCCTTTTTTTTGAGTGTCTCTTAATAACAAAGTTCGATTGAAACAAAAAAGAAGTTTGTCTTCATATGCATTTCCAATGCATGTGTAAAATCCACAGCCTGCTTCAGAGCTGCCTCCTGAACTGACAGCCCTCCATGATTTTTTATAAACTCTATAATATACCTCTGCCATTTCTTATTGAACAGCAGGTGCTATGAAAGGACATAAAATAAGCCAACGTAACCCCCAGAGGCAATGGGAGAGGTGTGTCTTGGTCGCAGAGCTTTGCGTGCAGAGGGAGAGTGACAAGGGGTGGGTGTTGGTTCTGGCACGTTCTGCTGGCAGGCTCCTGCCTTTGGGGGTGGGGAGTTACGGCAGGACTCGTGGCGCCAGCTCTTTACATCTCCGTTGCAGATTTAGATCCTCCTTTTTGGGGGGAAGTTTTTATCAAGGAAAAAGCAGGGCGCTACTTCTTGTTTAGCGAACATTTCTTCTGATGTTCTCAAACGGGGAGAAGGGAGGGAAAGGAAATGTCTAATGATACAGGAGTCATCAGTCATTGTTTGCACTGAATCAGCCAGCAAAGGCACCATCAGCACATCAGTGGTCTCCAGAAGGAAGGTGGTGAGAGACAGTTGTGCCCAAGTCACGAAATAAAAGATTCCTGGAAGTATTTGGGTTAGAAGGGACCTTAAAGCTCATCTCGTTCCAACCCCTCTGCCATGGACAGGGACACCTTCCACTGGAGCAGGTGGAAGGCGCTGGAATGTACTGGAAGTCAGACCAATGATTTTTGCTGCAGCCTGGAAAACTTTTTCCCATGCACTAAACTTTGAGCAGAAAGAAGCAGGAAAAATTCCAAATTTAGATTCCATCTCTGAATGGCACTTGCTGAATTTCACTGAATCTGACATACCCCTAAGGCTTGGCAAAGCTCAGGGGGCTGATATCACCTGCATTTCCTAAGTGTAGGATTCTTATCTGCAATTACCTTTCAGACATAGCGTGATAAAAAAATTCTCAGTGGTTCTGTACAGATGTATGGATTTATATAGATATACATGTGTGTACATTCATCCATCCTGCAAGCATTGCTCACCCCTACTATGAATCTAGAGCACAATGTGCGTCCAGCTCAAATTTAGATAAAGGGCAAAATAGCTGGCTTTTCATGGAATGGTTTGGGTTGGAAAGGAACTTAAAGATCATCTCATTCCAACGCTCTGTCATGGGCAGGGACACCTTCCACTGGACTGGGTTGCCCAGAGCCCCATCCCAGCCAGGCTTGAACACTTCCAGGGCTGGGGAAGTGTTCATTTCATCCTGGCAGTACTCACTGAAGGAGGGATTACGCCTTTAGGAATCTTCTGCTACAAACGGGCTCTCATTTTTACAGCCCACGGAGCACAAGTTAAAAAGTGAAATACTCAATAGAATTTAAAAAATCAAAGCTGTGGAGGGTATAAAGGGAAGGCAGGAAAATGTTGATTTAGTGTAAAAAGAAAGAAGGATTTATTTCTGATATCACTCATATTTAATCATGTATAATGTTGTGGAAGTTTGACCCTGGGCAAAACCAAAACAAAGCAACACCGGGCAGAACTTCCCAGCACCAGCACAGCTTCCCCCCCCCACCACAAAGGGGAGAAAAACAGCGAAAAAGCCGAGGGGAGGGAGAGAAAACTTAAAAGCTTCAGACCCTGAGTGGAACAGATATATATATATATATTTATTTATTTACAGAGGGGGTAAAGGGAACTTAGTACTATATGCACACAACACGAACACCAGGCAAATACAGGGAAAGAGGGGTNTACCTCTGGTTTGTCAATGTATGTCACCTGACTTGTTTCCCAGGAAGGCCTAAAAAACAACAAACCCAGCCAAAGCCTAAAATTGAGAACTACCACATGTGTCAATGAAGGCAACATGTAAATGGCACCAGGAAGACCAGAAATTTCCCCTAAATCAGAGTTTCTCACCCTTCCAGGGGAGAGCAGTTCCCTAACTGAAAACTGTCATGATTTGTTGTTATAGGAACAAGGAAGCACAAAGGTTGGCAAGTGATGTCAGTGCAGCTGAGGCACTCAGGGGAGGGAGGGGGTGTGCTCTTGAGCCAAAAGGCTGCCAGGAGATGGGGAGGGAGGCTTTCAACTGCTGCAAACCTGCTCAGGACCAGCGGGCAAATGCTTTCCTTCCCGGTGTGAATCCCATCTCCTGTGCACAGTTTGAAGTGACAAAAAGTAAGCTCTGGAGGAGATCAATGACATTATTAGTTGTTTCTGCCTCTCTCTGCCTGGAGATTGCTGTCTTCCATGGACAGGAACTGGGAGGCAAAACTCTCAAGGGATTGGGGCTACAGAGGGTCTCTGGGGCATGGGTGGCAAAACCCACCCAACTTCAATGTTATGGCAGTATACATATATACACACACCCACAGAGAGGTGTATGTGCACAGCTATACATACTTGGGCCTGTTAAAATGTAGAAAGTAAACGCTGTTACAAAACAATATTTTGGTGATGTCTTATGTGCTCAATATTACATAGAGAACAACAACAGAAACAGGGAAGGAAAAGGGGGTTCTTCTTGCTCCAAGCAAAATAGCTGCAGCTCTTAACTTATATTTTACCGGGAAAGGGCAGAATGATATTAAAAAAATAATAACAGAATAGCAAAACCACATTTTTCAAGTTAATTAAACACATACAGCAGCCCAACTTCTTGGCAGACTCCTTTGAAATGCAGAGTTATCACTCTTGCTTTAAAGCTGACTATAAAACACATCCTTTATCTTTTCTCTCCCAGCAACCTGCTCTCTGTAGGTGAGTCCAGCTGCAGTCCAAGGGACTCCAACAAAGCACTGCAAATGGAGCAAGGCAGAGGAAAGAGGATGACACCATGTCATGTGTCCAAGGATCTCCTGGCACAACAGAGAGTGGCTCACGAGACACCGTGGGTGTTGGATGAAGTGTGGCCTCTCACTGTCCCAAATATTTCTAGTGAAAGTGGCTCTGTTTCAACCCAGTCCCAAAGCTCCAAGCTTTTCTGGGTGTATATTTTCGTCTCAGGCTTCAAGAGATTTCCCCCACACGAACCCTTATAAAGCCCTTGGTTCTTTGGTACCTTGAGTTCACGTCCAGACTAAAACCACACAATTTTCTCCACGAGATTTCCTTTGATTTGCTGAGAAAACAGGCAATTTGGCAAAAGGCGTTTTACAAAATAACCTGCAACTTCACCAAAGCATCACAACAGACTACCAGGACTAACAAGCATTGCTACAGAGTAAGGGACCTTTGTTACCCCCAGCAAACACAAACTCCAAGCCACTTCAGTGTGGTACCCACACCTGACAAAAAATAAGGGTTTAAGTTACCCACAAAAGAAAGAAAAGAATAAAGGAAGAGAGATTGAGAGAAGAAAGACTAAAGAGAGAAAAAGAGGAAAGAAATATGTAATTACCACTTAGAAGGCCACACTTAAAGCTCAGCCTGTTCCAACCCCCTGCCACGGGCAGGGACACCTTCCACCAGCCGAGGTGGCTCCAAGCCCCGTCCAAGCTGGCCTTGGACACTCCCAGGGAATGGGGCATCCACAGCTGCTCTGGGCACCCTGTGCCAGGGCCTGCCCACCCTCCCAGGGAAGGAACTCTTCCTGATGCCCAGTCTGCATGGTTTGCGTGCACCAGTTTGTCTCAGGAAGCAGTGGGTGATACTGGGATTGGTGGTCCTCACGTGTCCCTTCCAGCTCAGCGTGTTCTGTGATTCTGAGCGCTACAGGTGGGCCATTCAAGCAGCAGGTGAGATCTTGGGTATTCCTACAACTTTGCACTTGGGCTGCAAGAGAGGAGCCCCGAAGAGGAGATACAAGGACTCTCTGAAACAACACCTCAGCCTTGGCCATATTGACTACCATCAATGGTCCACTCTGGCCTCCTATCAGGAGCCATGGAGACACACCATGGGAACTATCATCAATGGTGTACCATCAATGGTCCACTCTGGCCTCCAATGGAGACACACCATCCATAACGCTGCTGATTCCTTTGAGAGCACACACAGAATGAACCTCGAGGAGAAAAGTCAACGCAGAAAGAACCGTGCCTCACCAACACCGCCCATGGAGACTTTCTGCTGTGCCTTTTGCAACCGGCCTTGCCCATCTCACATCGGCCTCTTCAGCCCCCAGCGCCTGCAGCGAGCGTGGGGAGAGCCCTGCCCAAATCTGCGTTCAGAAAGCCAAACCATGTCCTGGGTCATGTATTAGAGACACGGTCACATCCCAACACCGTCCCTGGCCCCGTGGGAAGGATTGAGTTTGAGGGCATGAAAAGCAGGTGACACTCTGGAAATGCTCCCTGTCAGTTTATCCCTCCCTGCCGGGCCGTGGGCAGGGGCTGGAAACAGAGAAAGGATTTGGGATGTGGAGGAGGTCGAGCAAAGCCTGGCGAGGTGGAGGGCAGGCCCTGGGGTGGGGATGGAGCCGAGGGCAGAGCAGAGGGCACCTGCAAACAGGCCAGTTATTCAGGTGGCAGCTGCCGCCCTTTGGGAAGGCAAAACCTTCCTCATCCGGCTCCGCCGAATTCCATGGAAGGAAGGCAGGGCCTTTATGGCTCAGCAGGTTCATATCACTGCCCCATAAAATGCTTGGGGGGAATACAAGCCTTGATAATGCTTTCCATGCATGCTGGCAGCAGATAATTTAATAGGGTCACTACCTGGAATGACTGTAATGATACATCATAATTCCTGAAGGTATCATTTGTTGGAATTGTCACATTTATGGGAAAATCAATGACATTTTGAAAATGCTTTAATGATTTACATCACAGGTGCAGCTTAAGTAAAAGAATGGACTTTATCCTCATTTACTAAGAATGATATGTTCTTACTGAAAACCAATGTTTTAAAAAATTAATTTCCACATCAGATGTGAAGCTGGATATTTGATATATAGATATTAATGGTTTTGATTAATATCTTAGTTCTGCTATCCATAGAGCAGCGTTATTAATAATGGCATGGAAAATGGAAGGAGTTTTTCATGAAGGATTTTAATAGAAATTTTACTTGAAACTTTGTCTTCAAAACAAACGTTTCATGCAAGAAAAAATTGGTTCATTTGCAGCCAGTTATCCACTAAAAACCTGTTGCTCAGAAAGGTTTTGCTGAGCCAGGGGCTCTTTCCTTCATAATTTCTCCTAGGAGGCAAAGGCATCGCAGCACATTCTGCTGAGGAAAGCACTGTCAGGAGAAGCAGGTTGATGTTCCAGCCCAGAAAACTTCTACAAGCAGCTGTCACGGCATGTCCTTATGATCAAATCTTATATTTCAGTATCATCCAAAACTGGATGAAATCTTTATGGCCCTCTATGACAACATTTCTGTATCAATTGGAAGGTTCCTCCTCCCAGACCTAATGAGCTACAAAATGAGCCCTGAAACGGGTGGCTCCAGGCATAGCATGACCCAAGCTGAATTTCAACAGCATGGAATTTTGATAGAAAATGTTACTTTTAGTTGGGAAGGTGGCCACGTTTCAGTGAGAAGTGTCTTTGCAAATTGCCAGAGGGGATGAAGGCGGAGAGGGAGTTGGGAGTGCTGGACTAGCATGCTGCTCTGGTGGTCAGAGGTGCATTAGAGGTACAATCCAGCACAGGGCTCTGTAATTGACAACGTAAATAACAACATGGGATCTGAAAATAAAACCAGCTTAGCTGTGATTTATCTCTCACACAGATCCCATCACCACCAATTCACCATTTCCCCAGACACCTCGTTTAAAGGCGGTGGAATCCAAATCCCTCACTTGCCAAAAAAGTTTGCAAACTGGCACCAACCTTTCTCAACTCTCTTCTCCACAGCAGATTTCCTGTATCCTCCTGGCAAGTGCCTCGTGTGCAGTCCCTGGAGCAACCTACACACGGCTCCTGCACGTCCCCACTGCCTTCTGTGCTTCTGAGAAACACGCCTGGAAATGCAAGAAGAACCAACAAGTCACCATAGTGTGTGTTCCATTCCTTTACACAGGGACAGGTGAACTGCCTCGTGAGCAGAACAGGAAAATGATAGAAAATTATAAAGAAATCCTTTTTTTTTTTCCTTAAATACATTTCCAGGCTAAAACGCACCAGGCAATATGGGTCTGTTAAAGTCTCCCTCTCTCAAATTTTCTCTTGCTGGACCATCCTGGCTTGCTGGAGATGCTGCTTGAGCAGCTTCTTCTCAGGGTGGATGCAAGCCCAAATCCTGCAGCCCATCCTTTCCCTCCCTGCTGAGGGAGGCAGGCTCAGCTGCAGAATTCAGCAAAATGAGGATTTTCAGCCACACAGAGGTGACTGCAGCCAGGAGGAACAGAGCAGCGATTTAATCAGGGCAATGTGCTTTTTAATTTGTCTTTTTTTCTCTTTGTAACAGGCCCAGGGAAGAGGAATAATTAATACATGAGGCCTGAGAGCAGCCTGGGTAGCAATTGCAAAAATTCCATTGAAAGCCAGGTTTAATTGTGCCTGCCAGCTCCCTTCCAGCAAACCACTGGTACACCAGGCACTGAACTGCTTTGATGTTCTGCCCTTTTTCAGGCTGCCCTGGAGAACATTTCATAGAATCGTTGAGTGGTCTGGGTTGGAAGGGACCCTAAAGATCATCTCATTCCACATCCTGCCCTGGGCAGGGACACCTTCCACCAGCCCAGGCTGCTCCAAGCCCCGTCCAAGCTGGCCTTGGACACTTCCAGGGCTGGGGCAGCCACAGCTTCTCTGGGCACCCTGTGCCGGGGCCTCTTTGCCCTCCAGGGGAGAATTGCTTCCCAATATCTAATCTAATCTGTGGGTTTCTCTCTGCTGAGGGGTCACACAGGGGTCCGGCTTCTCTGCCTCGGTGTCTGAGCTGAAAACTGGGGTGAGACAAGAGAAACATCTGTATGGCACAAACCTAGAGCAGCACAAAGCTTTAAAGCATGAGGATGATGACCCAAGATCTTTCCACAGGCTTAAAGAGAAAAGCTAATGTTGCTTTCTTCAGTCTTTTTGAAAAGTCACTTTACTATAGAATCCATCACTTTACTATAGAATAATGGGGTTTTGTTAATGAAAATCTAGAGTGTTTTGAAGCCCTTCAAAAAATACAAAATTCCCTGTCTCCCTTCGTGCATGCCAAAGTTTCTAGGTGTCCTCAAATGAGATTCACCAACATCAGTCCTCTGATCTGTGTTTTATGATGAATAAACTCACCTGCAAAAATCTGGCTCGAGGTGAGCCCATAGGAAGAAGTCAAGTGAGCAGGAATTATTGCCTTCTGATAGTTACATCATTGATGTGACATCAGATTACAATAATGACTTCTGAAAAGTAGATTGCCCTCCAGCTGCCACGGCTGTTCCTTCTGGACCATGTCCTCAGAGCCCTTGGGAAGGGATCTCCCACTGCCCTGCTCTCACTGCGTTTGCCCTGCAAATGCTGTAAGTCTCTGAATATTTAAATCCTGGAAGGGCAGAAGGAGTCTGGGAGCATCTTGTGCTGCACGGAGAATATTGTGCTGCTTTGTGCAGTTTTCTCCAGATGCCAGGGAAGGCCCTCTGCTCACCCTTCAATCCTTGTGTTTCATAAAACCTCTGCAGCCACCCTGGAACAGAAATCACCCCCCCAACAGATATTTGAAGAGTAAATGGTCACAAATACAGCCCCATTACCGATAACAGAACAGCTGTTAAGTCCAGCTTTTAAGCTGGGTTTTAGCTTTCCTTGGGGCTGAAGCAGTGGCTGGGCACGAGCGAGTGCGGCCGTGGGAGCGCTGGCAGGAGACACTGCAGGAGCAGCATCTTCCCCTGATCCCAGAGGAAAAGCAGAAGCTCCCCCCAAGTCTTTAATTAATGCCTGGATAACGAGAAATCTCATCGTGGAGATTTCCAAAGTAGCACAGGGCAGAGTTAGCATGCATCTCCCAGTGTTGGATCCCTCAGCCGTGCAGGTCCCACCACCGCTTGCTGCCTATTCCGAGAACATTACAAGGGTTGGCACGTTGGACTTCCCAGTCAAGACCTTCCCACTGCTCCTGTTGGCATCATGCTTGGTCGGGCTCCAAGGCCAGCAGGGCCAGGCGAAAACTCAGGCTGGGAGGGGCAGACCAGGGCAGGGGCCACCAACCCGGAGGCAGGTGGGTCATCCAGGGAGGAAATAACACCCAGCAGTGAAGGGCTGGGTCTGGGGCCACCCTTCCAAATTCCTCTGTGCCCCCTGAACTCCACAGTTCACTGCAACAAATACGGCACCAGTTCTTCCCAACGCCCTTGAGCCACTTTGTGATGCTTCAGGTGGGCATCAAAACACAGACCAAGGCTGATGGTTTGAGGTTCCTTTTCTGAAGAACTGCAGAAAGGAAATGACAGGGGAGAGGAGAGAAATGCACTTTTTGGGCAAGACATTGTTACCTGCCAGACCTGGCTGGGACCTTTCCCCCCCACCACTCCCACTACAAGGGACAGTCTCCTGCTGTAACAATAATAGGATTTGGTGTTCGAACAGAACTTTTTAAAGAAAGAAATAGCTGCTTTCCACCTTCAGGAGAACTGGAGGTCAGTTGTCCAGGGCTGCACAGTGAGACTTGGCAGAGACAGCGGCAGATGAGGGATGTGGGCTGTCAGGTCCCCAACCAGAATCTCCCCTCTCTCAGCCACATTGCTGGTCACTCAGTCATCTTTTTCCATTTTCTTCTGAATTTTCAGCAATTGTGAGCTGTGGGGCTAAGGGCAGTGTGTGCCCCAGACCCAGAGTCTAATCAGGCTTTTTAGTTCATAAATTCTTGGGTAGATGGGAAAGTCATTTTTGTTGTCAAATAAATTATGTCCAATCCTGCTGATGACACTGGGTCGGACTCCGGCTCCGAGCATACCACGACACTGCTGGTGCTGCCTCTGCTATTCCCAGCCAGGCGTCAGCAGGAGAAAAAAAAACATTACAAATTTTGCCACTGTCATTTGGTCCAGATTGGACAAACTGTGATGGAAACCTTAATGTTTTATGAAAATAGAACCATTGAGTACAAGTGGTGTTTGCTGGTGCTTTCTCTCTGTGGTCTTTAGAGCTGTCTCTGAGTCATTTCCAAGCAGCAAGTGTTTGAGAAGACTGTTTGATGGTGAACATCATCACAGGAACTTCACTTCCGTGTGGAGGTTCCCATGGGAGAATGGATTTAAACTGAAAGAAGAGATATTTACGTTAGATATTGGGAAGGAATCCTTCCCTGGGAGGGTGGGCAGGCCCTGGCACAGGTTTCCCAGAGAAGCTGTGGCTACTCCATCCCTGGAAGTGTCCAAGGCCAGGTTGGACTGGGCTTGGAGTGACCTGGGCTGGTGGAAGGTGTCCCTGCCCGTGGCAGGAGGGTGGAACAAGATGATCTTTAAGGTCCCTTCCAACTCAGACCATTCTATGATTCTATAACTTAAGCCACTGGCGTGCAGTTGCTCTCCAAAGCCAAGGCCTTGGGAGCAGGGAGACAAAATGAACGTCAGTAATGATCAGCACCAATGTCTTCTGCCTTTTAATTTATTTGCTAGCAGTGACTAATGCATTGTTACAACCTGCTCACATTTGAAACATCATTTTGGCATGTTTCCACTCCTTAATATCATACAGATAATTCTCTCACAATGTACCAGAGATAATGCAATTAGCATGGAGTTTTCATAGGCATGTTTTATATTATCTACTTGAAATAATCCTATTTCCTTGCCGTAATCTAATCTAGCTGTGACTTGGTGTGCCCTAAACAAGATATATGGTAGAATATAAATAATAAACCAGGGGAGGATAAATGTATCATTGCATCTCAACTGAGCCACTATGGATTCAGAACAGATTCAGTGCTATATTTGGCTTGGGCGGTATCTTTGACAGTGCATATTTTAAAGGTATTGCTGGTCACAGAATCATGGAATTGTTAAGGTTGGAAAAGCCCTCTAAGATCATCACGTCCAGTCGTTAACCTGACACTGCCAGGTCTACCACTGAACCGTGTCCCTGAGCACCACATCTACATGTCCTTTGGGCACTTACAGGGACCATGACCCAACCACTTCCTGGGGCAGCCTGTTCCAACATCTGACCACACTTTCAGTGAAGAGAATTCTCTTCTCCAAATGCAGGAAGATCACAGCATGCTGCTGGCAGAATATGACTGAGCCCTTTTGTCAGTGCGTTGGGGCGTGGCAGCAGCTCATCACGAAGCTTTGTGAAGAAGGCAACGGGATCTGTGGATCTAATTCCTGTTTCAGAAGTATGTGTGTGACCTGCCAAAGTATGCAAGAAAATGAGGAGCTTGACCAAAGTTCATGGCCCTGACCATTGCCTCTGCCTCCCTCTGGCATCCAGCTGACCCTGCTGGTGTCCAGGGCATGCAAAGTGGTGAGCCCTTGACCAAGGAGCATCCTCTGTACCACCAGAACGGGACTTTTCGGGGCTAAACGTGGCATTACCATCCCAGGGTGCAGGAAGGGCCCAATTCAAAGGAAATTATCAACCTCCAAAGTAAATTATTGGAATGAGATTTGACTGTATAATTAGCAGGTTAAATAAGGATTCTTCATATCACATATCCTGGAAATCTCCATGACCATACGAAATATCACAAGTGTTCCCAAGTGATGTGAAAAATTCTCTCATCTGCACCAGAAAAGGGGTTTTGCACATTTTTGTTCCTTTTTCATCAGAGTGATCCGTCTGCTGCAAAGGGAATTTACAGCTGGCTGAAAACCTAGATGAGCTTTCAGCACCTATCAAAGCCTCCCAGTTCCACATCCATCCCCTGCAACCACACGCATCCATCACATTTTTTCTCCTGTCTTCAAAGCATCATGTCATGGATGGGCAGGAAGCTCAGAAATTCAGATTATTTGTATGGAAAGAAAGAAAATCCCCTGTTTATGCATCAGACCAGATTCTGCCTTGCATTTTCATGCACCCCATGTAGCCAATGGGGTCCATCTCTGGTAGGGTCTCACCTCAAGTGCCCTCAGGTGGGTTCAGGTGCTACAACCCATGTCCCCAGGGCAGGGGCTCCTGGTTGTGCCCAGGGCACAGTGTTGGGCTCCATCGCTCAAAGTCCTGGGAACAGGCACTCCTTCCCCCTGTCCTGAGCCACACAACCCACAAATGTGCTTTCCTTGTAGGTGTTCACATTTCATAGGCAGACATTCAGCCTAGAAACTGTACAGAATGAAAAATCTGATGGACATAGGGAGGGCTCACAGGTATAATACAAGCAGTGGTTTTGCCACAGTTTAAAGTCAGGTTAGTCAGTATAAATGGAGGAACTGGTTGTGCCCATAGCATCAGAGATGGGCCATCTCTTCAAGCTTCTGAGCACTTTGGTCAGCAAGGCAGGGAAGCCCTCGCTCAGCTGTTGACTATGAATCCCATCTCCTGCACTCAGTGGCTCTGTGTATAGAGAAATACACCTCCAAAGTGGCTGAACTACTCAACAATGAGTAGTTAAGGGATGAAGCATCTCTTCTGCTTGGCATTCTTTGCCAAACTGTCTCTTTAAACAGGTTTCGTGGCTTTTGAGATGTTTGTGCTCCCCAGCACTGACAAAGCCCCCACCTTGCGAGGTGAAGTGGAGCCTGAGTACCTGACCCGACACACTCTGCTGTCTCCAAAGGCCACATTTATCCCCATCTGTCTGACCCAGCTGGTACCTGCCTTAGACCACAATTTCCACACAAATCCCACCACTGAGATCCCCACAGGCTTCAGCGTGTCTGTCCAAGTACATGATTTGTTTGGCCATCTCCAGTTAGAAAGCTGTGTTTTTCTATGTCTATCAATTTCATGGAGATAAAATAATATATACCAGAAAAATAATTTCCATTTTAAAATCCTGCATTTATAATATTTCCCGTATCTCCCCTTTTTTTTTTCTTTAAAATTACACTATCACTACTGAACTGCAGCATCTTTAATCTGTGTGGATGAGGATGCAGAGAATCCAGAGCACATTATTAATATACAGTAATTTCCAAAGTATTAAAAGCAGACACACTATGGCAGACGCTGTAAACCAGCAGAAAAATCTTGTAACACTTAAAGGAAGAGCAAACCATATCCCAGAAAGTCTTTTACCAGTTGCAGGATGATGTAAAATCCAATGGGCAGGAGCACCTGGCGATAAGGGAGGCCATGTAGGTGGGCACACAAAATGCTGCCCAGCAATGCCGAGGGCCCCCCTTGCCCAGCTCAGTCACACCTTCATTACTGGACAAAGGGACCCTTTGCTCTGCGTGCCCCTCTCTGGCAGCAGGGCTGTCGTGGGGTCCCAGCACTTCTGAATCAAAACTAGCGTGGCCAGCAGGAGCAGGGCAGTGATCCTTCCCCTGGACTCTGCCTTGGTGAGGCCACACCTGGAGTGTTGTGTTCAGTTCTGGGCCCCTCAGTTCAGGATGGACATTGAGGGGCTGGAGCGGGGCCAGAGAAGAGCAACAAGGCTGGGGAAGGGACTGGAGCACAAGTGCTATGGGGAGAGGCTGAGGGAGCTGGGGGTGTTTAGTCTGGAGAAGAGGAGGCTCAGAGGTGACTTCCTCACTCTCTAGAACTCCCTGAAGGGAGGTTATAGCCAGGTGGGGCTTGGTCTCTTCTCCCAGGCACTCAGCAATAGGACAAGGGGGCACGGGCTTCAGCTCTGCCAGGGGAAATTTAAGTTGGATATTAGAAAGAAATTCTTTCCAGAGAGAGTGATCAGGCATTGGAATGGCCTGCCCAGAGAGGTGGGGGATTCACCATCCCTGGAGGTTTTTAAACTGAGATTGGACGTGGCACTGAGTGCCATGATCTGGTAAACGGACTGGAGTTGGACCAAGGGTTGGACTTGATGATCTCGGAGGTCTTTTCCGACCCAATCAATTCTATGATTCTATGATTCTCCACGTCCCAGCCAGTCTGTCCCAAAGGCAGGATCCAATGGCAGAATTTATCACTGCCATCACACTTCCTTACGGCAGTTTAGTGTTTAATGGAGCGAAAAGGGCTCTTCCCTGCTCCTGTCCCCCAGCTCCAGCTTGCTGGGTAGGATGGGGATAGACTCAGTATGGACAGAGGGGTTTTAAGGGTTAATTTAATGAGCCCGTCAGCAAGACAGAACTGTTTCTCTTCATTTACCTGAAGGCAGAGCCACGGCACCCCAGGTGGGATGCCCAGAGTCCCACAGTGATGGCAGACTGCCCTTGATGGAAGGGACCCCAGAGAGATGTCACCCCGTGTGAGACACGCAGGGTCTTGGGGTGATGACAGTGCCAGATGGGACAGGCAGAGCCCTGGAGGGGTGACAGCCCTGGAAGGGATGCACAGTCCCCTGGAGTGATGGCAGCCCTGGAAGGGATGCACAGTCCCCTGGAGTGATGGCAGCCCTGGAAGGGATGCACAGTCCCCTGGAGTGATGGCAGCCCTGGAAGGGATGCACAGTCCCCTGGAGTGATGGCAGCCCTGGAAGGGATGCACAGTCCCCTGGAGTGATGGCAGCCCTGGAAGGGATGCACAGTCCCCTGGAGTGATGGCAGCCCTGGAAGGGATGCACAGTCCCCTGGAGTGATGGCAGCCCTGGAAGGGATGCACAGTCCCCTGGAGTGATGGCAGCCCTGGAAGGGATGCACAGTCCCCTGGAGTGATGGCAGCCCTGGAAGGGATGCACAGTCCCCTGGAGTGATGGCAGCCCTGGAAGGGATGCACAGTCCCCTGGAGTGATGGCAGCCCTGGGAGGGATGCGCAGAGCCCNCTGGAAGGGATGCACAGACCCCTGGAGGGGTGACAGCCCTGGAAGGGATGCACAGACCCCTGGAGGGGTGACAGCCCTGGAAGGGATGCACAAACCCCTGCAGTGATGGCAGCCCCATGTGCACGTGCAGAGCCCCGGAGCGGTGGCATTCCCGTTGTGAAGTCTCACGGCACAGCGGAGGCAAACCCTGGCCAAAAGGGAGCAAGAGCCAGGCACGGCCCCGGTGGGACCAGGGGGCACAGGGCTCCTGCTCTCGTCTCTTCTCCACCACAGCATGGCCATCAGAGGCTTTATGGCTTTTTCAAGTCTCTTCTCTGATCAGAGCAGCTTTGTAAGAGTATGTATAACCATGAACACTTCGTGATGAGCAAATCATGAAAAAGCCTCCCTTAAAATGGAGAAGAATGTACAAATGGTTGAGTAAACAACGAGTGGCTTGGAAAAGTAGCAGCAGCAGCCAAAAATCCTGCTGTGTGATAGTGTTTCAGATGCTGGCTGTCACACACAGAGTCCCAGCCAGGTAATTTGCTGCCTCTAGAACTGAAACAACTTCATTTTTATTGCCTGGAATGTTATCTTGATGCCAGTTGCTCGTGTACTGCATCTGTTGTGCTCTGCCTCCCCCAGCCACGAGGCTCTGCTGGGGGGTGATGATCTCTGATCTGTTGCTCCCCCAATTCATCCAAATCCTTCCCGACACTTTGATCATAGGACCAAAGAGGGCACAGGGGGCTTCAAATGTGGTATCCAAGTCACGTAACACGTGTTAAAGAGATTGGAGAGTTAAGCCAGCCTTAGCTATACTGCTGTAATTTTTTTATATGCCAAAGCTCCCGAGAAAGCATCCTTTAGAGGAGGAGATGTACTTAAATCCTAAACACTCTAGTAAAAATGCTATTTAAAGCAATGGGATATATGAAAAAGAGGCACTTGAAAGTGCATAAAACATTGAGCAAAGCAACTGTGTACATACACAAAACACTCACCCAGAGCACACTTCGCTGGTTTTACATTCGAAGCTTCAAATGATGACCCGTGAATTAATGCTGAACGTAGTGTGAAGGTTACAGAATGAAATAAAGTACAGTAGCAAAAAAACCCCAAACCCAGTAAATAAACCCTGCCTCCTGAGCTGTCTCCCAAACACAAGTTCTTCTTTCACCCATGAATTGTAGTGCCTGGTGTGTCGTCTGTCAGGGCTTTGATTTCATTATGTCATCGATGAAAGATCATAAAACCTGACTTGGCAGCTACTGTACAGAGACTGAAAAATGCCCAGAGAGGAGATGGAATACACTGTTATTCCTGATCAGCTTGAGTCAGTTAGATTGATTTCATCAGGAGGAGAATATCAACATCTCAGCCACTAAATTATCAGCATTATTTAGTGTCTGTGAGTGTGATGCACACATGTCCTCACCAGCACCCTGCCTTCCCTGAAACAGGCCTGGTGATGCTTAGAAGTCTATTTCTCTGCAAGGGTGAGATTTTACTTTGTAGCACAGTTGGTATAAAATATCTTCCTGCCCCATCTTTCACTCAGCTCCTTTTAGAGTCTACCTTGTGTGTAAAATGAACTTCTATCCCATCTACATCTTCAAACTTAGTTGAAAAGGATGGGTCAGTCACCTGGATGGCCCCAGGTCTCATCTCAGTGGTATCTTCCTAAATAAACTGAAATAAATAAAAAAGAAAATCCAGCCTAAACCAGCTCCAAATCCAGCTGCTATTGAACTACTGGGAAAATGTAACTTAGGAACCTCAGCCTTTTTAAAATAAAATCAAACATCTAATTTTTTTTTTTAATTTAAATAAATTGTTCTTAATATTTTGGTCTTTTTTGCAGCTAAATGCCACGTAGTAACTGTTGGTGTTTGGGTGCTGTATTCTCCAGACAGCCGCTTTCCTTGGGCTGCCACACGTGTGCTGCTCCTGGGACAGCGTGGATGTGTCCCTGCCCAGGGACAGCGTGGATGTGTCCTGGCCCTGGGACAGCGTGGATGTGTCCCTGCCCAGGGACAGCCCCAGGGGCTGTCGGAGGCCACATCCTTGGAAAGCAGTGATGGGGTGCTGCTCATGGCCATCGCTTGGGCCTTCTCCAGGGCATCCAGCTGGGCTCCGAGAGGTGATGGATAACCTGTCCCTGCTGCGAAGGGTGGCTCTGCTGCTCCCACAGGCACAGCCTGCAGGAAGCAACACACTAAACTACAACAACTGTCCTCATGCACCAGGTTTAAACTGAACCTCCTTTTCCTCCACCCTTGAAAACATCAAGCCTAGTATAAACACTGGGTCTAATTTTCTGACTTCTTTTTCCCTGTTTCCCAGATGCAAAACGTGCTGGACCAGAGCAGCAGGTCAGCAGGGCAGAACTCAGCTCTTGCCCTTCCTTCACTCTTCATAACTTCTCCATCTTTCTAGACTGGGGGTTTTTTCATGCCAATTAGCATATGTTAAATGGGACAGAAAATTAATGAGGAACTATCTTTCTCAGTCACATGTGATGTTTTGCCCCATCCATAATCTGTTACAAGCTATAGTGTCTCAACATTCTCCTCTGCTCCGTGGGAAAGGTGTTCTGACCCGCCAGTAGCTACCATGCTCCTGTTCCTAAAGTGAAGGATGAGTTTCTTTGCTTGAATCGCAGGAGGGGAGAGGTAGAAAGACCACCAGCTTGTTTTCATTTCTCAAGGACTTCTTTAGGGTGACACTGAGAACACCCAAGTCCTTTGGCTTCAAGCCGAGTCCAGGCACTGCCAGTCCAGAGATTTCTGCAGGGGTTTGCTTGACTCACAGGGAGAAACTCTGCAAGAAATCCCAGCAAAACCACCAACTTTTCTATTGAAAAGTGGAGGCTTAGGGCAGTGTTACCAACCCAGCTCTCTTTAGAACGTTCAGATAAGCTGGTGCAATTTAGATGACTGAGCTGCACCTCTGCCGAGGTTCCATTCCTGTCTGCCCTTGCAGTTAATGTTTCCAAATATTTCCTAATTTCCATCAGTCATTGTGAGATTTCTTGTTTCTCTTAGCGTGCCATACTGGAAGCATCCCCTTAAAGAAGAATGTCAAGGTGAATTCAGAACCTAATATTGTAATGNTCCATGATGCTGCTGATTCCTTTGAGAAGGCACACAGAATCAGTCTGGAGGAGAAAAGACAACCCAGAAAGAACCGTGCCTCACCAACACTGCCTATGGAGACTTTCTGCTGTGCCTTTTGCAAGCGGCCTTGCCCATCTCACATCGGTCTCTTCAGCCCCCAGCGCCTGCAGCGAGCGTGGGGAGAGCCCTGCCCAAATCTGCGTTCGCGAAGCCAAGCCATGATTGTAATGAAAATGCTTTGGAATGGCCCCAGGTTTTAATGTATCAAAAAGAAATATAAAATTCTAATTGGCATTTGGATGTGCCACATTGATCCCTGAGCCACATAGCTTGCCCGGTAACTAGATTTTTTTCTCCCTGTTCAGTGTTCTCATTGAATGGTTTGGGTTGGAAGTGACCTAAAAGACCATCTTGTTTGATCCCCCTGCCACGGGCAGGGACACCTTCCACCAGCCCAGGTTGCTCCAAGCCCCGTCCAGCCTGGCCTTGGACACTCCCAGGGATCCAGGGGCAGCCACAGCTGCTCTGGGCACCCTGTGCCAGGGCCTGCCCACCATTCCAGGGAAGAATTCCTTCCCAACATCCCATCTAACCCTGTCCTCTGCTCTGAAGTGAACAAAGCTGAAATCAACCTGTCAAATCATTCGACCAGATCAGGCTTTGATGCAGGTCTCCAACCCACCCAACCTCGTGCACCCCAGCTCTACATGGGATTCTTTCTCATGATGGAGGAGAAGGGGTTTTTTTCTGGAACGAACAGTCCTTTGGTCTTAATATCCGGCACATCCCTTCCTTCCAAAGGATGTGCTTCCTCTAGTAGCAAGACTACACGAACAAGAGGGATCTCTAAGGAGAGCTATCAAAAATGAGAGGTCAGAAGGAAAGCAGAAGAGCTCAGGTACCTAAAAGCAGCCTATGGCATGGGTTGTATCGCATGACAGCTGCCAAGGTTAAACTGTTCAGAGAAGAACAAAAAAAGCTTTTTCTTGTTGTTTTATTGGGTTTTTTCTCTCCCCGACTGATTATTTTAATTGGTTTGGCAGGAGAAATGAGGTCTGCAAGGCATGTCTCACCAATTCATTTTTTCTACTGGTGAACATGTAAGAAATGACAGATGTTTCTATGGAGACTTGAATTCTGTGGCTACTCGGTAAGTCATAGAAAATGAAACCAGGAACTTGTAACAGGTGGTACCTCTCATGCCCATGGTATGGTAACAGAAAATACCCACCTGACTTTGTGAGAGACTCTCTGAGGACAGATGTGGTGGTGTTTGCAGAGCACTTGGGGATCCAGCAAGGAGCGTGGTGCTGCTGTGTTCTTTAGAGCCAAGTCCTGTTCTTGATGAGGACAGCAGCAGAGCTGGGGCCCAAAGATGCTTTCCAAGACTTCAAGGTGTCTCACCTTCCTGCTTCAAGAGTACTTGACATTGCACACACATACAATGCATAGATATATCAAAACCAATAAATAAGATTCAGTCATTTCTTTCCTGGTAATCACACAGCTGTACTATTCTGGGAACAATTTTACTGCAGCATTTAGGCACAAATTAGCCTTGTCAATAATTGCTGAGTGAAAAGTGTGTTGTGTCATCTCCCTTCGGATGTTTCCATCTCTCCCTCGCCTGTATTTAAGCACAGAGCAGCACTTCTCACTTGCTGTTTCTCTGCACTGAGGAGCAGAGCTGTAACTCCTGTCTAACCCTGCCAAAGGAGGTGGACACCCAGCCTCTCTTCCCAAATATGTTTCTGCCAGATTAAAGGTTTCTGTGACCTAGTGCTGGGATTTGGTTGCTCTTAGATAAGCCTCAATGCCACCACACCAGCCCTGTGGATGGTCAGCCTAGAAATGAGAGGTTTATGTCTTAGAGGATGTACCAGTCCTCAGAGGTCAACCAGCCTTTTTTCTCCCTGTATAAATTCTGAGGTCTCCATCCATCCCTGAAGCTGGTGCCCTCCTTCCCGGGTGTTCTGCTTCTCCTGCAGAAGACTTCCATGGAAATCAGCATTGGACTGTGGAGTTTGCATCCTCCATTGCCTCCAACACACTAGGGGTGGTGTGATGCCAAGGGGTTGGGTGTTCAGCCGTGCCTTGGTCGGGAGATGCACGAAGTTCATAGAATCACAGAATGTCCTGAGTTGGAAGGGATCCACAAAGATCATCAAGGCCAACTCCAAAGTTTAGTGGTTTTACTGAAATCTGAACCACGAAAAAGGAAAAAAACTTTTGACCTCTCACCAGGAGTGTGTTTGACCCTGGAAGTGTTCAATATTTGTGGGGTTCAGCAAAATGTTTGTTTGCTGCTTCTCAAGAAGAACCCCCAGTACCTGCACCCAGTGGCCTGCCTGGGGCAGCTGGATTGGGGTGTGGGACCACTCTACTCTCTTCTTATTCCCTCCCTAGGCACAGGCAAATGTTTTGTATCAGAAAAACCTCTGGAGCCTTGTCCCCCCAAATCAAGTGTTGCTCCCCACCAAGGTGGCACTCCGCTTCCTGCCTCCTCCATGTGTGCAGTCCTGTGGTTTGGGCAATCACATCACTGCTCTGGCTCAGACCTGCAGCAGCTGAAATGAAATGCTTCTTTGTAAAGGAAACGCTTTGTACAGAGCTGGCCACTGTACCTACAATAGGAGCTGTTAATGTGGATGAACCTCCATGGGGCCGCGGCCGCTCTCACCGTGGTCTCGGCCCTTGGCTGGGGCTGGGCACTGTTGGCTGGGGCTGGGCACTGTTGGCTGGGGAGCAGCCCCTCTGCACGAGCTGCTGCAAAATGCCTTGCTCAGTGTCAGTGCTCGATCTGCTGGGGAGAAGAGCTCTTTGATCTGCTTTTCTGGCATTTGCAACAGAAATGCAGCACAAACCTATCCCTGTAGGAATACTCGATATATCAGGCTGTTTAAGATGGGCTGGGGCTAAGCTGCCTGGAAATCAACACGACAGAGGCAGCTCAGATCTTCTTTGGGGTGTAAAAATATTCTCAGGCATGATTTTGGGTCAGAAAAAGGCACAATGGAGCAGGCAAGAGCCTCCAAGGTCTCCATGGCGCATGGAGGGACTGCAGGGCCCCGTGATGGAGGTGTTCCATCCAGCCCAGAGAAAACAATTGCAATGTACAGTGTTTTAGCTCCAGCTCTCGCAGGAGTGGCTGGAACGCCTCATCCCTCCTCGCTCCTTTCCAGCAGCCCCTGCAGCCACTCTCAGAGCCTGCGGGGAGAATGGCACCAATTTGATCCTGCTGGTCTTTAGTGTCTTGACAAACACCATTTCCAAATTACAACCCTGGAAACGATTTTGATGTCCTCAGCAGGAGCAGGGGGAGGGGGGAAACGAGGAGGGGATTGTGAGCCTCGTCTCACGCAACTGTTAATAGGTAATGGGAAAACTGCTAATGATGAGGCATTAATGACCTGGCACTCCCCTTGGGTGAGTTACTGTGCACGTTGAATTCCAGGAACTGGGAAAACTAATTTTTGGGGTTTGTGGACTTTTTCCTCTGAAAACAAGTTTTGTAGGGTCTAAAAGCCTAAATATTATCAACAGATGCATGAAATTACCATGTCTGCTTACCAAGTAGAAGAAATCACGGTCCTTTAGGAGAAAACAAACCCCCCCATCCGAAGGGATGGGAGATGCCAACTTCCCTGTGCACGCTGCTGGCCCCTCCGGGGGCTCAGCTCCCCAGGGACGCAGCTCAGGGGCTCCGGAGGGTGACACAGCCCCTTCCCATCTTCCTCTCAAACCCGTAATCCTTGCTCTTGCCCAACCAGGGTAAGATTTTCTAGCTTCTTTCTCAGTTCCTGAATAATTAATAGAGATGGAAAATAACAGTTGTAGGTGTTTGGTTTTTTTTTCCCAGGAGACTGTTGTTTTTCTGGGTTGTGGCTTTTCTCCCAAGCTCTGCCCGCTGTACATGTGGGCTTTATAAGCAGCACCCCTGCACATCCTGGAGGGACTGCAAAGGTGCTCAGGTGCTTAATTACAGGCCTAATCACCCAAAAATCTGGTCTCATTTCTACTTTTTATCACTAGCCCGAAATTATGGTATTGCTTAAGGAAAACCCAAGGCAAAACCATTTTGACTTCCCACTAGTAACTGGAGGGGAATTGACTGAAACAACCTGGTTCAGTGGGTTTGAAATTAGGGATAACTCACCTGTAGTGTCACTTCCTGACACTTGGAGCACCGCAGACACCCATCAGCCCCCATCCTGCTCCAGCATCGGGATCAAGCAGCCAACTGCACATCCTAGTAAGGCAGGTCCAGAGGACAAGCACCGTTGCTCCATGGAGAGTAGAAACCCTCCCAAATGGCTCCTAACAGCCAAATAATGTCTAAAAAGACATTAGTGCTTGCTGGAGCTGTATTTCCATGTCATCTATTGTCACCTCTTTGCGGCTCTAATGGCTCGGCAACAAGGATGGGTAGGCAATAATGGAGCAGGTTATTAATTATGTTGCTTTATAAACTCTCCATCTTATCTACAAGCAGATCTTCATTCTGCTGAGAAGCCTTTGTGCACAGGCACAGCAAGTTACAAGGTGTTATTAATTGCATCACATCACTGTTTACAGAGATACAACCCTGCTTCCACCTAGAAATGGATTAAATGAGCCCTCTTCAGTAAGTGTCTGTGAAAAATGGACCTAAAATGAAATTCTTCACCGGGATGCTGTTTTTAGGCCGGAATTGCATTTTCACTCTACAGACACACCAGCCCCACAGCATGGGCACTAGATTAAACTGCAAGATTTATGTAAATGGCACTTTTAAAATGCCCTGAAGTCAGTCAGCTCCCAGAGGTGAGATGTCTGCAGGGAGAGGTCGCCGGCGTGGTTGTGGATGGGGCATCTCTCTTGGACGGGGAAGCCTCTGTGCCCCACCCAGCCCAGCCCAGCAGAGCCCCATCCAACGCAGGGGAAGGGCAAATCTCGTCTTTCCCTTTTAGATGGCCTTCCCCTATTTAGGCAGCCTTTACACATCACAAAGCAATTGGACAAGAGGGAAAGTTGCATGGAAGGTGCCCGTGGCTCGTGTTTCTCAGGCCAGAAATGACGGGGCACAAGAGCCAGCAAAGCCTCCTCTGTCCTGTCCCGCTGGACCAGGAGCCCATTGCCATTCTTTTCCCAACATAAATCCATGGAGGTTTTCTTTGTGCTCTGCTCCGTCAGTTGGGTTTTATGCAGGCTTTGAAATTTGGTTGAAATATGGAAAGGTCCTCAAGACACAGAGACTAAAATGTCAATAGACCTCTTTGTTCCTATTGGCATTTTACCAGAAATGTTTCATCCTCTCTGTCAGGCAAAGTGTTCGTAGTTCCCCCAGATACCCAGCCCAGCCCAGCCCCACCGTCCCCTCCTCGGGCCATCGTGACAACACAGATACACTTTTACAGAACAACTCACCATTACTAATGTCAACTGTTGTTAAAATAATCTTTTTATAAAGTTGCTTGATTTATGGCAATTTTTTTACTGCTGGGCATCTTTTTTGAAAAGAAAATCAATCCTTTTGTATTTTCCTCTTTGGAAAATTCCTTCAGTAAATTTCCTTCTCTGAATTGCTGTGACAGAAATCACTTCCCTGCCCTTTCTGCTTTTTAAGAAATTATAAGATCGGAGACAATAAGTGACAAACCTCTGAGTCTCATTGACAGAAATACGGTGGTTCAGAAAAACAAATATTATTTATAGTTATCACTCTTTTCCTAATTTATTTCTGGTTTTCATCTGTGTCTCTGGAGCCTGTGATACATCCCTGGGGTGGTATTTACAGCTTTTCTCATGCAGGTGCTTCCACACCTGGGAATGACCCCTGTAATTTCCAGTCCTGTTTACAGAGGGGAACATGGTAGAAGGATTTGGCTTCAGAAAGCAGATACAAAGAGAAAAATAATAATATTTAGGGGGGAAAAAAAAGCTAACATGAGCAAAAGAAGAAGTGGGGAGATGATTGCAGACTCTCAGTCCAACCAGGAGCTCTGCTACCAGGTCCTTGCAAGGAAAACTAATGGATTTCTCCAGGGAAGGACAAGAAACATGGAGAGCTGGGCACCGGCAGGCTGGAGGGAGATCTTCTGGTTGCAAGATGCTGATTTGGGGGTCGTGGTGCAGGGTAAGGCTGGTGCTTAACACGAGGGGTGTTCTCACCTGCTCAGCTGGTCCTTCCTTCTGCTCCATCCCCTGCTCCCAGGCTGGGTTTTGGCAGTGACACCGCTGCGATGGTGTGACATCTCACATCCCTGCTTCCATGGGCACCACCATCTCACATGGGCACCACCATCTCACATGGGCACCACCATCTCACACTCCTGCTTACATGGGCACCACCATCTCACACCCCTGCTTACATGGGCACCATATCTCACATGGGCACCACCATCTCACATGGGCATCACCATCTCACACCCCTGCTTACACGGGCACCACCATCTCACATCCCTGCTTACATGGGCACCATCTCACATGGACACCACCATCTCACACCCCTGCTTACATGGGCACCACCATCTCACATGGGCACCACCATCTCACACCCCTGCTTACATGGGCACCACCATCTCACATGGGCACCACCATCTCACATCCCTGCTTACATGGGTGCTGGAGCTGCTACTCAGGAATTTCCTCCTTGCTGCAGCTGTGGGAAAAAGCAAGGAGTTAACTGGGATCCCCAGCAGCTCCAGAGGCTGGAGGATGACTCAGGGTTTGCATCAGGCTGTGAGAGCTCAATTGCTTTTGTCCTTGTAGGGAACCAGTGTTATCAGCCTGATTTCTGCACATGACAAGCGCTTTTTCAATCATTTTATGCAAAAGTTCACAGTAGGACAGTTTTAATTTTGGATCTTGCAATGAGTGAAAATTTGGCAGAGGGAGAATTTGGATGGAGGAAATCAGACAGGGCTCTACCCCGTATCTCTCCAGCACAGGGAATTTTGGATTTGAGCACTGATGCATTTTTTCATTGCACACTGTGGAGTTTTGGGACTGAAGCCCCACAGAAGGCATCGATAAAACCAACACTTGGGAGGCTGACAGGAGAGCCATGTTTCTTCCCCAACCCCCCTCTAACACCCCTCTGGGTCTCACTGGGGAGGGAGAACTCTCACCCTGTCCCTCCCAGCTCACACAAGAGTGAGGTCACCCCAAATCCTGCCAACAAAACAGGCAGATGATTGCAAAACCTGGATCCAACCAGGAGCTCTGCTGTCACCTCTATATCCGTCAGATGCACCTTGTTGGAGGGGAAAAGGCCTGAGATTAGATTGCATTGCAATCTTCAAGAAAAACTGCTTTTTGATGACAAAAATGATGAATTGCTGTCCGTTCTGGGAAGATCATATTCGTGTGCAGCTGCGGGCGGCAGTCGGAGCCGTTCCGTACTTGTGGCTGAGGGAGATGAATCAATAGAGGGGAGCCTGCGATTCAGCCGAGGGAGGAAAAACCTCTATTTTGTATGTATATGCACACACATGCCTCTACACATAGGTACTTTGGGTTTGAAACCCATTTTCTGCTGCCCAAAAAGCACCTGTTTTCCCCTTCAACAACCCTTTGCTAAATAACCTGAGATCTCACATGCTCCTGCTCACACCTTCATTTCCATTTGTGGGGCGCAGGTCAGGATGCTGTGATGCAGATGGTGCAGGAAATTAGTAATGGCCCAGATAATGAGGTTTCATTAACAAACTGTGTCTCTGTGGCAGCTCAGTGACAGATTTCTCCCAGACTGCAACTGGTCTAGACTGGATGGGGTTCTGAGCAACCTGGTCTGGTGAGAGGTGTCCCTGCCCATGGCAGGAGGCTGGAATTACACAAGCTTTAAAGTCCCTTCTGAGTCTGTGATTATGCAATTGTATGATTCTCTGATTCTATAATTCTATGGTTTTATGTATGAAACAAATAGCCCCGTCCTTGGCCAGCACTGTGGTTGGTACATTAATGGAGAAGAAAGTGCCAATTTATTAAAAGGCTTCTGCTTTTAAAGATAAACCCAGCTCACGCTGCTATTTCCAAGGTGACTCTTTTATTCCCAAGCCACCAGCTGAAAACTGATTGAAGGCAGGGTGGGGGAAAGCAGGGGAGATCATTCCTCCTCATTCCTCCTCTGCCTCGGCCCCGTGTAGCTCCCCTACAGAGAGGTTTGGGCAGGAAAGGGAAGGTGCTGCACTGATACCTCCTAAAGCCTCGGCAGATTTTAGTGCCATTTTTGGGGCCGTTTTTTGGTGGTGGCCCCAGGACCAGCTCTGGCTGCGTGTTCTGTTTGCTGTCTGGGCAGGTTGCCATGTGGGAAGGGGTCAGGATATGCAAAATTTCCTCCAGTATCTCTACAACAGCTTGGAAAATATTTATGGTACCAGTAAACCGTGCAAGACCACGATCCGACATGACACCAGCATTTCTCTTTCTCAAACAGAGAAAGAAACCAGCATGTAAAATCCTCAGAGGCTGCTGAAATCTGCTGTCAGGGCCAAATGTCAGCTTTCTCCACATATTTATAAGGGCCTTAAATAGTAATGGGGGCTTGTTTTTAAGCCACATCATTGATCCTTTGGACAGAAGTGCCCAGGAGCACCTCCCAGAGCAGCCCACACTCATGGAGATACATCGGCATCTTAACAGAATCCTAGAACTTCTTGTGTTGGAAGGGACCTTAAAGATCATCTCATTCCAACCGCCCGCCATGGGCAGGGACACCTCCCACTAGACCAGGCTGATCCAAGCCTGTCCAACCCAACCTTGAACACTTCCAGGGATAGGCCATCCACCACCCTTCAATGGGAATAATCCCATGTTGATTGGAATGATCTCACTGTAGCCTGCCAGGTCCTTTGGGAAGACACGGGGCTCACTAGAAAGGGTAAAGGTGGCCACGGTGGCACCTGAGTGCCCCAGGCTGAAGGTGTCACTTGGAGCATCAACACAGCCTCTGGCTTCCCACAATATACCAACCCCGCTCACACCCATTAATGCAAATGACAGCCACAGCCAAAAAACTGGGAATATGAATCATTTTCTCGTCGCTAATGCAAACATTATTAGTACGGGACTAATAAACACTCTTCTCACACTGATGGTTTTGCTCGGAATCATTGATTCACCATCGTACTCAGAAATGCACAATGAAACAGTTTTCACCGTGCCGTGTTCACAGTGATTTCTTCAGCACTTCCAACGATGGCTCGGCCCCACATCCCGCACTGGCTTTTGTCCTGCCCCCAGCCCCCTGTTGCCCCTCGCTGACCCCCCTCCATGGGCCAGGAGGTGCCCCAGGTTGTGCCAACAGCCGCTCCCAGCAGCCCCGCTCTCACCCAGGTCCTGCTGTGCACATACCCAGGGGAGCTGCGTGTCCAGACACACAAATATACAAGACATTACAGCTCTCTGGTGCTGTGCCAGACGCGTCCTTTCTGATCCTCTGTGCCACTGACACATCAAGAGGCAGTGCCACGTCTCCAGGCACTGTCACAGATGTGCCCCACAGCCGGCACCAGGCCAGGTGCCAGCCTGACCCAGAAGCTCCTACTCCATCTCCTCCACCTTTTCTCCCACATGTGGGCAGAGACTCGATTCTTTTCACTACCTAGGACACACTGGGTGTTTAAGAAATAACTCCTAAGAATTCAGTCAATCCTGAGTGTCTTCAACTCCCAGATCACTGAGGCAGGAAATCTTGGTCTGCCCCTGCACAAGCGCCTGTTGCCATCAGGATGGGACAGCCCTGGGTGCCCAGTGAATGCCCTGGCTTTGCTTTGGATGATCCTGGACCCCAGAGCCACGTTGGCTGCAGCCCCACTGGTGTGGATGGAGATGCTCTGGTGTCACCAGCATGGCACTGGCCTTCAGGGGTCCCTTGTGGTCCTTCTGATGTCACCCCCAGAGCACTGTCCCCATGCTCCTGTCTGTAATCTGATGAATTTTTCTCCCTGTAAATGAGGGCAAGGGGATATAGCTTCAAACTGACAGAGAGCAGGTTTTGATTAGACATTGTGAAGAAATCCTTCCCTGGGAGGGTGGGCAGGCCCTGGCACAGGTTGGGCAGAGCAGCTGTGGCTGCCCCTGGATCCCTGGGAGTGTCCAAGGCCAGGCTGGACGGGGCTTGGAGCAACCTGGGCTGGTGGAAGGTGCCCCTGCCCATGGCAGGGAGTTTGGAATGAGGTAATATTTGAGACCCCTTCCAACCCAAACCATTCTATGATTCTAAAGTCCTATGAGAAGCATTTGGTGATACGCAGGTGCCACACTGTGCTGGACACCCCTGAAAACTGTACTGCACCGTGTCCTCCAAATCAGCTGCCTGGCAGTGCCATCACGCCCCTCGGGCTGATGGAGGGTTTTGAGCCATTCCCTTCAGTGGACCAGGAAATTCCCTGTCTTTAGAATGCAGTAAATCTGCATAGAGGCTGTCTTTATAGACTCAGTCAAGAGCTTTTGGTGGATAATTTATAAAGGACAGTAATAAAACAGACTGCATGGTTTAGATCTTAATAAAACTGCAATGCCTTTTGTTTGATTTTATAGACAAATTTTATTAACTTAGTACCTTTGTAACAGAAAGGTCTGACATGTTTCTGATGGCTGAGAGCTCTCCTGAGCAGGAGTGCAGGTTTTGAAGAATATCAGGAACATGTAGTGCCTGATAGCAGGACATCCCAAACCCCTTGCAAACCCATTCTCCTCTGATGGGTCAGGGCTGTAATGGAGCTGAAGGGAATCACAGAATCATGGAATGCTTTGCGTTGGAAAGGACCTGAAGGACCATCCAGTGCCACCTCCTGCCATGGGCATGGACACCTTCCACCAGCCCAGGTTGCTCCAAGCCCTGTCCAGCCTGGCCCTGGACACTTCCAGGGATGGGGCAGCCACAGCTTCTCTGGGCAAGCTGATGGCCACTCACTGCCCCTGGTCACTGCCCAGCTGCCACCCAAGCCTGGCACCACACAAGGGACAGCTGGTACCTGAAAGCACGAGGAATTAGGAATGGTTTGCTAACAAATTTCATTCCATGTCATAAGCAGCAGAGTTTAAGTATCCATCCACAGCATCCCTGTATCCCACCCCTCCAACTCACAGCAAAGAATATTACCCAAAATTCTGGAGAGAAGTCCTGGCCAGGCAGCTGTGACAGAGGGATATCCCTGCTGGAGTCCTCCTGGGGACACACAGGTGTGGGAGAAGACCATGGCAGTCCCCCAGCCTTGCTGCAGGTGGGAATCCCTCGAGGACACCCCAGAAACAGCCCCGCCGGTGCCGCCCATCCCGGCTTCTCCCTCCGAGGGACAGTCAGGTGAGAGCAACAGGTCACCACCACGCAGTGCCCTTCCTCCTCCCACTTGGTGCATAGACGTGTTTACCTGCTACTAATCACCCAGACTGCATCTTCCCCAGGACTCAGCTCAGCTCCCCTTTGGGAGGGATCTGCTCCCCACTTTTCCCTCGCTTGATGAATCAATTGCTCCCGTAGAAGAATTCCTGCAGTGCTGATTCGGACACTCGTGTACAAGACCTTGCACCCTCCACCCTGGCCATAGCCATGGGAGGAGGGGAAATGGCCCTGGGGAGCTTTCCCACCAGGAACAGCCATGGATTTATGTTGTTTCCCATGGAGATCCTTCATCCCGATGCAGGAGGATGGGGCAGCACAAGGTTCACCAGGTTTAGCTGAGGGATTTTGGCACATTCTGGAGATTCCTATCAAAAGAACACGAGCGAGGCACGAAGCAGGGCTGCTACAAACAACTGCCAGCAAAGGCAAGTCTTATCCCCAACCCATCACCCCCGACTCATTCTCCTGCGTTCACAAGAAATGCAAATATGGATTTAAAAATAGTTATTAACAGCATCAGTGGTAAATATTTAACCCTGAAACCTTGTGCTTTCTCCTCCCTCTGCCTCTCTGGGTGCATGCACAGCGAATGTGAAAATTAATGCAGGTCTTGATAGATCATTTTAGTCCCTTTATTAAAGTGGATTTATATCTGATTTATTTATGCCCTGCTCCAGCTGCTTTCCTGGCCCTCGCCCCACGCTGTGTGCTGGATTTTTCAATCACAGCAGGGTGTTGGAAGGTTCAGCATCTCACAGGTACAGGCAAGCTCTGCAAGGCTGTGTTTGGGACACAGCGTTGGAGCTCTCCTTAAAAACCCAGCCTGGCTAAGGGGGTCTGTAGCTCGGGCTGTTTATCCTCTCAGTCTGAGATCTGAGGAGGCCACATCCTGGCAGTAGCTTCTCATGAATGGAGACAGGCTCGAAGGGCCCTTCACAGACCTTATCCCTGTGCCTTGCTGGGTTTTATGTCCTACGTGAGCTGTTGTCTAATTCCAGTCAGATTTTGGGCTTTATTTCATTCTCTGATTTTGATCTCCAGATGACACGGAACAGCTCGACAACTACTGGAAGAAGTGTCTATATGACATATGTGCCTTCAGTCCTGGAGGATTAGGTGAAGGGCCATGCTCCTTGATGCCATTGGGGGAAAAAGCCACTTAGTTGGCTTCCTATGGAAACAACACAAAAGTGGGGATAAAAATGATCAGAACAGACAATAAGGTTGTTGAGGGCACCGCTATGAATGGAACATGGTTGGGTTAACAAGGCAACTAGAGCATCTAGGGGTGCAGGAGAGGGAAAGACGTCTAGAGGAGTGTCAGTCTCAGAGATTCCTGGGGGACCCTTTTAGAGTTTTTCTGGGTGCAGAAATTAGTATTTTCCCCCAATAGGTGGAAGCTGCTCTTCCAAGGGGCTGGGTGCTCCCTGTGCCCCTTGCAGTGAGACAGTGTGGGGTGGGATAAAAGAATATTCCTGCAGCCAGCAATAAGTAGCTTTTCAGTTACCCCCCTCATGTATGTTCAGCGTAAAAAAATGTCACATCCAGCCTCAAAAACAGCATGACACAGCCCATATAAATAGGTCATCTGTGTGTTTTGCTCTGCTCTTTCCTGCAGATCGGACTGCACCAGCAGATGTGGAAGGGTCGTGGGGTTTGATCGCGACCCAAACCCCATTCCAAGGCTGGAAGACACAGCCAGCATCCTTCTCCCTTGTACTCCAGGGTTAAAAATAGGGGAAGATAAAGAGGAAGAGAGAGAAACTGCATTCTCGTTTTGTTGCCATAGCAGCCTTCTGGATTATTTAGACTGATAGCATTTGTAAAAATTCAACAAAGGGTAAAGGATCACTTGGAAATGGGAGCAGATGTAACAGTGCGTGCCATATGCCACTGGGAGAAATTCTATTGGCAAAGGCAACATCATCAGAACGAAAGCCTAACCCATATTGTGCCGTGGAAAATGTCACTTTCCATAGATTACAGGGTAGAGCTATAAAGCAGAGAAAATTATGTTCACATATATAATTGCTGAAAGCCGTCCCCAGGGAAAAGCCGAGCGCTGCCGCTGGGAGGTGGGCTCTCCTCCCCCCAAGAACTTGATGAACCGCCCTGTGATACAAAGGAAAGGTTGTTAACATTAAAAATTAATTAGCCCTCACACGCAGCTTAATGGAACTCACTCCTGAGAAATCCTGCCTGCACAATAGATGAATTATAAGGGACTCTGTGGGCGGGGTGAGTAACAGAGTCCTCGGAAAGCCACTGGCTTTACACCCGGGGCTGCTGCTGCAGCAACTGCTGGAACAGCGACAGACCCTTTCGGAGCTCAAGCTCTAACCAAAGAGCTGCTGAAGGGGATCAAAGTCCTGATGGTGCTTCAGGGAGTTACACTGAGCAGGGGCAGGGGCAAAAGCCTCCCAGTGCAGAGGAAGGAGGGGATCTGGGGCTGAAGGCTGGCAAGGAGTGGGGAGGCTGCTCCCTGCAGGCACCATCACCTCATCCCTCAGCAAAAGCACGGCCCAGGGCTCCCCCATGTCCAGCCAACACCAGGGGCTGCCCACAAAGGTACACAAGGGCTCAGCTGAGGCTGGCATGTCCAATAGGGGACACAGGAGGTTGGATGGGGCTTGGAGCAACCTGGTCTAATTGAAGGTGTTCCTGCCCGTGCAAGAGGGGGTGGAACGAGATGGTATTTAAGGTCCCTTCCAATGAAAACAATTCTAGGATCCTGTGATAATACTTGGGAGGGTGGAAACCCAGAGGGAGAAAGCTGTGGTGTCACCTCCAGAGCCCTTCTCTGAAGCTCCCTGTGATGGAGAGGCAGGTAAGCAAGGGTTCCCATCACCGCTCACCCAAGGCTGCAATAATCACTTATTAAATGCAAATATTTCACATCTCACCAGAAAAATAAATAAATGGGTGAAGCAGCAGAGCCTTATCAGCCAGCACTGGGTGCCCACTCCCTCCTCATCGCACACCATGTACCAGGGCGTAGTGGGTTGACCCTGGCCAGATTCCATGGACTCATTAAATCCCTTTCTGCAACGAGGCAGAAGGGAGAGGGGTCATCCACCCACCACCTTTAAGGGCAAAAAACAGATTCAAAGTGAGATAATACCTAAATTTATTACTAACCGGATAAAAGCTGAGCTAAATAGTGAGGGAAAAACAGTCTTAAAACACACCCCACACACACACACTTTCCCCCCACCCCTCCTTCTGTCCATGGGGGTTGCAGTTGGTTGCAGTTGCTGCCGCTTGCGATGTGAGTTCCCCACCCCTCGGGGTCACTCCTCCATGGGGGGCAGTAAAGGTTGAGTCCCTGCACCCCAATGGGCCTTCATGGGTTGCAGAGGGACATTCTGCTTCACCATGGTCTGCAGGGGACCACAGCTGAGTCCATCCCCTGCTCC
>VWZG01004522.1:79632-94561 GCA_013396735.1 Grallaria varia | reverse complement strand
CCTCTGCAGCCCCCCCACCCCACTACCCCCCCCAAAAAAAATTCAGCTACAGAAACCCAGGACACAGGGTTATTTATTCCTAAACAAAGTCTTCTGATTCCCTGAGATCATAGCAAAGCCTCCTGCTTCCAGGCTTGATGAGTTTTCACCCAGTACATGAGGAAATACAAGCTGGTGGGCCTTCAAAAGCCAGGCGGAGGGGTGAGAAAGCCTGGGTGAACAGGGCTGCCAGCTCCATCCCACCCCAGGCTGCCACCATCCCATGCATGGAGCTGGGGGATGAAGTGAGGCCGGCCAGGAAATCAATAGCTGTGCTGGAATTACCAGTCTCCTCATGAACAACAGCCCTGTGTCAGCTGAGGGTGGATGTGATTAGTTGCTTTGTCCTCCATGTGTATTTATAGGAATCAATATCCATAATCTAACCAGAGCACACCTTAGCAAAGCCTAATAAATCATTTTTTCCTTGGAACAGATGTTTTCTTGTTGCAAGGACCATCCTGAGGGACCCCAAGCAGGGCAAACTCTGGGCCACCAGGTTCCACCAGCATCACACAGGTCCCCTCCTGACCCTTCACTCTGGGAGCAGCCTGAGACCTGCTGGGGGAGCACCCAGAACTGGGAACTACTGGGAGAGGAGGTGGCCAGGGCCGCATGCCACATACCAGCGTGTCTGCGGGCAGGAGCTGCAGGGACAGACCCTCCTCAGCCTTCCCTGCATCCACTGTCTAGGCATCTCTTTCACAACAATGATCTTTGGAACCTGGATTTCACCTGGATGAAGTGCCCCAGAGCAATGTCACCTCGAGCAGTGCTCCTGCTGGGTCTTTCAAATAGACAGAGCCTGGACAAAGCCAAAGCCATGAAGAACACAGGGATGGCCTTGGTAGGCTGGCGAATGCGTAATGTGGGGGAAGAATGAAAGAGAAATCCCCACGAAAGGGAAGGAGCTGCCTGGCAGCACGCACTGGATGGATGGGATGTGGGCAGTGTGGGCACGAGCAGTGAGAGGGGAAGCAGGGTGATGGCAGCACCCCAGAGGCTGACAGGGGCTGTCGGAGCAGACCCCATGGCCTGGCACCTCCACGTGCCAGGGGCACCCCGCAGTGACACTTCCCTTGGGGGGTGTCCTAGTTATAGTGGCTGGGACCAGTTTATCACTGTGTGAATGGAACTGGAACTGCCTATTCCATACCCTCTCTGCCATTTATCATCAACTGTGAATGATGCATTGTTTGCAGCAGCTGCCCAGGACACGCCTGACACCTCAGGCTATGAACTGGGTGCATGAGAAAACAGGGATAAGAGGGTTCCCTGTCTTCACACCAATGATTCAGGTGCGATAACGCCCCTCTGGGAATCATTAACACCTTCACACCCAATCTGAGGGGTCACGTCTGCTGATGGGCCATCAATTAGACCAAAATATGATGTGGCTCACTGAGTAAATTGCCCATTGTGAAAACCCTCACCCTGGGGGAGGTACTGGGTGTTCCCATCTGAACCCAAGCATAGATAAGCTTGGGGTTTGGGGACTTGGGGCACTCACTCACTCATCAGACTGAGAGGAGGACCAGAACCTCAACAGGACTGCAACTACCACTCTCAATCAGACTGCGACCACCAACCTTCTGGAAGGAAAACAGCTTTTCCTTTTCTTTTTGCTTTGGACTCAGGGGGACCACGTGGTGCTCAGCACAGGGGCTGGTGAGCACCATCCTGTTTGTGCCCCAGGGGGCTGGGTTGTACAACTGGGTTTTGAGGGCTGAAACCAATTTTCCTTTGTATCAGTGTATCTATTGTAATCTTTTTATTAAATTGTAGTTCTGACTTCTAACCTCTTTTGAGTTGGATTCATTTCTCCTGCCGGTTTACTTTTAAACCAGCACAGGGGCAACAGCCGTGCAGGAGGGCTCTCGGGGAGCCCCCAGTTCTGCACCCCACGGCGCTGAGGGGTGTGGGCCGGCCAGAGGTGGGAGGCCAGGAAAATACCAAACCAAATCAGCTCCGTGGAGCTGGGGGCAAATAAAATTACCGCAGCATTTTCTGCAGGGACACTGCAAGGGCAGGGGTCAAGTTGAGGATAATTGGGCATCTTGTCCCATGTAGGAAAATTAACAGGGAGACACAAATCTTTTACTGCAGAGGAGCAGTAGGAGGGACCAGAGCCATTCGCCTGGGCCTTGAAAAGTTTTAAACAATGAATGACCCCCAGGAAATATTTACTTTGGTGGGTTTTATATCCCTTTTCTCCAGCTCTGCACACAACACTCCCTCAAATGCTTTTTGAGCTATTTCTGTGTGCTCGTTCATAAAGAGTGACTTTAAAATACTCACCTTTAGAATGTGACCTCACTGACAGCACTCTGCTGTCCCTTTTGCTGCTCTCCAGATGTGTGAAGGGTGGTTGAGGAAATCAGCCATGTCCCAGTCCAGCAAACTCCTGGGGATGTGACGAGCTGGGCACCCCCAAACTGAAGATGCTCATAGCCCATTGCTGGGGAGCAGAGACTCCCTCTGTCTCAGGTGCTTTGCTGGCGTTAAAGGGATGCTCTGCAAGCTGGAAAGACTCTTTTTAATTAAAATAATGCATTCACTCCCATTCATCACTACTGTTAAATGGTTTTCCCGTGGAGCAGGTAGGCCCTGGGATGGCCCCATGTGCTGGCAGGAGAAGGGCTCGGATCCAGAGGAGGGATTGGCTCATCCCCAGGGTACTGCACCCCCATCAAGTGGTCCTTGGGGCAATCTGACTCAGCAGCTACACACCATGGGGCTTAAAGGTCACTTATTTATCAGATCCTCTTTACCAAAGGGGCTATTAAATGCCCAGACCTTCCTGCTGCAGCTTGGGCAGCCATCTTTGCCATGTGCCCTTGCTTGCTGCTGTGGCAATTTAAAAAAAATAAAAAATTAATCAGAATTGCCATGTAATTACAGCAAATGAATACACACGTTAAGCTGGAGCAGTAGGGGAATAATTACTTGCTGTCCTTCAACAGCCCACAGCAAACAGGAGAGGAGGGGAAGGTCGCTGTTGGTAGAAGCAGGTGATGCCAGCCCAGCCCCCTGCCTGCCCCACGGTGGGGCTGTCCCCAGGTCACAGAAGGTGTTCCCCACCCACAGCACCAGCGCAGGACCAGGCATGGGCAGCCAGGATGGGGAAGCAGCCACCAGAACCTGGTGCTTTGATGCAGCCATGAGGACCAGAGCCACGCGCAGAAGGGAGGGAAGGATGTGGCTGGAGGCACAGCGTGGGCAGAGGGGGGAAAGGGAGCTGGAATATTCCACGCGGTGCACACAGAGCCCCTGAGCCATCCCGGGCAGGGAGCTCTCCCCAGCACCAGTCTCTGCATGTGGACAGCCCAGGGGCAGCAAGACACAGGGATCAGCCTCCACACGTGTTTGGGGTGTCCATCAGGGCAAGACAAAAACAGCCTGGAGGCCAACAAAAATTACATCATCTGCACTTTCGAAGGAAAAAGTTGCTTCATTAAATTACCAGTCTATGGAAAATGTGTATCATGTTCCTCTTGAGAGGAGAGAGACACATAAAATTTAGGCTCATTTTGACAAGATACCTGGAGTTCGTGTAAATCACTCATAGGTTGGTTCAATTCTCTTCTGCAGCAATTCTACCACTTAAATGACAAAGCTTCCCTTCATCCTAAAGGCTTTTACTGAACTTCTAATGAAACCAGTTATGTTAATGTCTTTTTTATTATTATTATTATTATTATTATTATTATTATTATTATAGAGCAAAAGCAGCACAGTGCCATTACTGCCTGGGGGCTGTTTGCCATCAGTACAGGACATCTCTTGCTATTTACCTTGTTTTCTTCTCAAATAAATAATAAGTTTTTAAAAATGGAAAGGGAATTTTATCAGCCATGACAAATAATGCCATTTTTTAATGCATATTCAAAGCAGCAGATTAGGCATTTTTTGATGTTCTTCCATTTATGACACAAAGGGGACAGGATGCTGGATACGGCCTCTGACAGCAACATAGAAGGGAGGGTGGACAGGGCCACCAGAAACAAAAGATGACAAAAACATCAAAAATCCCCGGAAACCCCAGAAATTCCCCAAACTGGCCATAGCCAGTTTATATCCATGATAGCAACGGCACCAAAAGCTCCCAGGGCTGGGAGATGTTCAGACTCCCTACCCATGGGACATTTGCCTCCATGCCCCATCTCAGCTCTGATCTGCGTGGCTTCTCCCTGCTGAGACACAAAGGCAGTAAAGATGAAATGCTTTGCAGGCTGCTCAGGAGCTATTTTAATTCAAGGCATAATTATTTGAAACAGCAATTATGTGCTCCATGAGACTCAGACAGAGACATCCCTGAAGTCCCATCTGAAGGGAATGCTGAGCACTGCAGGTTATCACCCGTGGCATCCACGACCACCCTGATGGCCATGGGAGTTCTATTCCCTCTGTGACCAAAGAAGGAGGATGAACATCCCTGTTCCTGGCTCTGCACACCTTCATCCCAAGGGATATCCCAAGGGATACAGCCAGTGTTTATCCCTGGGAAGTTGTCCCCAGGATGGAGGAACCCCCTTCATCTCCTCAGCTTCATCTGCAGCACTTGGCCTGTGAAATCACCGCAGCACTGTAAAAAATCTTTGTGACCTTAGGTGTGTTTTACTCATGTCTCATACTCTGCAAAGTAAAATATTATCATTTTTCAACCCACTTGTAGCAATATTTCTTGCATGCAGGGCAGCGAGCGGGGGCTGGGGCTGCTCCCCTGCTTATCCTCCCTGCAGAAATTCATATAAAATGGGAGGGGAGGGGGGAAAATCCTGCAGCTTCCTACAACAAGGCTCAGCCAAATGAGGGATTTGTTGTTAACACAGAGGGCTGATCCTACCAGCTGCTGAAATGTTTTCCTGGATTGGCTAGTAATAAAAGCTAATTTTTCTGTGCTCTAATAAGAGCACTGACTGCAGCAAGGAGGGATGGATGAGCTCCCACCCTGACAGGGGCAGTTGCTCAGCAAGGCTGGCAATATCTTTTGCACTACGTATGGAAAGTCCAAGTATCTCTGCGATATGTTGGATAAATAATGGAATACTTCCTTAAAAATAACAGCTGTCAAGGAAAGCCGATAGCAATAAGGGAGCTGTGAGAGGAGAGGAAATTTGCCATTCAGAGAAAGATAACCTTGCAAATACTCTGCATTCCTGCCGCGGAAGGAACAGAACCAACGCGGTCCCTGTTCTGCCTGTTCATCCCTACCCAAGGAACCCGAGGTTTTCCACAAGCTGCAAAAGGGTTGTGTTCTATCTGCTCCTTCCCTGGTGCAGTTAAGGCTCCAGCAGGAGCCTGCGGAACCATCGGTGCCTGCCATTCACACTCACAACTGTTTTCATAGCAGGATATGGGCAGAGTGTTGCGAGTCCCTCGACACAGGTTCAGATGAGCACTGCGGTGAGCACGGCTTCAGGGAGTGCATCGACCTGGCTCTCCAGGCTTCTCCCTCCCTTCCAGCCCCATGACGCTCATGGAACCCTGGAGGAGCCCTGGAAATCTTGGATCTCAGCTTCACTCCTGGGACCCTAACACTGGGCATCCTAAACCCAGGGCTCGGCGAGCACAGCCAAGTGTTGCTGCTCTCTGAGCATCGTCACCAGAACAGAGCAGTCTGGGACTTCCAGTGCCTTGGGGCTGGAAATTTGTCCAAAAGGTGTTATTTGGGCTGCAAGAGAGTCAGCCTAGAAAGAAGGGACTGGAGCCAAAGGACTTTGCCATGAGCTGGGGGGCACAGGAAAGGCTTTGGGCTGTGCAGTTATGAGCTCTCCTAGCAGAAAGTAAATGTTTTTGGGAGCAGTAGGAGGCTGTGCGCAGGCAGGCTGAGGGTGGCTATGAGAAACTGTCCTGAGACCCTGATTTATTTTGTAGCACAGTAAACCAAATGTGGCTTCAAGTTCTACAGCATTGCTCAAGTCTTTCAGCTCAGAACATGCTGCCCACTGCAGGTGCAAATGTGTCCTCTTGTGACATCTCCATCTCTGCATGGCCTGACATATCAGATACTTTCTCTAAGCAGAAACAACAGGCTGGACTTGAAAACCCTGGAGCATTGAAGTCTGGAATTGAATAACCTTTGGCATCCCAAGGGCATCCTGAGGGTACCCCAAGTCCCTGGTGTCACCAGGGCAATGGTGACCACAAAACCTGCAGTGATGTCTAGTGCTATTGGCCAGGCTGAGGATGTGAAGTGCAGCATTTTATTCTTTAATTCCTAGAATGACCCAAGTGTAGATGGCAGATCATCCCATGGGTCACTCAGAGCCATGACAATGACATCTTTTGCCTTTCTTTACTGCAGCAAATGACTGCCTACCCTGCCCCAAATGGCACTTGCTGGAAAGCCACAGGCCTAACAGGAGTAAGGAAAAAAGCTTTCAATACAGAGTTTTTTTGGTATAAACCCAAGAGAAACTGTGTTGCCAGTGGAAGGAGACAGGATGGGAGGCACAGTATGGCAGGAAGGTGTCAGGGCTGCTGCAGGCATTGCTGTCCCACAGGAAAACTGCAGGCACCAGCCTCTAACAAATTTAATTTGGGGAGAAGAGGGGCTACTTTTGTGTTTGGAGCTGTATTTCACTCCCATTTGATGGCAAGAAGGTGCCTGTTCTCCTCCCTCAGCCGCCTTATTCCCTGGCAGCCGTGATCCAAAGCGTCTGCTTTATAATCTGCCTGGGAGAATGGGCATAATTAGTAATGAGGCACGCGTGCTAGGAACATGCAATTATAACCATTGGGTTATAATTTATGTCTCATCCTTCTGTGCAAAGTAATTAATATAGTAAAAGATTATTTATACCTAAGTGAGTAGAAGGAAAAGATAGTTTTGCCATGATGGTGAGACCCAGCTGAACAACTGTGCCCAGAAGTGGCCAAGGCTGGAAAACTCGCATGGACAGGGAGAGGCAGAGGAATTCCTGATGGAACAGGAACTAATGTTCTGGAAAGCCTCCTCTTTTGGGCACCTTACGGTGGAGGAGAAGAGAGACCTGGTTGGTCCTGCTCTGCCTTGCCTCTGCTCCCACTGCAGCTCCTCTTCGGGGCAGAGGCTGCCATGTGGGATGGATCCCTGTCCCTGCTGAGATTTTGGGCTTTATCTTGAGTTTGAGGTTTATTAAAGAATTGTTGAGATACTTTATTCCACTCTAGTAGCCACTTTTCCTTGTCTTCTGGCCACGAGGCTGGAGTAAGCAAGGCAAAGGCTGGCCTATCCACAGACTCAAAGTAACCAACGGCAAGGTGGAGTAGGGCAGAGTGTGGGGCTGTGGGGACAAGGGACCTCAACCAGTGCCACTGGGAAAGGCAACTGAGACTAAACCTCAGCTTTTGATACAGTCATGTCTGTGCCTGTGCAACAGTCTGAGCAAATGAGCACGGACTAATTTTTCCCTGAGGATGCACAAGCAGTCAGGACCCTGTGGTTTAAGGAGTTTTCACTCCTCAGCTCTGACCTGAGGCTGGTCCCCACCATCATCGGTCTGACATGCACATTTTATCAATATCACTGCAAACTCCTGCTGGGTTACAGAAATAGGGAATTATTAACCTTTAGTGTCCCAGGGAAGGTTGCAGCATGTCCAGGGAACTGAGGGATGAGGTTTCCTTGCCCTGCCCCTGCTGTTTCTGGAGCTGTAAGCCTCAGGGACTGAGGACGAAAGCAGAAGGGATGAATGAAGCCCCTGCCCTGGCAGGACCCCCTTGGTCACTGCTCAAAGACAGCTTTTGTGTGCCTTGACTCTGTTTCCATGGCAATTGGCTTGGGGGTACCATTCCAGAGGGAGCATCCATAGGCAATGCACCTGGGAGCAGGATGGGCTGCAGGGCCAGGACAGGTGAGGGGGTGCTGCTGGGTCTGACCCAGCAGGCTGCTGGTGGGCTTGTGCGTGGAAACTGTGTGAAAATAGCATGGACTGAGGCTTCAATTTCAATTTTTGATTTCAGGTCAGCTTTGACTTCAATTTAACTTCCAAACTGCTGCTCTTCTCCTGTGCTGGTGGGATTTACAGCACCATGTTCACCCCCAGCTCCTGCCCAACTGGTCTCTCCCATCTGGGCACTGGAGAGCTGTTTTAGCCAATAAGTCTCAAAGTAAAGGATCAATATTGCTGGCAGCCTTTGGTATGGACAGACCAGCCAGGCAGGAGCATGAAGACAGTGGCTTGGGCACCAAAGCAGCTGAGGGGGTTCACCACTGTCATAATCCATGTCTATCCAAGGCAAAACCTGCGTGCTCAGAGAGCCAGGTCTGTCTGGTGCAGACGTAACACAGCAGAGGGTGAGCACGAATTCTGCCTAACGCAGAACCTCTCAGAGAGCTGTGATCAGGAGGTCCTGCACACAGGTCTGAACCTATCTGAGCTGAGAAAAGAAGCCTCTGGTGGTGGTTTGGTGGCCAGCGTTGGGACAAGAGACCCTCTGCTGAGCCATGCTGGGGCAAAATAAAAGGCAAAGGTGTCTCAACAGCTCAGTTGAAAATAAGAAGCTGGAGAAGTATTCCAGGGTTTGCCATGCAAGATAAAGTTGTACCAAGTAACAAACCTTATCAGCAGAAGGTATATTTTAAAGCTACCAGAGCACCCAGCCTTGAGGACAGAGCTTGAGCCATCACCCAAAACACACTCGCACAAACAGTTGGTCCAAGGCATGGTGGGTTTTAGCCCATTTTGGGAAGGAGTGGAGGTTTGGGAGTTGCTCAGGTATGCCTGTGCCTGCCCTCCAGCAGCTCTGCCTGGTTTCTGGCCCACTCAAGCCTCTCTGGCAAGGAGGGTCTGCCAGCCCCAGGCAGGATTCTGCAGGCGAGAGGAAAGAAGGGAAAAAAGGGGGTGGTGTGTTCTGAGCACTATGCCAGATGACAGGTGACCCGGGGGAGTTCATGGCCCTGTGCAGGTGGCAGGTGCTTCCATGCCCTGGCTGTGCAGGAGCCTCTCCAGCTTCTCTGGCCGTGGGCTCCTGCTGCTAGAGGGCAGGATGGACACAGCTGGAGCCTGGCCACTGCTTTCTGCTGCTAGACCAGAGCTGAGCATTTCATCTCTGGAGCAGAAATAGGTATAAGAAGGCAAAACAATAAGCTGGGGCAGGTGGCTGAGTAACAGTTGGACTTTGATTTTTTTTTGTTTCTGGCCCAGCCTGTATCCAATTGTCAAGAACCCTTTGACAGTCATTCACTCTCCAAAGAAAATTCGATGGTTTATGAATTATTAAAAGATTATTGTCCTTTGACAGTATTGTAAACATGCAGGTGTTGCTGGTGATGGTGCAGACAAACTGTTGTCTCCTCTGGCCGTGAGTCAGCTTGGGCTTCACCAGCCCTGCGACACAACGTTGGACTGATGAGTGTGAACATCCTCAGCTGTAGAACAGCACTTGCTGCTCAGCTTTGTCCACTGTGGCTCTCAGAGCTCACCAGCACGATGGCAGCACTCCTTTCTTGCCTTACCCCATGGCAGCAAGAACTCATGCATGCAGATCTCATCTGGGGCACTTGTGCTCCTCCTAAAGGTCATTGCCATGAATCAGGGAGATTACTTTTCCTTTCAGGCAACATGAAAACTCCGGCAGGCCTCGAGAAATGCATGAAAATCATTCTACAGGGGAAAAGGGGTGTTAATCAGGGCAAGAAGGACTTAAAATACAGTGAGTCACAAGTCCTATAAGGAGTGGCTGTGGGAGTTCAGCCTGGAGAAAAGGAGACTCAGAGGGGACCTTCTCAGTCTCTACAACTCCCTGACAGAAGGGTGGAGCCAGGTATGGGTTGGTCCCTTCTCCCGAGTAACAAGGAGCAGGATACGAGGAAACGGCCTCAAGTTGCACAAGGGGAGGTTTAGAGTGAATATTAGGAAGTAATTCTTTACCCAAAGGGTTGTCAAACATTGGCACAGGCTGCCCAGGCAATGGAGGAGTCCCAATCCCTGGAAGGCTTTAACAGTTGTGTAGATGTGGTGCCTGGGGACATGGGTTAGTGGTGGGCTTGGCAGTGCTGGGAGGACAGTTGGATTCAATGGCCTTAGAGGGGTTTTCCTACCTTTCCATGATTCTGTGATTCAGTGTGCAAGATAATCACAGTGGGTATCAAGGACTTCAAGTTCAAAAACCCTTATCCTGCAGACACTGGCAGGCTGTGGCAGGCCCTGGGCAGACATCAGGAAGAGCCATATCCTGGGACCCACACCCAGCGTGGGAGAGCCACTGCACCAGAGAAACCTGCAAGCATCAGCCCCCTGGGACAGGGTGTTAGCAAGGAAGGAAATCAGCTCAGGTGGGTGTTGGCCTGGCTCAGGATCCCAGATCCCAGTGCTTTGTGTTGTTTGTGGGTTCGGGTTGGGTTTCATTCCACTCTCACAAGGTATCAGTGCAGGGAGCTGTGGGCCTTGGGTCCTGCCCCCCTGCTCTGCCTCCGCCTGCAGATACTCTGTGTTGAACAGAGAACAGTGGTGCAACAAGCTGTGTACAAGGATAAACCCTCACTTCTTCAGCCCATCCAAGATGCTGAGCGGGTGAGAACTCTTGCTCTGGGTCAGTCTTGTTATTTAATGCTGCAAAGTTTCTTCAAATGCCTCTTGCCCTCTGAGACAAGGGATGTCCCTGCATTGTTTGTGGCATCATCCCTTCCTGAGGGGCACAGAGATCACTGCTTCCTTTGGCCCCTCAAAGGACAGTTCAGCCTCCCAAGGGCAAACTTGCTGTGGGTTCTGCTGTGTTACAGCTGAGCTCAGCATAGGGCAAGCTGCAACCTGTGGCATTAAATCCCCTTTCCTTTCACAGCCCTGCCAGGAAGCTTCTTAGTCTGCTTCCTCCTGGAACAGATCCGTGGTCCAGCCTGTGGGCTGTGGTGTGCATGCTCCAGTGGGTGAGTAGGGAGTAAATGACTCGGTGATGCTCCCAGTGAGCATCAGCTTCCCTGGCCGTTGTCATCACCTGAGTTTCTCCCATGTGGAAACGGGGCCAAGCAATCAATGAGTCTGGGACACAGGAAGGGGAAGCAGAAGCAGCTGATGAGCCCAGGACAGCCTGTCACTCCTGATAGTTGATAAGCTCTCACTGAATTGACCCATAGGGAGTGGAAACTCTGCTAGCTCTAGGGTTTTATGGTCCAATTTTCTCAGCTATGCTGAGACTGCTCAGACCCCAGAGGAACTGCTCCCCCTGCTGCCTCTGCCAATGCCGTGCAGAAACTCCCTGCAGGATCCATTCCTCAGCCAGGTGCAGAATCTGCCACCAGCAGGTGTGGATTGGTGGCTGGGACCACACAGGTTGGGCACATGTCCTGGCACACCTGGGGCAGAGCAACCTATGTTGGGGGGTGGGGAGAATGTGATGAGGTTTGGTCCCCAGCTACAGCCTCTTCTCCTGCATCCTCTGCTCTGACCAACACATCCCTGCACATCCAGCATCCAAATATCCAGAAAACCACTGAGAAGGGAAATATTTTGGAATAACATTTTGGAAGTGGCTTAGGAGAGGCTTCGGGGTATTGCTGGGTGAGTGCAGTGGGAATATGGGCACGGCTCGGAGCGCTGGTGGCTCAATGCCTGCAGCACTGCCGTTCGTCTGCCAGCCAGCAGCACTGAGAGCCACATCTCCAAGAGGATTCTCCACAGGCAGCAGCTGCAGATGCAAGGGCAAAAGCCAAGCAGCACTGAGAGCTGATGGCTTTGCATCTGCCTTCTGCTATGAAGGAAGTAATTAAAAGAAATAACCACCCAAGAGCAGCAGCACACCACGGAGTGGAGTATGGTTTATCAAGGCCAGCTGATGCTGGACAAGGGGACATCTGCCTTCCCTGGGGGCAGAAATAGCAAAAAGCAGATGAATGAAAAAAGCTCTGGAAAAGGAGAGAAAAGGAGGCTCCAGACAGAAGTCGGGGAGTTTTCTTTCACACCAGGCACTGGGCAGATTTTTTAAAAGAAATTAAATAATTCAGTGGTGGCCTGGCAGTGAAGCAGCACTGTCATGTTCTGAATCTTTCCCCTTGGATCAATTGCCCCACTTCCTGGTGCAGTGACCAGAGCCCCAAGAGATAAGGGAGAGGAAAAGTTCCCCTGTGGGATTGCTGACTGCCTCCATCGCTACGACCCCTGAAACAGAGCAGGCACCCACTACTTCTTGTCCCATTTGTTCTGAAGCACGTTGGCATCTCTTGCTGTGCTGGCCTTGCCCTGTGGTCACAAAACTCCCCCTCACCTGGGTGACATTTGCATCACCTACGAAGAAGCTGAAAAGTCCTTATAAAGTGAAATGAAAGTACTTAAAGCATTTCTGGGGGCTTGCAGGAGGGGCTCAGACACCCCTGTTTCTTGCTGCCAGCCCCTGGGAGGTGGGCACACTCCCAGCATTCCACCCCACGGGGGGACACTGGGTGCTGGCAGCAGGACCCGGCCTCCTTCATGGGGACGTGGAGCCTTGTGAGACAGAGCAGGGAGCAGCAGCCGCTCTGACTCCTCAGCCTTGCCAGAAGACTTGCAGATGGATGTTAAAGGCATGTAAGTTTTAAATTTTTATGGAGTCTGACAGTTTATTTTTTAGTTAAAGCTGCACTGGCACCCACAGGTTTGGGAAAAAGAGCAGGATGATGCTCTGGGGGCTCAGACCATTCCTATTTATTTTAATAAAAACACTCCGAGTGCCATCTGTACTAAGTCGATTTTCTAAGAAAAAAGAAGTGAAGAAACTTCTCCAGGCTGCATTGCCTCCAAGATACCAGATACAACAAGTCATTAAAACACATCTTTTACACTTACAAATGACATTACACTTGGTGCAACCCTGGAACAGCCTTTCTTCTGCTTCTGGGAGGAAATAGGATGAAAAATCAGCCCAAGGGACAGAAGCTGCAGTTGCAGGTGAACACGTGTGAGCAAGTCCAAGCAGTGAATGGTTTGGCTGCCCTTGGCCCTGCTCCAGGCAGCAGGGAGCTGGTAAGCCGAGCAGGTACCGCAGGTGAGGATGCTGCTCATCCTCTGCTCCTGGATATGGCTTCTCCAGCCCAAACCAGCAACAACTGGGGAAGCTCAGCTCCTGATGCAGAGGCTGCCAGCCAGATCCAGACAAAGCCAAGCTGACCCGTTTCTGGAAGAGAGAAGGGGAAAAGCTCTTGTTATGGATGGATCAACATATCACAGTGGTGACTGATGGAATGGTCCCTTCTTGTTTTGCCTTTCACACCAGCCCTGCTCTCAGCTAGTCGCTAAAACCAGGCATGAAAGAGACTTAATTACATTAGCAAATGGCTCCTAGGAAATAATTGCCTCTTTATGGAAGTGACCTCATTAGGCTCTGTTAAATCGGGCAGTAACGGAGCCATCTGGTGCCTCTGACATCACTGCAGCAGCAAGGGATGGGATGCAGCCACGTCCACGCTGGCATTCCCAGGTTCAGTCGTGGGTTATTTTCTACCCCTACAGCCTGATCTGAACACATGTGCCAAAAGACAGCCGAGTACCCTGTGCAGGACCAGGACAGCCTGTGCCAGGGAAGTACAGCACTAATTCCTGGTCCAGAAGATGTGAGTCCTGCACAGACCTGCAGCTTTAACAGAGGGAAGATGGAACAACACAAATGAAATGCTGAAAGAGTCAGGGCTGCCTAGGCTGGAAACACATCTAAATCAATAACTAGGCAGCACAACATAAATAGAGATAATTAATTATTCTTACTGCATTATTTATTATTGCAGAGATTTATCATTTTCTATAATGGTTCATCATTTTCTACTTGCTTCCTTCTGCAGCTCTTTGTCCCTGGTGCTGAGTCAACTTCCAGCCCTGGGCAAATGTCTCACCAGGGAAAACCAGTGCTGCAAAGCTGCTAGGAAGCTCTTTAGTGCTCAGCATGCCAGTAGGTCATCCTGTTTCTGAGCCGGGGAGAGTGAGCAGCCCCCGATTTTTGGGAGGGTAACTGGGGATTGTGTCCAGCCTTGCTGGGTGATACACAGGGCTAGACGTGCGACATCTTCACCTCTGAATAGTTAAAAGAGAGGATCCACCTTGGGGTCAGAAAGAGCCCAGGTGCCTTCCTGGAGGAATCTAAACCTGTATGTGTGGAAAAGTCCTTACCTGGGAGGCTCAAGGCAGAGGGTGGGAAGTGGGACGAGCCAGGGCTGCAGGATGAGCCAGGACTGTGGGATGAGCCAAGCCTTGTCCCTAGCTGGAGATGGGATGCAGCAGACACAGCAAATCGAGGGTCTCCATGTGAAAGCCACTGCCTGGCTGCCTGCTCCGGCTGCTCAGAAACTTGCAGAAAATGGAGATGGAAAACAGGGAGCAGCAGCGCCTGTGTCTTAGTGTGAGCCCGAAGAAACACAGCTGGAAGGGGACTCTTGTTTTTCCCCATCTCCCATCACCGAGGCTGTGGTTATATTTTATCAGGAAAAAAAAGCAGTATTTGCCATATTGCCGGCCGGGTAGCTGCTGTGAGCAGTGCCCGAGGCTGGGAGCACTCTCCTTTTAACACAATAAACGCCTTTTACAGCCGATGACAGCCGATAGTTACAGTTCCCCGGCTGGACCCTTCCCCGGTGCGGCCAGCAGGACCCAGATGGCCCCTGTGCCCCCTGCCCCACCGGGGCACCTGGCGAGGGGCTCCTGGCCGAGGGCACCCTGCCCTGCGCTGCCCCGGCCTCTGCCGCCCAACACCCGCGGCAGCAGCACAGCCAAGGCCGGGCACCCGGCACGGCTTGGAGGTCAGACACAGCGGTAAAAACCATTCCTAACCAGCTGGGAATAGAATGGGGGCCTCGATGACTGTTGTCCCGGTGTGCGGGGCCTGCAGGCCACGGGCAGTGCTCTGGGAGCTGCTGTGGGCAATGCTGTGGGCAGTGCTGTGGGTGCTGCTGAGGACAATGCTGTGGGTGCTGCTGTGGGCAGTGCTGTGGGCAGTGCTGTGGGCA
>VWZG01004522.1:56625-77914 GCA_013396735.1 Grallaria varia | reverse complement strand
CCCGGCACACCCACCCGCGGTGTCACAGCACACCCACCCGCGGTGTGACCCTGCACACCCACCCGCGATGTTTCCCAGCACACCCACTCACAGTGTCCCAGCACACCCACTCACAGTGTCCCAGCACACCCACTCACAGTGTCCCAGCACACCCACTCACAGTGTCCCAGCACACCCACTCACAGTGTCCCAGCACACCCACTCACAGTGTCCCAGCACACCCACTCACAGTGTCCCAGCACACCCACTCACAGTGTCCCAGCACACCCACTCACAGTGTCCCAGCACACCCACTCACAGTGTCCCAGCACACCCACTCACAGTGTCCCAGCACACCCACTCACAGTGTCCCAGCACACCCACTCACAGTGTCCCAGCACACCCACTCACAGTGTCCCAGCACACCCACTCACAGTGTCCCAGCACACCCACTCACAGTGTCCCAGCACACCCACTCACAGTGTCCCAGCACACCCACTCACAGTGTCCCAGCACACCCACTCACAGTGTCCCAGCACACCCACTCACAGTGTCCCAGCACACCCACTCACAGTGTCCCAGCACACCCACTCACAGTGTCCCAGCACACCCACTCACAGTGTCCCAGCACACCCACTCACAGTGTCCCAGCACACCCACTCACAGTGTCCCAGCACACCCACTCACAGTGTCCCAGCACACCCACTCACAGTGTCCCAGCACACCCACTCACAGTGTCCCAGCACACCCACTCACAGTGTCCCAGCACACCCACTCACAGTGTCCCAGCACACCCACTCACAGTGTCCCAGCACACCCACTCACAGTGTCCCAGCACACCCACTCACAGTGTCCCAGCACACCCACTCACAGTGTCCCAGCACACCCACTCACAGTGTCCCAGCACACCCACTCACAGTGTCCCAGCACACCCACTCACAGTGTCCCAGCACACCCACTCACAGTGTCCCAGCACACCCACTCACAGTGTCCCAGCACACCCACTCACAGTGTCCCAGCACACCCACTCACAGTGTCCCAGCACACCCACTCACAGTGTCCCAGCACACCCACTCACAGTGTCCCAGCACACCCACTCACAGTGTCCCAGCACACCCACTCACAGTGTCCCAGCACACCCACTCACAGTGTCCCAGCACACCCACTCACAGTGTCCCAGCACACCCACTCACAGTGTCCCAGGACACCCCCCGTGCTGTCCCTGCACACCCACCCGTGGTGTGGGGAGCGCTGAGGAGGCTGTGGAGGCGCAAAGGCTGCGGCTTTGGGTTGTGCCGGGTCAGACAAGGAAAGAGATGACTGTGAGTGGGTTTGGCAGCCCCGGGATAGAATTATAGAACATTCTGGGTTGGAAGGGACCGATGGTCACCCCTCTGCCATGGGCAGGGACACCTTCCACTAGCCCACGGTGCTCCAAGCCCCGTCTGACCCGGCCGAGGACACTTCCAGGGATGGGGCAGCCACAGCTTCTCTGGGCAACCTCACCACCCTCACAGGGAAGAATTTCTTCCTAATATCAAACCTAAATTTCTTCCCTTACAATTCCTTGTCCTCTCACCACAGTTCCTGAGGATGAGGCCCAAAGGGTTTTGTGGAGAAGAGAAGGACTGGCACGAGCCCAGGTGATGGGGGCACAGCCTGTGTGCCCTTCCCAAGGAGCTTTTGTGCTTCTTCCCAAGCCATGGGCAGCTGCTCTAGCTGGATGTCTGTGCCCAAGGATGGTTTGTGGGCTCTGCTTTGTGAGACGGTGAAGTGCAAAGATGCTCCAAAACAGATCAGCTTGAAAAGATTCAACCCCCAAAAGCACATAATTTTCAGTATTGCATCATTTGACAAGTCGTTTTTGTGACAGGGTGCCAAACTGTCCTCCCGCAGCCTGTCTTGCCCCTGTTCTGAGGTTTTGATGTGCTCGGTGACAGACAGGGGTGGGGTGCGTTGGTTCTTTTTGAAATTACATTTTGGGCTTCTTTGCTTCTTGGTGTCCCCACAGATCCTCCCCTGCTCTCCCAGGGCAGTGCTGCATTTCCTGCTTTCTTAAGACCAGTATTTTGCAGCCACGTGTAACCAAACAAGGGACCAATTGTTTACAGAAGCACAGTTGAATTTAGTAAGGGCCTTGGTGAGTCTTTGAAACCACGGCTGCCTTGTCACACCTCCGGCCCTGGGGCTGCATTTCCTTCTCAATCTGTTTATTGCCTGTGCAGGGAGCACTGTCCATCACCGGCACCCAGACCCAGTCCGTGGACCCTGATAGTGCAATTTAGGTGAGAAATGGGTCATGCCCCTCTTTAACCTTTTTATGAAGCATGAAATACTCATGTTTTAAAAGCATGGATGTCTAGGACAGTCAGCACTCGGTTCCTGTATGTTCCTGCTGTAGGTACAGAGCGGCTGTGTTGAGCTGTGTTGGGAAATTCCTTGCAGAAATGGACATGTGAGCGACCCTAGAACTTTAGATGCAGTCATGCTGCGAGGCCTTTAAGGCTGCAGTGAAAAGCTACTTTTAGAAGCCTTTACGGAGATCAACAGGGAGAAGAATGTAAACTTAGAGAAGCTGCAGCAGAAGATTGAAAAACAACGGCCACAGAGAGAGATCACGAGGACTTTATTTTACACCAATAGAGTTGTGTGTTATTGGCATTAACCAGTCCCAGGGTGGTTTGCAGTGTGTGTGCAGTGTGTGAGCTCTCTGGGTTATTTAAGGGGTGTTTTCACAACAATAAATGGCATTACCTTGATCGTATTGGTCAGTTCGTGGTGTCCATGAGTGTCCCTCGCGTTAGAGCTGCCCGTGGAGATGCCCTCCCAAGCCCAAATGGTACTGCAAAACTTTTGTATTTTGCTTGAACTGCTTTGGAAAAAATACTCCTTTCCAAAATCCCAACCCCCAGCTCCAGCAGGGGCTCTGCACTGGAGAAGCAAAGCACAAAGAGCCGCATGTGAAGATGAAGTTCATGACTGGAATGACGTGAGGACCTGTCCCGGGGTGGGCAAAGCCAAGGTGCCGGGAAAAAGTGGGCAGCAGAAAAGGAGCTGTGGTTTGCAGGGGAAACCCAAAATGGAAACCCGAAAAACTAGAAATTTTGGTGGTTTGGGCTATAACCTAAAATATTAGAAGTTCCACCTCAGCATGAGGAAGACCTTTTTTCCGTTGAGGGTGGCAGAGCCCTGGAACAGCTGCCCAGGGAGGTCATGGAGTCTCCTCTCTGGAGAGAGTCAAAGCCCGCCTGGACCCGTTCCCGTGTCACCTGCTCCAGGTGACCCTGCCTTGGTAGGAGGGTTGGACTGAATGGTCTTCAGAGGTTCCTTCCAACCCCAACAGTTCTGTGATTTTTAGAAGTACAACAAAACTGGGGGAAAGCAGAGGGTGGACATTCAGAGGAGCAGAAACGATGTGAGGCCAGAGCAATGCCCCAGTATGAGAGAAACAATAAGGAGACCAGAGAGCCCCCAGGAATGGTGCTCTGAATGAGCCGGGAGTTTGGAAAGTGCAGCCACTTTTTATAGCAGCTCTCTCCAGGCCGGAGATTTCATTCGAAATTCTGCTTTTCTGTGAAAATCGAGAGAAGAACCAAGAGGGGACTATTTTTCCCTACTGTCCAGAACTGGAGCCCAGCCAACACCCATGGCACCTTTCCAGAGAAACCTCTGCTTCTGGAGGAGCCCTGCCTTCAAGATTTTAGGAAATTTTATGAGAGGAACTTCAGCTCTCCAGCGAAGTTTGGGATTGGGCTTAAACCCCACCATAATAAGACAAAGGTGATTTCAGTGTAGCTCTGTGCCTCAAAGCTAAACATTACAGTCCCTCCCAAAAGGCTCCTCTGTAAAGGGGTTCAAAAAGATGGGGGAATGAGATCAGCCATGAAAGTTGATGAAACACTTTGTGGGAGGTGAATTTACTCTCAGTGCTGTGGGGTAACTACAATGGCCAGCTTAAAAAGACCAACAAGGCGCAAAAACACTTGGACACCAAGTGCCAGTGAAATGCTTAATGTTAACCCTGAAGAAAACTTTCTTGGAACCCATTTCTCACCTCCCCAAACATGTGGTTTTCCTCTCATGTTAAAAAAGGAAAGTGGAAAAGGTGCAGCAGGGGCAGCCAGGCAGCTCCAGCAATGCCTCTGGCACGGCCACTGCGGCACCAGGGCTGGGGCTCTGTCCCAGGGTGACCTGTCCCAGCTCACTTGGGTCTCCCCGAAGGGCTGGACACTGGAAAATGTGGGGGTTTTTTGCTGGTCCAGTGCCTGAAAGCTGGGTGATGCCCACAGACATACCTGCACTGCCAAGGAGGGCAATGAACAGCACTTTGTGCTATTGCAACAAGGGGTACCGAGGGCCCCACTTTGCTGCCAATGCCTTGTGGACTCAGCACCCCAAGTCCCTGTAACAAATAAATACATGACTGGCATTGAAGCCTTTTCCTACATGTGTGATGTGTGGTTGGTTCAAGCCTGATTTGCTCAGCCTCTCCATAAAATGCTTTGGTTTTCCATCCATCCCTGGGATACAGTTTTGAAGATGCAGTAGCAGCGTTTCAGATTTAACCCACCAAACCAGTGCATGCCAGTGCAGGCTGCTTATCCTCCCTCCACTTGGCATTTGAAATCAAACAGAAATTTAAGTTTCATTGTTGTAACAGACTGTGGGGTGGGCTAAATTTGGATGTCAGGAGTGTAGCAGCCTTGGTTTGGAGCTGTAAAGGTGGGGAGCAGATGGTGCCCACTGTGTCTGCACAAGCAACCTGAAACTGGTTCAGTCTCCAAGTCAAATCTGAGTTTGATTTGTAATGCATGTCTGTGCTACCTGGGCATCTTTAGCTTGTGTTCTTTACTGAGTTTTAACCGCCATTTTCCACTCACAGGTTTTTTTGCAGTTGCCACGAATGCAAATACTTTGAAGACTTGCAGCTGACAGAGGGCAGGATTAGATGGGATGTTGGGTAGGAATTCTTCCCTGGGAGGGTGGGCAGGCCCTGGCACAGGGTGCCCAGAGAGGCTGTGGCTGCCCCTGGATCCCTGGAAGTGTCCAAGGCCAGGTTGGATGGGGCTTGGAGCAACCTGGGCTTGTGGGAGGTGTCCCTGCCCATGGCAGGGGGATGGAATGAGATGGTCTTTAAGGTCCCTTCCAATCCAAACCGTTCCTGGATTAAGATCCAATTATGATTTCCTTCTGCAGTTAGGGTGCAAACATTTTCACGTGTTCTCAACCACAGAACGTTCTTCTGGAAACACTTGGGCATCAAGAGGTGGAAGTTTCTACCATGAAGCAAACGCACACATTGTTTGCCACTGCCGGGCACCTGGGAGAGCCAGGGCAAAAGCTGCTGGGGCAGTGAGGGCTTGGGGCTGGGGTCTCCGGGAGGATGAATCCCCCCTGCAAGAGCAGCAAGGGAATGGAAAGGCCAGGACATGCTGATTCCCTGCAGTCAGCAAGAGGGTGGCCCCACGGGTTTGTAAAGCCTGGAGCCAGGCTGAGGTCTGGGGACAGAGCAGGAGTGGGTGCTTGGGGACAGGTACAGTGCAAGGGGCTGAGGTGTTGGGGGGTCTGAAAAGCAAACTGCTGGAGGAAGAGGGTGTCTCATGTGTGATTGAGCAGACTAAAATGAGACAAGCTCCTCTGGAGGATCTTGAAATGGTGTCGTGTCTTCCTGAGCTCCTCTTGTACACTCTGGATGAGAGCAGGACAAGCAAATAGACCTGTTTTCTTCTATTCTCCTTTGTCTTTTCTTTCTGTTCAGGCTCTGAAGCCCTCTGGGAGATCTCCCATCCCTGAGCCATGTCAGGTTGCACTGCAGCATCTCTGATGGGGGAGATCACAGTGTGTTCACACGGGGTTGAAGCTGAGGCTCTTCTCTCCTGCTCTGGGACTTACTTTTACCAAACTCACAGGAAACTCCCTCTGCAGGTGAAAGACTGGGAGATCCCTGCAGCATCCTGCAGCCCCCTGTGCTTCACTCTTTACCACTGAAAGGTGCCCATTATCCTCCTTGCTAGATCTTGGCAATGCTCCACTACCTAAAAGCCCCTTTCACTCTCTGCAGGTAGAGCGATACCAACCTCAACAAACCCGAGCAGGAAACCTTCTCCCAGCCCATTCAGAGACAAAACACCAGCACCTGGGCCCAGTTCCAGCAGAAAACAACTTTCCCTGCCCACCTTGGGACATGTGCCAAAGCCACCTGAAGACAAGCGGCCTGAAAAGTGACCAGCACCATTGGAAACTTGGAAATGGAAGCAGAGTCCTTGAAAGTCTCAGCTTTGCTGAACTTAGCCCAGCATTTAACCCTCCACAATGTGGACTTAGAAGAAGTAAGATTCGTCAAGGGAGAAGGGCTGGAAGACTCAGTGAGCTGCCTATTGCAACTCAGCAATTACTGCTGGACAGTATGCCCCAATTAGGGTACAATTAACTTTAGTTCTCTGGAAATTCAGCGATTAATAATAATAATAATTCTCCTGACCTCAACATTATTGCAGAACATTAAAGCAGAAAACTGTTTCTAATTGAGCAATTGCCAGTCTTTCTGGTTTCCCTTTTTCTAAGCCTCTGGTGCCCTCTCTGCTGTCCTGGCAAGGGGCTTGCCTGGCTCAGGGACAGGACGTGAGGCAGGGCAGAAACTGCTGTCCCTCCTGCTAAGAAGCAACATTACTGGACCTCTGCAGCACTTCAAACCCCAAAGTCTGGGCAAACCATAATCCTGCACTCCCTACATCACTTCTGAAGGGAAATCTTTGCTCAATTAACTCCTCAGAAGGAGACCCAGAAGCCACCACCAGTCCCCAAATCACAGAGTCACAGAATGGTTTGGGTCAGAAGCTCGGCAAGGAGAGGAAATGCAGTTTAGGAGCTGCTGGGAGCTTTCACAAGGAGGGAAACAGGCAGGAATGTTCCTGTCCCCAAAGCAGCGAGGGCCTCTCCCTGGAGGGGGACAGGGGGCTCACAGCAAACTCACCTGTTTGGGAACAAAAGAAAGAAAAAGGTGGAGAAAGGGCTGGGTCCCTTTGGGGTTTCTGCTGTGCAGCATCAGTGACTCAGCACCAGGGCAGGCCCAGCGTGTGGCATCTTCTTGCCAACCACCCAAAAGGGTAATTTAATAATAAAATGGGTGCTGGCTCTCTTGATCTGAGAGCTCTGCCACCCAAACCGAGAGAGCAGTGGAAGCCAGCCCGTGCTGGGGGGCCTGCAGTGCCACTGCCTGAAGCCCCAGCAAAGGGAAAAGCAGGCCAAGGAAACCCTGTCAATGCTGAAAGCCAGCGAGGGAAAGGGCTGTGTGTGCCTGGGAGCCTTGCTGGGCCACTGCAACTCCAGGACCACGCCGCCTGGGCCGTGCTCAGCACACCAACAGTCACAACATCCCCGTCCCCACGTGCCCCTTCAGCAGCAGCCAAACCCCTGTCTTGTCCTCTTGTGAGTCACCCCACCAGCAAAGGAAAAGCAACCAAAATACTGAAATAAAGAACTGAAATGCCGCAGACAGGAAGGGATCTTTCTTGTAGTTTAGTTCTGAAATTCAGCAACAGAAAACAGAAGGGTAAGAGAAATAATGAAGTTCCAAAACTGCCCATGTATGTTGAAAGAATAACTAGGGAAGAAAATTTCATCTTGCACAATGATGTTCTCAAAATTACCAGTTTATATAAATTGTATGTGAGGTTTTCTCACATATTATGTGTGCATGTGTATGTATATATATATACATGTATAAAAGTCTTATATTTAATAGTTTGGTGTTGCTTTTGGCAAGGGATCAATGTAAAATTTTCCTCTCAAGTTTACCTCCAAATTACAAAGTGAAGATTACCTCATTCCAACACGTCACTATATATAAACAGCACTTTAAAGCACCTTTATAAGGCTAGTCTTTTGCCACCATTTTATATTATTCTTTCCTGCAAAATTCAGATAAATGTTCCAGAATACAGGAAATGCTCCAATTTTGCCTTAGGAAGCAGGAAGAGGAGGCACAGAGGTGTCCTTAGGAAAGGTCCTGGGGTATTACAGAGTTTTGCTGTTCTCCAGAGGTATTTAACAGCAGTAACAGGCAACACTTTACAATAAATAGAATGAAGCAACCTTTGGGAGTGTGCTGTGCTCACAGTGCCCTGTTTTGGCTTCTAACTCCCTTCTCCCACCCGTGAGGCTGTTGGGAAAACAACCACTACCAACATTGCACTTGGTGAGGATTTGGAGCAAAGGCACTTTTTCACCTAAAGGCTGAGCCAATTCAGAGCTAAAAAACCCCAAACAACCAAACTTAAACAACCAACACTTGTACGAAAGGTAAGGGGATGTGAAATCCCAGCTCCTCCCTGGCTGCCTTCTGGCTGCTCCCCAGGAGCCCTGGAATGCCCCCTACTCCACTCACCCCCACGGCCACATGGGCACATTTGGCTCACTGAACAAACCAGCTCTTCGTCAGCTTCTGTAGCTGGCGGGGTTTGTCTCGCCGGGGTTGGTTGGTTTTTTTTGGTCTCCTTGTTTCTACTCTGGCATGCCAGAGAGATTTACAGAAACAACATCAAAAGGCCTGACAGAGGAGGGGACGGATGTGCCGAGCTGACCGCTGGCCCCGGATTTGTCGGGCTGGTATTTATTACAGCAGGGGAGGTGACAGCTATGTTAAGATCAAACTCAAAAGTCAACAGTGAAAAGGCATCAAGGCTGACCACTTTCAAGCAGCTTCCCAGTAATCCCTGCTCTCTCCTTGCAGCCGCATGATGAGAGAGGAAAGATAAATTAGAGGCAACAAAACGCACCAAAAATACATGAACTAAAAGCACATGGGTCTATTGAAAGTTGTGATGTAGAAAATACTCTCAGGCCTGAAGGCTGCTTACCCTTCAGGGTGCTGATACCCTCGGGTGTCTGAAAAAGGGTCCAGGCATCAAAGGAGAGGTGACTGCATTGTCACCCAGCTCCAAGTGCTCTTGATCTGACCATGAAAAGGAGTGAGAGCCACGGAGCTGGGCAGCTGCGGGGCAGGCCAGAGGGAACAAATAAAACCAGAGGCTCGAGCAAAGAGACTGGAATGACAATTATTTTATCTTGTACAATCTCTAATTAGGAGTCAAAAACTTAGGGACAGAGGCTGAGCAGCAGTGAGGACTAGGTAAGGTGAAGATTGGTTTTGGTTTATATTCTGCAAGTTTTCCATACTAAGCAAATCTACTGCAAAATGAGCAAAGCCGTGGAAAGATGTTGAAAACACAGGATCCATTCTTTAAAAATACACAGATAGACATTTACAAGACCTTTGAGTGCATATTTACACTTAGTATTTTGTTTTCTTTCCTAGAATTAAAGCTGCCATAAACCTTCAAAGACTTGAGGGCTGTTTCAACATCTGAATTACAAAACAGCTCAGTCACAAATTACAGAATAAACTTCATGGCTTAAGTAAAGAAAAAAAAAACTCCCCGTGATTCACTTCAATATAGATTTATATAGGAAAAATCACTCTACTGGCACACTTTCTACAGTTGTGAACTGGCAAACTTTCAGTGTTTAATGTGTGCTTTGATATTTTGGACCCCAAAGAGAAGCAGATAACTGCTCCCCTGTTAGACCACAACCCTGCTGGAAGGGAAACTGGTTGAAGTCATTTGCCCCCCGAAACTCCTCCTTTACAAACAGAAGAGACCAGAATGACCGGCCTGGAGCCCTGGGTGCCCAGTTAGCCTGGAGCCCTGGGTGCCCACCTGGCCTGGAGCCCTGGGTGCCCTCCTGGCCTGGAGCCCTGGGTGCCAACCTGGCACGGACCCTGGGTACCAACCTGGCCTGAAGCCCTGGTTGCCCAGCTGGCCTGGAGCCCTGGTTGCCCAGCTGGCCTGGAGCCCTGGCTGCCCAGTTAGCCTGGAGCCCTGGGTGCCAACCTGGCCTGAAGCCCTGGGTGCCAACCTCTTGGGACGAGCCCTGTGCCACGGCCAAAGCAACAGGGCAGCACCAGCTCCAGGCTGCTCTCCAGTCAGTTCAGCACCTCCACTGCTGAGCCTGAGCACAGCCCAAGCTGAACAAACCCACGTGTTCCAACACGGCAGAGGTTGAGCCCACACAGTTCTGCCCGAGGCAGGAGGGCAGCTGGTGGCCTTTGCCTTCAATCTCCAGGTTCAGCACACCCCTAACGGTACAGTCGGACAGCACAATGCAACCCACTGGGGTTTCGATGCTGCTGAAAGCCTCTAAGATGATGGTGGTGGAAGCCAGACTCTAAAATCAACTTAGAATAAGAGCTTTTTGAAAAGAAATGTATTTTCTTCATAAATACAGTACAATTACATTTTACAATTTTTTTTTTTTTTTTTTACTTCCTAGACATAAAACCACTAGCTTTTACAAAAGAGTTCCTATACAAATACATGAAAAGAGGTCCCCCCACCCCTGGCCGGAGCAAACCCACCAGCCATGGTGCAGTGACTCCCAGGATAAGCTGTGCCAGCCTCGGGGGGACAGAAAGCCCAGTTACCGCCAGGGGTTTGCCTGCCCTGAGTGCACTGAGTTTCTGTCACCATGGGGAGGGCCCTTGGTGTGGCCCAGCTGTCAGGATTCCCCGTGCAGGTGTGACAGCTCTGGGGATGTCACACGTCCTGCTGGTCACCGCTGTGGGCTCCCAGAGTGGGAGGCATCCTCGGAAATGGGTCTGGCCTAAACCTCTGCACGTGCCCTCACTTGGGCAGCCTCAAAAACGAAGCAAAGCTTCTTTCCAGCAAAGGTGCCCCAAAGAGCAGCAGCAGAGACAACACACAGGGGATTTCACCCCCAGACCTTGGGCCTGCAGCGTCACCATCACCGCTCCGGACCCGCCGGGAGCTGCCAGCCAGGACCCACTGGAGCCACTGCCAACATGGGCCAGGGGGCAACCAAAGCCCCGGAACCTCCGGCACTTCCCCGAGCTGTCACATCCCAAAGGAACGGCCCAAGGGAAGCACTTGTGAGTTTGACCCTTCTGTAAGCAGTGAAAGGAAAAGAGGAAAAACAACTAAACTTCATTTTCTTGTTTGGCTCTACAAAGAAGAACATGTGCCTTTCTTTATAAAAGCTACAATTCTGCTTCTAGTATCCGAGTTTAAGAAAAACTCTTAGTCTAAGATTTTGGTTTGCAAAGGTCGTTGCAATCATTGTTAAAAATCACTTTCTACTAGAAATAAGCTCTACAGAAGGCAAAGGAACTAGGTGGGCAGTTTGTCTCCTTAAAGCAGTTTCTGTTTAAAAACAAAATACAAATCTGTACAGAGACCGAAGACTATAGTACACATCTTCCTCAAAGCGAGCAGCTCGTTTACATTCACACCAGGATGGCTCTGAGGAAGCTCCAGGGAGAGAATACATTCCTGATGGCACCTACTTTGTCAGCACAGGAAAACGACCTCCAGCTTCCACATCAGAACGTTTGGGGGGTTTTGCTTTTGGAAGAAATCAAAACTACAAAACAGGGCAAAGAACCCGACCTAAACAATGTTAAAACTGCACCACTTTCTGCCCAAATGACTTCCACAGGCTCTTGCCAAGGCTCCTGCAATCCTGATGGTCTGCACTGGCAGCAACCACCTGGCTTCCATTTTTGGAGGAGAGTTGCTGTCCATCATCTGTATTTTATTCACACAAAGCTATTATGTCCTTTTCTCATTTGTAAAAAGAAATCACAGTGGCCCTCTGTTTGCAAACAATATGCTGCAAGGAGGATAAACCAGTTACATTTACCTGAACAGCCAATATTGATTGGGGAAAAGTGGTTTTCTAGAAGAGATTTTATCCATAAAGGACACAATTTTCCCCAGATGTCTTAAAATTAATGTGAATCAAGTGAGTTGGAACCCTTTATCTAGAGCCCTACACTTGCAAAATTCCTTTGACACTGCTGAGAAGTATTTGTAAAGATGAAATATAATTTTTCCTGACTCTGAAGGAACAGAAAAGCACTACAACCCTCTCTTGCACAGACACTCGATGGCATTTGATCTCCCTTGCTTTTCCTTCTAAGTCAAAATCCACAAAATATATTTATTTAAAATATATTTATGCTGAAATGTCAAAAAGATGGGACACCTCGAGCTAATGATCAAATCTCCTGCATTTCCAGGAGGAAATGCACAGGAGGAAGAGAAGTCACTTCAAATCATCCACGGTGGACATTACTTCATATAATGGGATGGTATTAAGCCAAGAGAAAGAAATAGAAGACATTCTAAGGGATGAGAACGAAGAGGTTGGGGATGAGAATGAAGAGGTTGGGGATGAGAATGAAGAGGCTGTGGATGAGAATGATGAGGCTGTGGATGAGAATGAAGAGGTTGGGGACAGTTTGCCTACAAAAGGGTGGCAAACTGAGTCCGAGGGAAGGAAGACCTGGGACTGTGTGGAGAGATGTGGTCCCACGTGGCACAGAGAGTCAAAGGGTAGCCCGGAGTGTCTGAAGTGGTGCTGGAAGGGGGTGCTGAAGCCCCACAGACGTGGGGCATCTCTTACCTTACACACTCTGCAGTCTCCCACTGCCGTGGGACGGGGGTTACAGCCCGAAGAACACAGACAAGCAGCAAACCTGCCAGAAATGATGGGAAGTGTTTTCCTGGGGTTTCAAGTGCTTATCAATAGAAGGGAAACTCCCAGCTGAGCTCGAGGCACCACCAAGGCCCCCGTGCAGCAGACAGAAGGCACCTGATTCCTCCTCCAACCCTGCACCGTGGAACTCCTCTGGGAGCTGCTGATCTGCTAAGGCCACTTCAGTTGAACATCCCAGAGCAGGGTCAACTAAGTAACAATTAAAGACATTCACTAACTGATTAGTAATTGCTGGATTTCCTTATTTCTGGGGGGAAATGATCAGAAATGAAAATCTGGCTACTCTAACGTTGCACAGAAGGCTGAAACTAGCCAGGTTCCCCAGGTATAACTGGCTAATTAAATATGTTAACATTCAAGTACAAAAAGAGTAGTTTTTAACAGAAATTAATATTGAAGTGTTTTAATAAAATGCAAAAACAGTAAAAAAAATACTCATGTACTTCTATTGGTCTTAATATCTCCTTATAGTACCTGTAACCAAAGCACTGCTGTGCTAGCTCCCAAAAATCTGAAAATGAACCTTGAACGTGTAACTTTTTTCTGTGATGCCTCTGGGACTTAAAAGCCACTCTCTCCAGGTATATGAACTAAAAAAGTATTTTTGAAGGAAAGAATCTTCCATCTGAACCTTTACATGGAGTTTCTCTTTCTAGCTCTACCTCTGAGGCTTCACTATATGACAGAGAATCCAGTCTCTCCAAACAGAAGGACAAACAGATGGGCATTTGAAAAACAGAAAAATCTGCTACAGAGAAACATCTCCACAGATGTAGTAGATGAAGTTGCCAATACTGAAAAGCAACAGGGCTCCCCACTTGCACTGTGGTAAATTTGGAGTAGTTCCACTAAAACCAATGAAATTACAATGGCAGACACCTGGATCAGAACCAGGCCTGAAAACTCTCCTTTTTTAATTTATGTAAAACATGAATGCAATATATTATTTACTATCCACTGTATAAATTACTGAAAAAGTACTTAAGTAGAAGAGTGTGGCAAATCTTGCAATGAAAGTAAAAATGTGAAATGCGACATTAATCACCGGAGTCGTATTTTTTAATAAAGAAATAATAAAGATATTTGGGAAGTAAAAAACCCATGTAACCACACTGAAAATGAAAATCTTTTCAGCCTATGAATATGAAATACCTATTCTGAGTTCTTACACTGAGAGGAAACAGGAAGTGAAAGGGAAATCTCCCTTGCTCACAGCTCAGATTTATAAAAGCTTCTCAGAACACTTTTGTTCTAAAACCACTAAGTGATGCTCACAACAAAGTCCCTGGTTCTAATCATTAAAAGGCCATAAAGCTCATCTTACTGCATTCAAGCTGGACATGTAACCAACATTTGTGAGAGCAGGTACTTTTGTTTAAGAGACTTTAAAAATACTGAAATGAAATATCAGATGTAGTGCACCTAAGTTCTAGGGTTTTTTTTCCTCCAGACGTTACCAGATCCACTATTTGAAAAATAAAGGGGGAAACTTTCAAAGAAAAAGCATTATGGGTTTTTTTATAATTTAGAACAAATTATAAATTAACCTGTCCATACTTCTGAGACATAATATACAAGAGCAAATAGATGAGTGTTCTTTTATTACTCAGGTACTACATTTTTTTCCTAATAAAAATGTCTTATAAAATTTCTTGCTAGTGTTATCCAGCTCTGATCCTGGTACAGCCTTTCAGATGAGGTATTCTACCATCTCTCCATCTGGGAGGTCCTGTCCCATGCTCTGAACAGGGGCTTTTCTTTCAAGAGTGCTGGAGTGGAAGAGCGGCCCATCTACATGATGAGAAAAACCAAGAGACAGACAGGCAAAGTTGTCATTTCAACGAGGTTAGAAACGTGACATTGACATTTTAAAAGTCACCTTCTATCACTGGCCGAAGACAGCTAATAACTTATTCCATTTTTAAAAATTCAATAGTACATGTAGATAGCCAGACAAATAAAAGATGTTTTCTCAAGTTCCCCTTGGGTACCTCCCACTGATACATAAATGCACATAGAACTGGAGCAACTGCAATGAAACTGATGCAGTCAGTGCAAACTGCCACCACCAAACCTGTCCCCGTGTCCCTCGACAGCCACTGAATGGCACGGGCAGGACGCAGGGCAGGCCAGCCAAATGCACTCTGCCATAAAGAACAGCAGCACTGCAATGTGCCTGCAAGAAGAGGCCAGGTTGTGTAATCTGCATTGACTTGGCAGAGTGGGCTGACAAACGAGCAGCTCCTGCCAGCTCAGGGCTCTGTGGGAAGCAAATTCAGCTTCTGTGACAGTCCCTGTCAACTGGATCTGCCTGTGCCAAGGCTGGAGCTGGTCCTGCCACCAGGGCACTGAACTAGACAGTTCTATCGTGATAGTTCCCTTTCCTTCTTCTTCCTTCCCTTTTCTGAGGCCACTTTGCTTTGAACACCCACTCCATGCAATGGCCTCTTTCAGCAGCCCGTTCTCCTCTGCTGTTAAAGCCCACGTGCTGCTCACATTTACTACAGAGCCGACCATCCTGGGATTTGTATCCACCTGCTGCCATTCTCCAGTCTCACTGTAACTACTCCCTAACCAGCATGCCCACGCTTATGCTACCACTCTGAAGCCTTTTTTGCCTGGAGAGCATTTGGGACCACTCAGAACTGTCATTCAGCCTCGTCTCTGACACCCCCCTGTCCTCATAAAAACCAACCCCAGTTTGCCTGACCGGAGCAATGGAGGGCAGGGGCCGTGCCACGGAGCAGAACTGATGGGGAGTGGGTGGCAGGGCCCCTTCTGGGACAGCAGCTGAGCTCTGGTACCTGTTTTCTCTGTGCTGTAGGTCAGGCTGGTGCTGGGGAGTCGTCCTGGGGTGGGAGCTGCAGGGGAAGGGGCGGCTTTGCTCTGTTCACTCCCCCGGTCTGTCTGGGTGCTGCAGTCTCTGCTGCCTGTTTTGGAGTGGGCTGACAGCAGTGGTGTGGAAGGAAGGACAGGAGAGGGAGTGGAGGGAATGGATTCGGAGCGATATTCTGTTCCCAGCAGAACACCTTCGTGGGAAAAGGGAAGGAAATGTCACAATTACAGAAAACAAACTGGCATCGGTTCCTGTGCCCCTCTGCACCACTTGCTGTAGGATGTGGAAAGTGCTCCACACTTCAAGAGAGAGCACAAATTTACCTTTCCATAGCACCTTTCACCACTGAGTGCTGAAGTACCTGAGGAATAGCAGTGTCCTCAGGTTGCTGCTTGCAGGTTGACACCAAGAGTTCCCTGGCTCTAGCCAGTGGTCCATCTATGGCAGGGCAAATTCTGCACACTGAAATCACCCACAACAGGCTCTCATTCACATTTCAGGGTCTTTTAATCTCAGAGGGAGGGCCTTTGGGCCCAACTTCCTCCCTGAAAATAAAAGGTCATCTAGGATTTGCTTTGTTACAACTCCATTTCTCAAAACAATGCTGTTGAGCCATTCCACACAGGAGCCATGTTAGTGCAGGCACAACACTACAGGACAGAAATCCTGATTAGTATCTCTGCTCCTGTTCAAGGAGACTTTACACCTCCAGCCAGCTGTAACACCCAACTGAAAGCAACTGCTTGGGAACTCTGAAACCTGTATCACAAACCTCCCTAGTGCCAGGCACCAAATTGGGAAAAAAGTTACATATTCTAATGACAGAGCCTGGACATCAGAAGTCATTATTTCCCAAAAGTGATTAAAACAAGCAGCTATTCCAAATGTGTCTCATCTTGCTTGCAGTCAGTTTTACTGCATGCCAGGCCAGCTGGTCTGTCTAACATACCTTCCTCTGCTGCTCCTGCCTCCCCTCTAAGCAGTGACTTGTCTACCCGAATTGCCACTGGTATTTAAAGATTACCCAGGCTGCCTTTCCAGCTCTTGTCCTCCCTCTTCTCCTCCAGGATGGGAGTGCTGCTGAGCGTTGAGGAGTGGGACAGCAAGCCCGAGCCAGCGTTGGAGATGGACATGAGTGACTTGGCGGGTCTCATGGAGCTCAGCTGCTCCGTCTTGCCGGGCTCCTTCCGGGAGCGCTGCTGCAGGACCTTGATCATGGCATCCTTCTCAATGATCTGAGCGTGCAGAGTCTTAATCCTTGTTGGGAAGTAAAAAGAACAATTTAGGAGTCTCCTGTCTCCTCGGACTGAGGCCTCAGTGTCCCCATGGCTGTGACCAGGACTCTCTTAGGCATTTCGGGAGGCGGAGAGAGGGTGTCAGTGAGATTATTGTCCACAGGGCAGCCCATACACGAGGGAATGCACTGAGACATCCCCCCACCTTTGGCTCCTGGAATCTGCTCTGAACAGCCATGCAAGGGGCTTTGAGACAAAGCTGAGAGTTATGGCCAGGAAATGAGACCAACATGAAGAAGAGGACTGACACACTTTGGAGAGTCTGCACTGGACCTAATCCCAGAGAAAAGAGTTTTGTGAGACTGTTAAGAGGTGGTGGAGCCTTGGGGTCTGATGAAGATGCCCTGAAGAGAGAACAGAAACAAGCTAGATGCAAAAAATCCAAGACAAGACTTTTTTGCATTAGCCCTCACTATCAAGACAGGTTTTGGATTGCCATGTAGACACTTCCTTGGCCAGATGAGCATCTGTCATCCCACATCGTTGCTGTTGGCAAAGATACAAGAATTTCTGGTTCTTAGGCATCTACCCAGACAGTTAATTTAAAATCCCTGTCCCAAGGAAGCCAGATAGGACCAAACTGCACTTTACCTTCCCTCCATGTCAAGACATCTCCTGTTGGCAAGCAGAATCTCCTCCTCCTCCTTCTGGATGCGAGCTTCCAGCGAGGTGTCATAGCTGGCGTTGGGCGAGTGGCTGATCACCGTCGTGTCCCTGAGAACAAGCAGTAGAGCAGGTGAAGGACCTGCCCAGTTTGCTGCTTTCCTCCTTGCAGCACAAAGTTATTGCTCAAAAGTAACAAACAAGAACATCCACTTTTTTTCAGGTTTAAGCTGGCTCAGTGTCTTCCAAAAATCCAACTCCCAACTTCATTAGTGTCCTAATGAAGAAGGATTACAAAAACATGCAAGTCATTACAACAGCAATATCCTGTCCATCTCAGGCCAGTCTGTAGCTTAATGCAGATCAACTGTACTGCTGTGAAGTGCAAATCCAAGGACACGGGGAAAGGGAAGGACGATACAGAACACCAAGCATTCTTCTTCAACGGAAACAGCCCAAACTTCACTGCAGATATAAAGCTTTTCCCCTTCCCCTTCCAGCAGCATCATAGAGGGAATGTGAGCATCAAAGGGAACAAGGCATGGAAGTTTCTTAAGCAATCCTAAGCAGCTTGGTCCAAAAAACTTGGAATGGGCTAAAATGTTTCACACTCATTCTGTACAGTGCCTGATGTTAACATTATGATAGCTGTTCAGTCCACTAACCAGAACACAAACAGTATTTAACTCCACTTGGGAATGTGAAGGGCATGAGAAGGAAATTTAACAAAGAAACCCCGTGTGACCCAGATTCCTGCTGGTGCTCTAAAGCATCCTTCCTGCCACCCCAGCTTCCTAAGGGCTGCAAGTTTCCACTATGAAAGAAATGAGAAATCGGTCCACAGTGGAGATGAGGCTGCCCCTGAGATTAGTGCAAACCCTCCCAGCAGCTAGATGGAAATAGAAAAGCAGAGGCTGCCTCTTTCCTGACTGGACAGCATTTTTTGTTCATTTAACAAAAGCTGACCAGGCAACACATCCCCTCTCATTCCCTGATAAACAACAGACCAGGCCCCTACTTATCAGCCCATGCTGAAAATACAACATGGCTCTAAGGACAAGCAGCAGCGAGAGCCTTTAGGGAATCTCTGGGGAGGCAGAAAACAGTGTGCAAGAAGCATCAATACCCTAAAATAACAGCTTGCTTCTGGAGCAAGATAAGATAAGTCTTTAAACACCAATACAGCAACTTTACCCCTGTAATTCCAGTGTGAACTTACAAGCTGCAAAGCCAGTGGTGATAACAGCCCTATCTGGATCTGGCTCACGAAATAATCTACAGTAAAATCTGCCGTCAAGAACCATAAACTAGCGAGCAATGGAATTATGTGTAAGCAATACCTAATGCTAAGGAGTTGTGCTCCAATAACAGCTCTTGTTTACCAACCAGCTGAAGCACTTGGGCCTATTTACAGCCACAGTAAGTCCTTCTCTACAGTTGTCTTGGAACAGGAGCTTGTTACCAAATTTCAAACACTGTTCCCACTCCCACAAGCAGAGCCCTCCACACACAGCAGAATGTCTGGAGCAGAATTTCCTAGGAGATGTTTCTGGTTAGTAACCATGTCGAGGACAATACCACAAAGTAATTTGCAAAAATATTCTGGAGAACAAGGAAGCAATTCAGGGTCAATGTGAATCACTAAGCTCACCCCATCTCACATGACTTCAGAAAGGACTGATTCCTATTCAAAAAAAAGCCCAGAAGAAAACTAACCCCTTCTCATACACCTATTTTTGAATCAACAGCTTCTAGGAATGACTCAGAACAATTCTAGTTTGGAAAACAGCTCCTGCACGTGGAGGAATCTTCCCCTGGAAAAATGCTTCTAATTCTTGGCAACTGCACAGCTCCCAGAAAAAGCAGCCAAGCTTCACTTGCATGAAGAAGTCTGAGGAGTTGTTCAGACCACAAGGCAAGCGATCATGGGAGGGTGGTATGACAACATTCTTTGGTGGGAAATATGACATTCAACTGGAAAAAGAAAACAATCCCAGTACTGTGAAAGGTCTTGTTTACCTCTGAGCAGCCACGGTTGCAGCTGCATCCAAGGCAAACTGCCTCATCACACTCTCCTCCAGGTACTTCTGTTCCCACTTGGTCATGTCAGCTTCCAGAGCAAGAATCCGTTCCTCCTTCTCCCGCAGGAGCTCCATGAGCGCCGTGGCGTTGTACTCGGAGACGTTGGCAGACTGAGATGTGCCCTGACGCTGATTTGCAAGACAAGAGGAAAACAAAACCAAAACCAGAAGTCTCAGGATGCATCTGCAAGAATTGGGGTTGGTTGGGCTGCTTTTGTTTGCAGGACAGAGGCTGCTCCAGAGCAGCAGAACCCCCCGAGCGAAACGCAGTGGTCTGTGCCATGCTGGGCACACTGACAAGCAAACATCTGAGATGGCAAATACTCCTCCTAAGGGCTTTTCCCATGTGCAAAGCCCAGAATAAGCACCCCAGAGCCTGACCATGCTGCTCAGGTGTGACGCATACAGTCCATCCACGACCCCTGAAGTAACACTGACTTACTTCCAGTGGTGTTCATAGAAACAGTAACCAGCACACAAGAGACAGCACCCCTTCAAAAAGAGCCATCAAAATATTTTTAAAGGATTTGCTTATTAAATTAATAAGACCAGTGTATACCTGGGGATTAAGTACCTGGGGACTGAAATAATTCAGTTCTAAAGCAATATTTGGAAGACAGGGAATGTTCTCTTTCAAAACAAGAGTGGAGATTTGCTGAGCTAATAGTTCCATAGATAATACAGGATTAGCAGGATATTTGACTGGAAAAAATTTTAAAAATAGTTTAAAAGAAAAGAAATGGGGCAGACAAGCTATTTTATGCTCAGCTCAGAATTTTTAACCATGACAAGAAAGCAATTTTTTTGTGTTTAGTCAGGCTAAGAAGTCATGGGGTTTAGAGTACCTAATCTTAAAATGTAACACTGAATAGTTTACCAAGTTACTGTAACTCCTACTAAAACCAATAAAAAAAAACCCAAGTAAGATTTAAATATCCATTCCTAGGCAGAGATGAAAGTTGGGGATAAAAATAACCTGAAACTAAATGTGATTTAGAACACAGGCCTGCATCCCATATCCAGTAAAATTTACACACCTGTGTTTGCCACAGGCTGAAGTAAAACAAAAACTTCACATCCAATTCCTACCACCCTAGCACAATCTACTTCTCATTCATTCTTTTCACTGAAGAAGACTCACGTTACACTCGCAAGAACATGGTCTCCATTTCCATTAACTGCATTTCTAGAATTGGTTTTGCTGGTTTAATCTTGTGTGGTTTTTTGAAACGCAATGGCTTTTTTGAAGGGCCTCTTTTCAGACCGGTTGTTGATGAATTTTATACAAAATCCCAAACGGCGATCAAGACATTCAAAATAATTTCAAAGCACTTATAACCAGGATATTTAAAGATAAAACAGTATCTAAGCTATACGGTCGTGTCTGCACCCTGGCACAGGATGGATGCTACTTACTTAAATTTCCTGATTGAAATAGTATAAAATCAGGTAAAAACAATACAACAGCCAGCAAATCCACTACTCTATAGCCACGAAAAGAAACATCTGTAAATAACACAAGAGGAAAAGGCTCGGGGCCCTTCTTTCCTGGGGCTGTGGGTGCCGCGCCGGCCGGGCGGTACCTGCTGCATGCGCAGGGACCCCAGCTCCCTCTCCAGCCGGCTCCGCAGCCGCTGCTCCAGCTGCTCCCGCTTCTCACACGCCGCCTGCAGCTGCACCAGCGCCTGCTGCATCCGCTCCACCTTCTCAACGTACACCTGCTTCTTCTTCAGCTGGAACACGGGAAGAAAACGCGACCGAAATTAAATGACGTCAATGAGCGAGGGAGGGAGGGAGGGAGGGAGCGAGGGAGGGAGTGTGAGTGAGCAAGTGAGTGAGTGAGTGAGAGAGAGAGCGAGCGAGTGAGAGAGAGTGAGAGTGAGTAAGCGAGTGAGTGAATGAGTGAGTGAGAATGAGTG
>VWZG01004522.1:15826-56567 GCA_013396735.1 Grallaria varia | reverse complement strand
GAGTGTGAGAGTGAGTGAGTGAGGGAGCGAGTAAGTGAGTGAGTGAATGAGGGAGCAAGTGAGTGAGTGAGGGAGTGAGGGAGGGAGGGAGTGTGAGTGAGCAAGTGAGTGAGTGAGTGAGTGAGAGAGCGAGCGAGTGAGAGTGAGTGAGAGTGAGTAAGCGAGTGAGTGAATGAGTGAGTGAGAATGAGTGAGTGAGCGAGAGAGTGAGTGAGTGAGCGAGTGTGAGTGAGCGAGTGAGTGAATGAGTGAGCGAGTGAGTGAGTGAATGAGTGAGCGAGTGAGTGAGTGAGTGAATGAGTGAGCGAGTGAGTGAGTGAATGAGTGAGTGAGTGAGTGAGCGAGTGAGTGAATGAGCTCCTGGCTTTGCACGGCAGCCAGCAGGATGTCCAGGTGACTTCCAGCACCTAAGGGAGCCGACAAGAAAGATGGAGAAGGACTATTTACGAGGGCCTGGAGGGACAGGACAAGAGGGAATGGCTTCAAACTGACAGAGGGAAGGGTTAGTTGGGATATCAGGAAGAAATTCTTCCCTGGGAGGGTGGGCAGGCCCTGGCACAGGGTGCCCAGAGGAGCTGGGGCTGCCCCTGGATCCCTGGAAGTGTCCAAGGCCAGGCTGGACGGGGCCTGGAGCAACCTGGGCTGTGGGAGGTGTCCCTGCCCGGGGCAGGGAAGAGTGGAAAGGGGTGGTCTTTAAGGTCCCTTGCAATCCAAAGCACTCCATGATTCTGTAAGTGCTGTCAGTGAGCCTCAGACTCCTGCCCTGGATTTGACACTCAGGATGTTACAGGTCTGTCCCATCATATCTTTCCTGCTGGGTATATTTGTCCTTTTTGTCCTCAGTGACCCCATGGAAAGGATGTGGAAACTGAGGAAAAATACCTGTTGCAAATGTCTGAGAGCAGCAAATAGACCAGAAAGGGCACCTGGGTTCATAATATTGTCTGAGTGACTTGCCACATTTCCACGGTAACTGCAGCAAAGACAATGTTTAGAGCTGGCCCACAAATTGGGAACACTCTCAGTGCAATGTTGAAAATTGCTGGCAGTGCTTTTACAAGATTAAGGAGAAACTGAATCAAAACTTGTAGGATCCTATTCCAGTCCCATAATATTAAAGTAAATAGGATCAAAGCACAGACCAGACACACCCCGTGCTCATCCCAGGGTGCAGCCAGGTTTATTCCAGCAGCCTGGAATAATCTTGGCCCAGAGTGACCTGAGAAATCCTGCTCTGTTCTTGCCCCTGCCCTTCCATCCTCCACTGTTCAGCCTGCAGAACAAGATGCTACCTTGCCTCACAATTAGCAACAAAAACTACCACGCTGAGATCCCCAATAACTGTCTTAGCAAGGTTAATACAGAATATTCAGGTAGAATAAAACCAAAGTAAAATACGAATTAAACAAAAAAAGAATAAAACACACCCAGGGCCCAGGTCTACTCAATGCAGGGAATACTGCATACCTACAGACATTATTTTCTGTTACAGAGAAGACTAACAATTGCAATTAGCTGGCCCTTCTGCAGCAAATCTGGGGCACTGCTTTTGGAGCTCTAATTGTCACAAACCCTGCAACACCAAACTAGCAGGAAGAAGGCAGCTTTTCCCAACAGTCGGAGCCAAAGCCCAGAGAAGCAGCACAATGCAAAACACAGACTCCCTTATGTGAGTTCAAAGATCTGCTCTACAGCTTTGTGGAAGAAAAGTCCACGGAGGGATATTAAAAACAAAGGACAGCACTCTTGGCTCAGGAAGTCCTTCTTGGAAGCGGAAAGTATTCTGGGAAAGTCCAACTGCTCCTTGGCCCCATCCTGCCAGTGTTCCCTAGGAATCTGCTCCAAGTCTGGCAGACACAGGACGCTTTGATCTGAACAACAGGAGCTCTTCTTACATTGCACCTTTGTTCCAAAAAGGTCTTATCATGTGTTTCTTCAAGAATTTTCCCTTTTCTCACTCCTGTTCCTTGAGGCAATGCAGAGATTGCAATGTGAATAGCAGAGAGAGAAAAACCTCCAGACATGATTAACCCCAGACAGGGCATCCTTTGCTTCCCTTCATAAAGGCAGCAGGCATCTAATCTCACAGCACGGATGTTGCTGCCCTAGAGCGTTTTCCCCAAACAAGTATTTTACAATAAAAGTTACAATAAACAGGGAGCAATCCGGCCAAAGGACTTCCCACCGGTGCATGTACAGTATAAAGGTATTTTTATTCTTTGATTGCTCAAAGATTTCAAGCTTGTTTGGAATGGGAAGGACAAAAAAACATTTTAATACAACTTATTATTTCACTGTTGCTTTGTAGAAAATCAACAAAAATGTTACACTTTTTAGATCTTTTTATTTCAGATCACAGTGCTTAATAACACCAATTTAAGCTTTCTCAGGCTCCACGGAAGTGGAGGTACATGCAGTGGTTCTGCACTTAGAGTAACATCAGGTCGAAGTGGCCAAAAGAGACAAAGTATGGGGCCAGCAGCAGAACCTGGAAATGGAGAGCATCCAGGATCTTGGATTTTGACCTGGACAAGAATAAGGAACAACCTGATAAACTTGCTAGCAGTGAAATATCATGCATCAAGCTGAATACAATATCTTGCAAATCAGCTCTCCTCCCCCCCCTCTTCTGGATAAAAAAAAAGTTAAGGATGAGGTGATGCACATTTGGTCTCTTATTACCTACTACAAAGCATTTAAATTTCTGAAAAGTTTTTTAACACACAGGAAAAATAAATCCCCCCTGCAAAAGCAGCCACTGACAACATTTTACTGGTTTCATAATCACCAGACCTGAGTATGGGTGCGTGTGGATAAATGTTCTGGCCTGCATTCAAAGAATACCAGGAGCCCAGACTGCAAACAGAACCAGGACACAGAAATTCCACTGAAAACATTCACTTTGAATGTGCTCCCAGTAACCAAACCTGCAGGTGAGAAGTTGCAACACAAGCTGTTGCCCAAGTTGCCAGCACTGCCTGCACATGCCCAACTCGGGCACCCAGTGTGCAGGCACAGCCTGTTCAGGGGCTGTGCAGAAAGACAAAGTCTTCTCCTGCTTCGGAAGATACATCTCATTTTAGGAAGAATTAGGAATGTTAGAATATTTGAGGATTGTGTATGGAGGGTTTGGGGTTTTTTTTAACAATTTAAAACCAGAATTAATTCAGGAATTCCTCAAGTAATTTTCAGTTTTGGAGCCCAGGTGTTCCGTAAGCTCCATAAGCACATGCACACACACAGATGTGCTCCACACAACTCAGCTTTCCTAATGCCTTTTGTCAGAATTATCCTTTATCTATAAGATTGTTTCATTTCATGCACTCCCTGCACTCAGTCAACTCACTGCATATTCTGGCACTTTCATTCATTTCCAGCTCTGCCACTCTGCAAGTGTTTGTGAGAACAACTTACCTTTCTGTGGGCCAGGAGTCTCCAGGAGTGGTAGAACTGAAATCTCGTTTTTATAATTTTCATTTTTAAATCTTTATGACTTGATCTGTCCTCTCAAAGTAAAGAGGATCAGGAATGATTCTTCCAAGCACAGAGGGATTTCACTATCATAAATTGAGAGTATGATCTTGTTTTCCCAAGCACAGGAACTGCAAACAATTTCCTGAGTCTCGCCAGGGTGCTGAAGACATAAGTAAGTTGGGAGGAAGGAAAACAGGCAGTGTGCTGAGCCTTGCCCTTAGTCACTGACCACAGATTCCCCACCCTCCCTCTTCCATCACAGAACCCAAACCAGCTGCCCAGTGCCCAGGGCCCCAGCAACGTCCACCACGGCAGGGGTGGCATCGAAGGGCACTGGGATTCTCTCCTCTGCACCAGGCCTTGCAGTGAACACGTGCTCCAGGCAAGAGTTCACTCCTGCAGCTTTATGGATGCAGTCATGTCCTTCAGGATGTAACTTGAAATAAATCTGACAAGATAGTAATTTTTCTTTGGATGGTACACCATTTAACCAAGGAGCAAGCTCATGTTCACACAACGTCTCACAACTGCTTGGCCTCAAAGGGCGCTCTGAAAATGCAGAGCATTTTGCTCATCAGGATATCTTCGTTATAACAGCTATTTAAGATGTGAGATCTCAAATAACCTCAGTACATGTCTGGGAGCACAGCAGAGCACTTCAGCACGACTGTATCCCTTGCCAGCATTTCACACAGCACAGAGGAAACTTTATTAATATCTTTATCTTCTCCAGGTCAATCCCTGACTGCTTTGGAAAATGTCCTAACCAAGCATCAGAGGTCAGGCTATAATTTTATCAACAAGATTTTCTAACCAAACCAATGTAAACAAGAGCAGTCACACTCCTGTTCCCATTTACTACAAAGTTTATGTAAATTGTGCAACAGGACTGAGGACAAGAAAAATAAAGAGGGCCAGGAGTGGCTTGGGCTCTGCAGAAATCCACTACACTGAGTGTGAAATGATGCAGGGAATACCCCAGGATTCCCTGGCTGCCCAGTCAGGCACTTTATTTCCCTATCCCTTGTCATGCATTTGCACGGTCTAAAACCATGGTCAAGGCTAAAGTTTTCCTCTCAGTAAGAGGGGCACTTGATTATTACCACAACTGCCCAGCAGAAAGGGGATGACCATTCCAAAAGCCAAACAAATGCTGCCCCTCCATCTCCTTAGGCTTGGACAAACCCTGTCAGGGGTGCCAGGTCCTGCAGAAGGCAGGCTCTGGAGGGGCACAGAGGTTTCATGCACAGGGAGCTGGGGTACAAAGGGACAAGGAATGTTCACTGGCAAGTCTCAAGGGAGGCTGCAACATCCTCGGACTGGAGCTGCCCCTGCAGGATAAACACAGACCTGGACCCAGCAGGGGAAGGGGAAGGGGAAGGAGCTTCTTTTTGTGCAGTCTCCAGACACATCACTCCGCAAAGATTTGACTCCCTGCACAGCCATCAATGACTCAGAACTCTCCCAGGCATTTTGTCAAACCCAGCCATTATCCTCTTCATCTTGGACAGCTCCTGTTTCACCAAACTGGTAACACTCATCGGCATCTGCTTGTCTCCCACCCACTATTTATGATGTCTTCCAAGTCCTTTGTTTAATGTATTCAGGGGGGTTTCACTACATTCTGGGTTTATGCTACAGCTGAATCCATTCACACACAGCTGAAAACGTGTTTCCCCACAAAAATTTGCCTGCTATGGCAGAAATGTAGTTTAAAAAACCAGCAAGCACATTAAAACCACCTCTCCCTCATGCAGCTGGAATATGTTCCTCCAGGACGCCTTTGAATCCCCTGTTTGTCTGAATTCAGGCCCACCAAGGCACCCCTGGCCTCAGCAAGAACTCGAGCTGGAACAATCAGGTAACATTATCCTCCTGCCAGGGCACAGTGTTTGTTGCATGTTGATGCTCCGTTTGCTTGCACTAAAATAAGTTCTAACTCTGAAAGCCACCTCTGGAAAATCACTACCTGGCAGAACGTGTGAGACAGTGACACAGCAATAAAAGGCCAGTTGTGTTCTGTTACAAGAATGTAGGTCATTAGACACACAAATTAGTTACAGCGAAGAGAGAGTCTTCTCTGCCCTGCACCCCACCCACCCAGGAATGAGAAGCCATCCAAAGAGTGTCCCCTTTAGATGCAACTCTGTCCTGAAAGAAGTATTATGTCGCTTTCAGAGGGTAAGCATTTAAGTGAGACAAAGCTGTGGAGATCAGGAATATCTTTTTATAGACCCAGAGAAGTGACTGGAAAAAAAAACCAGACAGGCCTTCAAGCACAGAGCTCTCCTTTGGGCCTCCTCCCTGCAAACCAGAGCTCTGCTCTCAAAGGATCTCAGACACAGCATATAAAGTACAATAGATGGCATTGGGAAATGCATTTTCACAGTTCCCCATAGACAGAACCCTCAGTGTCATCATAAACAGTAGGTTATTTCTCTCCACAATAGCACAGTGGGAAATGAATACAGTATCTTAGCCCTGATATCTGCTTTATATTGAATTCTGATGGCTGAAGGACCTTAAAAACACCAGCACTTTTAGAAAAGATATTTCATTCAAACTTGTTCACTCCATCAGCCCCCAGTTTCCACCCATCTGAGAGGACATCTGGCTCCTCTTTCCACTGCCAGTTGTGTGCAAGAGGATGGCAGAGAGTATGTATTTTTATCTTCCTGGTGGCAATCATGATTTTTCAAAGCTGTCTCAAGGCACTCAGTAAAACAGTGGTTTGTAAAGTGGTGGAGCAAAGGAGTACAAGCTACACCACTGGAAAAAACCCACAAACTTTCTTTGATTTGAAGAGTGGCCTTCCATGGTATGAATTAACCACAGTAAGCAGAAATTACCAAGTTCAAGAAAAGCTCTGGAAATTCCTTTTTTTTTTTCTTTTTTTTTTTTAAAAATAAAATAAAATAAAACTAGTAGCAATTGTACCCTCTGCACCCAGCAGTTGTGCTCAGATGAAGTATTTGTCACCAAACTCCCTCCTGCAACATTACAAACCTGGTAAGGACAGGCAATAAGTCAACCTCTCCTCGCTCTCGGGTGGGCCAGTCCTTTCTGCAAACACAGCAATCCTGCCCCTGGCCCAGAGCAAAGGCAAGTTCAAATGCTCCACCTGCTGAAGGCTCTCGAGGTGTACGTGAGAGGGTGTTGTTTCAGTCATGGTGCTGTGACACCCTTCAAAGCCCCCACGTCCAGGCCAGCCGTGAGCAGCCACCAACCCACCACAGGCTGCTGCCCCTCCAGTGCTCCCACCAGAGCTGAGACCCCCACAGCAATCCATGCTCCAAAGTGAGAGTTCCCATTGCTTTACCCGCAGCTGTTATCACCGACCATTTCTGGCTGTCATATATGTTTTTAAGTCAAAGTACATACATTCAATTTATCTCAACTGTATTATCTATAAATAAAATAATTCGAAAACCAGAGACTAACACTTCACTAGAAACAATTTTAATAAGCTGCTGATTTATGCAAAACTGCGGAACATCTACTAAAGGGAAGTATGAAAATGCAGAAGTGAAAATAGAGGGTTAATAACTGGGTATCTTTATGGAGAGTAGAGAAGTAGTAAAGTTTAAATATTATATATCAAACATATAAATATGTAGCAGTTCTGTTCTTAGACATATTTAAGTTTGCCTTAAATATTTATGTCACTCACCCTTTTTTGCACTTTGCAGAAATAAACTCCACACTATCAAAAATTTTAATGGCAGCTTGTTCTAAATTAGAAGAGTCATTTCAACCCTACTAACTGGCAAAGTATTCTGTGTGAATGTCTGCTTTTGCTTCCAACTGCTTCACATTATACTTCAGCACCTTAAAGATCATTCCTTCCTCCATCACGTTTAGGATCCCTTTATCTCTCCTTTCTCTCTAACTTGGATGTTAAAATCCAACATATACAAAAACCCCTCAAAACTCCACAAGAATGGACAAGTATCTACATTTTACAGATGAGTGGTTTCATCCAAACTGGCAATTCGAGCAAAGGATTTTAAAAAGAATCTAAAGTTCCAATTCCAATGCACCATTTAAACTGTTATGGTGAGGTATGGCTTGTAGCTCTCCCTAGAACGGAAATAATTCTCTTTATAAAGCATCGGGTGTATACAAGGCAGGGTTACTCTGCTTAATAGGAAGTAAAAACAGAAAGGGAAAAACAAAAACTTACATGACAGGATGCAAGAACTGAAATATGCACACCCCCCTCAGGCCCTGAGCCAGAGCAGCCGCCAAACCCGAGTGTAAGAAACTCCACCCTTTTCTGCAGGACTAGTTTGGAAATTCCTGACAATGACAGGGACTAGTCATTCAGACTAACTTGGCAGAAATAAAAGAAATAATTGAGAAACTGTTCACAGACCCTGGTCACTGACTGTCACTCACTCAGAATGACATTTCTAGTCCCCCCAAACGGTGCCCTGAGCTCTGAACTGCTTGTTTGGCCACCTTTCGAGGGCTTACCAAACAGCTTTGGGATTTGAGAACTTTCCACAATATAATACCAATGAGGCAACAAACGCTGTATAATCCTAAGTACTTCATTAAAAGGTGATTTGAGAAACCTGCAAAAGTGACTCTTTACCCTTTGTTTCCCCTTTTCCCCTCTCACCTCTAGGAAAAAGGAGAGTTAATTCCTGCTCCCTCCCTGAGACACTTTCATGTTTATCCACCACAGGAAGGGTGGCACCTCCTGCACGCCCTGGCACTGCAGCAAAGGTTGGGTGCCTTTGGCCACCAGCCCCCCCGTGGGGCATTTCACTCCTTGTTGCTGTCCATGTGTTTTGAAGCTATCCTGCAGTCGAGCCAGAGTGACTTACCTCGTTTACTGTTCTACTTAGGCAGCAATACTTTGCTTCAATTTTACTGTGAGGGAGTCAGAATTAGTGCCTACACTGAGGTTCAACCCAGGTAAGTGCTGTGTGTGTGCTGGCCCAGCTCACCACAACACCTTCTACACACCTTGACTCCAAGCGTGTCAACAGTCCCAGGGAAGCCACAAGGATGTCCCACGTACTGGGCCCCTCAGTTCAGGATGGACATTGAGGGGCTGGAGCGGGTCCAGAGAGGAGCAACAAGGCTGGGGAAGGGACTGGAGCACAAGTGCTATGGGGAGAGGCTGAGGGAGCTGGGGGGGCTCAGTCTGGAGAAGAGGAGGCTCAGAGGTGACCTCCTCACTCTCTAGAACTCCCTGAAGGGAGGTTATAGCCAGGTGGGGGTTGGTCTCTTCTCCCAGGCACTCAGCAATAGGACAAGGGGGCACGGGCTTCAGCTCTGCCAGGGGGAATTTAGGTTGGATATTAGAAAAAAATTCTTTCCAGAGAGAGTGATCAGGCATTGGAATGGCCTGCCCAGAGAGGTGGGGGATTCACCGTCCCTGGAGGTTTTTAAACTGAGATTGGTCGTGGCACTGAGTGCCATGATCTGGGAAACTGACTGGAGTTGGACCAAGGGTTGGACTTGATGATCTCGGAGGTCTTTTCCAACCCAATCAATTCTATGATTCTGTGATTCTATGATTCTATGATCTGACTTTTAGTGTAAGAAAGTGCTGAAATCTGAATGAAAGCCAAAGAGCTCCAATACACTGCAGAATCAATGACAGAAGAGTTTTAGAGCCAAAGAGAATTATGTCACGTGTAAACTACCCTCCAATCTACTGCTCCCTGTCCCCTGAGCAAGCAGAGTGCAAGCCAGCCGGGCCAGGCTAGTAGGGTTATGACAGCAGGTAAGCCCACAACAGCCTGGAGGAGCAGAGCAGATGCAGGAGGAGAGAGACTGAGGGAAGGCTTCCCTGAAGCTTATGAGACTAAAGGAAAGGGCAGAAATTAAGGACACCCAGAAAAGAGACAAGAAGGTTGAGGGGAAGGCAAATAAAACACAGACTTCAGAGAGGAACAGGCTAAAATTAAGAAGGCATCTACATCTGTACCTGGGAGAGGAGGATATTCCCTTTGTCTTTGACCATTCCTCCTCTCTTGGCACAACGGGATCCTGAGCAGAGAGAAAGTAGAAGCAGACAAGGGGAGGGTTTGAGAAACAACTCTGAAGGCAGCAGAATTCAGGTGCTCAGCGAGGGCAGGCAGGGAGATGGCAGGGCTGGAGCCAACTCAGCACTGAGGAACTGTGCCTGGCCATCACAGCTCCTCCTGAGACTCTCCCCAGAGGAAGAGGAGGAGTAAAGGAAGCAGAGGCTGGGAGTGAGAAATGGAGTCTGAGAGGAAAGAACTAGGCAGGAGGAAAGAGGACGGACACCATGACGCAGAAGGGCAGCGAGGTGAGGGCCATGAGTGGCAGGGACACAGCCACGAAAGAAAGTGCTGTGCAAGCTGCCCAGCCAAGCAGCTAAAACACGTTATCCCCTCCTGGGAGGAAAGGTAGAGAAAACAACTAAGGTCATGCCCAGCTTATTACAAATGCTGGGCACAAACAGAGATCTGCACTGTCCCCACACCTGGCAAGGGGACAAGCTGCATTCATCTGCATCATTATTTGAAAGTCCATCCAACTCTGAATTTCTGCCAAGTTCAGGAGGTTGCTAGGGCTAAGATCTCAGTTCCAGCCCACTTTTACAAGTTGAAACAAAAAGACAAATACGACTGCTTAGACAAAAGCACTTCCAAGGAAATACAGATCTGTGGCTTACCTGTGCACAGGTCAGTGGTTTAGCCAGTCAACACAAAGCCAAGCAGATATAAACAGATTATAAGAAAGCAAATTTCCTTAAACTTCCACAAGACAAGCTCATTCCCACAGTGACCTTTACTGGAACCCAAGGTACCCTAATTTCTCTCCCCCAGCATCCTCACCTCCTCCTCCAGTTTCACCACCTTGGCCTGAGCGTTGTTCAGGGCCTGGTCTCGGATCTCGATGTGTCTCCGTTGGTCCTCGTTGGTGGAACGTGCAGCAGCCAGTTCTATTTCCAGTTTCTCTTTTTCCCGCTGCGTTTCCTTGTCTGTGAAAACAAAGAGAGAGTTACCAATGGACACCTCTTGTCTCTGCCCAGCTTTCAGGAGTCTTTCACTCCAGAGGTGAAGGAGGTTGTACTGGAACTTCTCACAGGAGAGAATGCAAATCTAGTGCTAAGGGCAGAAAAACAGGACATGGCTTTCAAGGAAGAGAAAGACTCGTAACCCTGAAAAACAAGCATGGTGCCTTCAAGTGGCACTGTGCCACAAGGACAGTAAGGGGGAGTAGAAGGTGCCTCACTCAGTACAGTTACTCAGTGAGGTAATTTGCTGTGATTATGCAGATGGTTAGTGAAACTTGGCACATCTTCTCCTCTGAGCTTTCAGTGGTGGAAAACAGAGTAATTTTAATATCTCAGGCTGGGGAGAGAGATGGCAGACTCCTGTGCTTGAAAAACCTGTGCTCCTTTTTTCCACACCGGCCCCACAAATCGGATGACTGTTCTGCCCAGGGCAACTGCCCTTTCTCAGAGGAACCCCCAGCTGTCCCACTTTGCTGGCAGTACCATCAGGGGAGTCAGAAAACAAGTGAGCAATGAGAACTCCTCAGTCTTCCCCTTAAAAATGACACCCTGGGCCACAACTGAGGCACATGGATCTGTTTGCTCAAAGCAGACCTGCAGTTCAAGAAAGCCTTTTGCCCTGCACTGAGAGCTCATGTCTGATGCTTTGAAGCCACCCCAAGCACAGCAGCACATTCTTTCCTGTTGCTCTCCAGAAAGAGCTGGACTGAGCTGAAGCAGCAATGCTGAGTGGTTAAGGAACACGGCAACCACCTTCACAAAAAAATAAATAGGATCAAAACAATTGTGCACTGGAGAACTTATCACACAGGGGTGTAAGGCAAAGCCACAACACAGAGCTTATGTCCTCTGTATGGGCTGCCATTCCCAGCTCAAGGCAACCAGCTACAACGATAACATTAACCCACTTGCTGCATCCATAACCACAGAATACTCCCTGCAGTGATCTACACCCAGCACTGATGACACCAGAGAAACTGCATTCCAGAAACCAATATCCCACGACAAAGGAATGAGGACAAGGAGTGGAAGGCTTGAAAAACAGGAACGAGGTGCTGGGTGTTAGGACAGACTGCATATGGAGTACACAGGCCCATTTGTGCAAGCATGTGCATAACTATATTTACAGGACCACAATTACTCCTTTTCTTCTGCCAGCAAAAAGCCAGGAGCAAAGCTTTAGCAACACGGAGAAGCTAAAGATTCCCTTCTGCCAGGGAATCAGCACAGCCCACACACAGGTTGCAAAACAAACCCACCCACCAACAGCACCCAGAGCTCTGCAGAGCAAACCCTGGCTGCAGCTCAGAGCCAGCCCATGACACAAGACACAAGGACAAAAGCCACTGTCACCTGCCTATTTTTTCCCCCCATCTTTTCCCAGCAGTTTTCCTCCACCCAGGAATGAGTTGCTGCCAGTGTGAACACATTAAAATGTACTGCAGAGACTGAGCTGCAGTGACAGGGTGGCATTGTGCCAGCAGGTATCAGTCACTGCCAGCAGGCTGTTTGTTAATCTCCAAGGGCTTGCAGAGAGGCTTTTGGAGTTTTGGTGCAGACTTTTCCCAAAACGAGAAGTGCTTCACTCAACAAGTGCCTACAGCACTCCTAGAAATGCTGGGACTGATGAAATGCAGCCCTGCAGCTTCCATGTTCATCCAAAAGGAGAAATGGAGTATGAGGCATCACAGCTTTGACCCTCTCCCCTCCTCAGGTGCACCTACAAACCTCAGTGTCCACCAACCAGGCTGAAGGGGACACTAAACTCACACACTTTCCACTACCACGAGTTCAGAATTCACCCCAACAGTCCCTTGCTTGCAACACAAGCCACAAGGAATAAGCTAAAGATGACATAAAACAGGAATATCAGCATCTGTCAGAGTAGCAGCAGTGTGTGTTACACCACAGAAAAACTCTGTTTTGCAATTTTATTGTACTACCTTTTTATATAACAACTGGAGAAAAGTGAGCATTGTCAGAAGGGTGGAGGACATTATGGGATGAGAGACAAGTTGGCTCATCACCATCAGCCTCAAGACATTTCAGTCCAAAGGAAAAGCAGCATTTCACATCCATGATTTCAGTTTGCCTTGGGCTAAATCCACTGCTGTGGACAGAATTCCTGACCCTCATCCAGCCCCAGAGACTGCAGGAGTGTTCATCCCCTTTATTTCTGCTGAACGGGACAGGGCAGGGCCAAAGAAAAGAGGAAAGAGACAGGAGACGGAGCAGGCTCCGGTCCCGTCGGCCTTAACTCATGCCAGGACTCCTGCCATCCTGGGAAGGTTTAATTCCAAAGTTTTCAAGGAATAAAATAGGTGGATAAAATAACCTGTAAATTATGGAGTAAATAGCAATTTTACAGTTTTACTGCAAACTACCTTTGCTCTGCAATCTCCAATAAATCCGATCAGATGGACTTTACATACTGACACAAAAGGAATTCTTGACTCCCTCCTCCTCTTCTCCACTGCTGGTTTTGGACTGTCACTTCCCTGATTTCTGTCCCGGTAATTAACCTGCTGCACTCTCCTCCTTCCCAGGATGGCTGGAGCTTTCCACTCACCCATAATGACTGTGGAACTCACTTTGTGCAAAGAGCTGAGAGATGGTTTTCCGATTGTCTTCAGACCCCTCGAACTCCTTCTCCGCAAGCTGCTTGTTGGCTGTCTCCATGCGTTCTGCAAAAATTTGCAATAAAAGCAAAACTAAAGAATTAATAACTTTCAAGCATTAAGTTACCTCTCTCAGGGCATTTCTAATGCCAGCTTGGGGAATGGATCTCCTAATTCTACACAGTCTAAAGTAAAAAGTCCATCAGAAGCTGGCATTCACTTTTTTTTTTCCCTTCTAATTATGTCCTTGAGGAAATATGCTCCATGAGACAAAACAGGCTAAATAAAGTTCCAAAGAAATCACTTTAAACAATTATAACACAGAAGTTTGGTTTTTCAATTTATACCTTTATTTCTTTCACGCAAATAAATCTCACCATGCAATTAAAAGATGCTCTTTTAAGACTCCACTAAATCTTAACAGAAGATTAAATCACAGTTGTCCAATTACCTGACTTGAGGGAATAGTGTAAAATACCAAGAGCAGCTTAACAGCTCTGCTGCTTCAAGATGCCAGAAACATGTATCAGTCTGTGAAAATTAGAATTAAATGTTCATGCTGTGTTTTACTATGAATAAGATTATTTAATGTAGGCCTTTGTTTACTGTTCTTCAGTGCACTGGGCACTGTAAGGCTTTACTTTCTGGATGCAAACAATTTCTGGGCGCAGCTTCTCTCAGGATACATGGGGCAGTGAGAGCAGATGACATGCACAACAATCAGAAGGCTTTCATAAAAAATTCAACTTCAGTTTAAAAGACTGTTCATGCACCTTTAAATACCTCAAATTGCGGATGTTTTTCACCTTTGGAACTAACGCTTAAACTTTAACCCCTGTTAAGGTCACACACCACCCAACCTCACTCTCCCCAGCCAGCTGTTGGGCTGCCTCAGCCTCTTAGCAAGAACCAGGCACTAATCACATCTCACTCTGGAAAAGGAAGGGCGATCCAAAAAACCAGATGCCTACATTGATAAGGAATGACAAGACCTTCAGGAAGAAAAGACAGTCTGCAGTTTGTATGTCAGTGCAAAAGGGTCACTGGACAGGAAGTCAAGTGAGCGTGCCTGGTGTGGGATTAGACAGGGAGCAAAACATCTCTCCACTTGTGTCAACTGAACAAATTGTACAAATTGGCTCTGGGATATAAGACATGAGAGAATTCCAGGCTTGCATCTGGTTTATGGTATTTGGCTTATCAGATGCTTCTTGTCAATGAGAAACAGGCTGGAAATGAAAGACTTACAGCACTCTCCTAAACCTGTCCTTTTCATTCTCTCAGCAAGTGCTTCAAGTCTACTACTGAGTATTCCACCCCAGTTCAGTTGTGTCAGACACAGTGAATTCTGCACCAAAATGCTATCTGGCCAAGTAAGTATAACAATAAAAAACCCAACATCGAAGAACAGAAGTTTTATTTCCTTTACCTCTTAGGTCCCTGTTGAAATCATGAAGCCTTCGAATTTCTCCTTCCAGTTTGTTTCTCATGGCCTTTTCCAGGGCATCCCGCTTAGAAGACGATTTCTCCAGGTTTTTGTATGCCTCTGAAACCTGCTGAATTTCGGTTTCCAGCTGCAATGGAAGTGAAAACAAGCACCATTTTATCACTCACAATTTTCATTTGGTCTCAGAAAAGAGATTACTTTCTCTCAGGTGCTCTTTATTGAGAGAAACCTACACTTACACACTAAGTAAAATGACAGTCTCAGGTCTGCATCCATCCATAGAAAGAATACCAATATCTGAAACAAAGTTCTGGACTCCCCTTTCAGACTCGCTCTGTTTCCCCAATGTGATGAAAACAAGGATATAACAAACTGAAGAACTGCAAACGTAATCTATTTTTCTCCAGGACTGAGGCAGTTTGGATGTTGGTTTGGGCAAAAAGCAGTTACATAAAGAGCTAATGCAGTACCAAGTGAGTAAGAAAAACTTTTTAAAAAAGGCAGATCAAACTATGCCAAAATAACCTAGTGACAGATCCTGCATTTCTGATGAACTCTGCAGAGAGTTGTTATGGTCCAAAATTCACAATAAAACCTCCTGATGTTCTATATTTACACTCCTACAATTTAGTAGTGCTTTTAAATGTGCAAATTATAAACGGGGCAAGGGAAACTTTGCAGTAGAATATGTTCAATCTTTCTTTCTAGCCTTCAGTGTAAAGCTTCTCTGATCCTCCAGAGCAGAGGGAGATTTACTTTTAACTCTCCTCATTAGGCATGATTTGCCATGGAAGTGTGGATTCACATAACAGCAAACCCCATTAGCACTGCCTACAGCAAGTGATCAACAGAGAGGTGGAGGGAAGTGCAATTTTATCCTTCTGTCATTAGCAGGAAGCCGTCAAACATTTCTCTAAAGCATTTCCTGGCCAGGAACCCTCAAAAAAAAATAAAATAAAATGAACTTATGTCTCTGGAAAGAGGTACCATAGCAAATAACAAGTGTGGAACTCAAACACATGTTTTAAGCAGCCACGAATTTTTAGGGCCCCAGACACTGCCCAGCACAAAGAGCACAGCAAGGCCCACAGAGTCCTACACTGAAGGCAGCATCAGCCTCTCCACAGCTGCAAGGCAAAAGCAAAGCTGACCTGCAGCACAGCTTTAAACTACTGGTCATCAAGAAGTTATTTCTACGAGGCAGCAAGAAAACACCTCCACACGTGCGTGTTAATGATGGGTCTCACTGGGATATTTTCTTTTAAATGTTTTAGCATCATGTACTCTGCTTGTTTCATGAAGCCAAAGGTGGCATATAGCTGGGTGCAAATCAAGACAGTAAGTTTTCAGGGAAGTTGTTGTGCCATTTAGAGAGGGACAAAAGGAGTGTTAGCCCCAGTCCTGCAGTCCAAGTGTCTTTAAGGTAGCCATAGCAGCACTACTTGCACTGCACTCTGTCCTGACAACCACTTCTGTAGCAATGTCCCCTGTGCCTCCTCGAGGGACCATGGTCTCGTGCCAGTCCAAACAAGCCCTTCCTGCAGCCTCTAAAATCCTTTAGGGAAAATGAAACCTGCTGCTCTCCCGGACACAAGCTTTAACTCAGCAAACCACGCAGTCGACCTCCTCAGCAGCTGCCGAGGATGTGCTTTTGAGCACGGCCAATAAACTGTTAGCAGAGAACTGAAGGCTCTGATTCCACCTTGTGACAAAGCTAAGCTGATGCCCAAGGACGGGACACAGACCAACCAATCTACATATGAAAGACTCTGAAGTAGTTAATCAATTTGTTAAGCAAGGAATGTAACAGTCGCAGATTAGATGATTCAATTATGGACCACACCAGGCAGGAGGGTGCCTGAATTCCCACCAAACACACCCACCTTCTGCAGCCGGGCCACTTTCTCGTAACACACGTCCAGCTCCTGCCGGAGAGAGCGGTTCTCTTCCGACAGGATTTCCACCATCTGCTGGGCCCTGGAAACGATGGCAAAGGGATCTACTTGCATCTGCTGATACGGGGAAGGGATCTGCTGAGCCCGGGGCATCACTGAATAGGAGTCGCCCTGCTGCTGCTGCTGCTGCTGCTGCGGGCCAAGGAAGGGCTGGCACAGTCGGTACAAATCTCCCTGATGCACTTGGTTGGACAAGAAAGGCTGCTGGGGCCGTGGCAGGACGCTGGGATCTGCCTGGCTTGGAGTCAGAGGCGGCTGGTGCTGCGAAGGGGACAGCCTAGACGGTGGCGGAGACTGAAGCAAAGTCAAAGATCCCAGGGATGTCAAGGAAGACGTCGGGCTGTGGTGGTGAGGTGGTCTCTGCTGTAACTGCAACGGCACATCTGGGTTCTGCCTGGAAAACAGAGCGGAGGCTCCATCACCGTCACGCAGAAGGTGCACAAAGCCAGTGACAAGCAGTGGGACGACCCAGGCAGCTCCTGGGCACGGGTCTTCCCACACAAAAGACTCATGTGAGGTTTTCTTCATTTTTATATGTTTGTTTGTAAAAATGTTTCGAAATCTAATATTCTAAGGTCTTTCTTGATACGATTTTTTAGAGAAACACTGAAGTTTCTCTATTAGAAAGTCCAGCAACAGCTACTAACCAAAATTATTTTCATAACTTTCTGCCATGTTTTGCAGATAAAACTGTTCAACCAAGAACTGTTAGGAGGAATGGGATCTTTTGTTCTGGCCTTAAGAGTGTCATCTCTCGTGGAGAAAACAATGAATTTGATTCTGCAATTTAAGATACAGAGTTAAAAGGACTGGCTAAGTTGATGCCAGTATGCCAGCACCACTGATTTGAGCTTTCTGAACTATCAACCATAAAGCTGCAGCCCAGTTACATGAGACAGTTAAACGTTCTGAAAATGAACCTAAGAATCAGAAGGGGTCTTTTTATTCCACCCTCACCTCTCCCTTAGTCCTATGCAGTAGGTATGTTTACTGCTCCTCACAATAACCCTGCAGGATATCAAAGACAGAGCTAGCAATCTATAACATGCTTGAGTCCATGACATAATAACTCCAAGCTAAACCAGCTCGCATTTCCTGGGCTCTGGAGATGCCCACCTCAACTCCTGCTGCATTAGCCAAGTAAGAAATCTCTCTTAGAAGACTGTGTGGATTTCTCATGCTTGGATGACCTCAGGAGGCAGGTTTTGCCTTCTCCTCCAAAGACATTCAACCTTGAATTTCTCTGGATGTTCTTGATTCTAACAGTTGAAGTCACTCCTTCTCCATGTGGCAACCAGCCTCTTAAGCACAGAGCTCAGCCCAGCATAGACCATGACTGGCAGTTCAACATGTCCTGAACCACTCCTGCTGCTCACATAAAATGGCCCAGCTCGACCCTGCAGCCAGAAAAGCACATTCTGGTGTTCCACCTGGCCAGAGCTGCTACAGGACAGCCCCACGGCTGGCTGTGCTCCAGGAGGGCCCCAACATGCCCTGCAGGGACCTGCATGGACAAGGCAGCTCCCTCCACACCGGGAGTGCTGAAGGAACCAACAACAGCGAGCACGAAGCTGAACTGGGAACTAAAGGGTTACACAATGGACTTCTCAGCCCAAGTGCAGACACTCAGCATCGTCCTTCCTGTTCTCCACAGAAAGGAGGAATCGGCTCCTCATCCTTGGCCAAGAGGAAGCTCCAGCATTACCAGCACTGTGCACATCTGGCCGGCAGCAACGCCGCAGTTCGGGTGTTCCCAGCCCAGCCCAGGCTTCACCATTTCAGTCCCACCCACCTTATGTCTCATTTCCCTGCTCACAGCAGAGAAGGGCTATGGAAACCTCCAAGCTCATGCTCAAATTCCTTCACAAGGAAACAAATCCAGCCTTTGTCAGTTAGGAAAAACCAAAGAATCACTGCTCTAGCTGCTGTTTCTCTCTCTCCCACACTCAGGTGAACTGTGGTCCCTGCCAGCAACATCATTTCCAGGAGCTGTATTTCCCCAGAAATGGCCATACACAGCATGAGGATTTCAGAGGTCATGCAGAAGAGTGATGTGCAATTAATTTCCTCAGGAATGTTCAGTTTAGTAGCAGCAATTTGGCTCTTCCCCTCCCGAGAGGGCAGCTCTCCTTATTGTTGCATTGATTTCATCAACTTTATTTGCCAGTTCTCATAACGAAGAATGAGGCAAAACCGTCACAGGCCATGCTCAAGGTCACCTGGTTTGTCTCAGGTGGTTTCCACCTCCTTTCTCTGCTCACCCGGTTGTGTGCAGAGTTAACACTTTGCATGCTCACAAACCTCTCCTCTCCCCAAGCTCGTTCCTTCCCTACCACCAGGCAGCTCTGCTTTGATGTTATAATCAATCAGGGAATAGCCTTGCTGTGACATTGAACCTGGCATGACCTACACAGATTAGATCAAAAGAAATATGTTGCCAGTGTGCCTTGTGGATGCAAAACCCCAATTTTCAACCTAAAAAATACTCTTTTCCAGTCTGAAAACAACCTGAAGCAGTTACTCGGAGGGATTGATTCTGCAGCTCTCAGAGAGTTAATCTTACAAACCTAAGGAGCACTATTTAGGTGCCAAGGTTAACAATTTGAGCTATTCCACCAAAACATCTCGTTATTCTTTCCTCAGAAACCCAACAGCAGAATCTTGCCAGCCTGAGCACTAATGAAAGGCACGAAATGATGGCCAAAGAAAAACAACAGCAATACTTAAATTCCCAAGGGACAGTTGTGCTGACATGATTTTTTTTCAAAAAAACCCTGTTCTAAAGAACAACTCTAGGAAATCATGGGTGGGTACTTCTATACAAGACATACTTCCAAGATATCCAGCATCTTGGCACTTACACCCAAAGCCTCTCATCTCAATCTTGAAATTATACCAACCTTGTGGGCTCAAGCTAAAACACGGGAGCTGAGAGCCTCTAGTTCTGTGGCATCACCAACAGCATCAGGGCTTCTGAACGTCATAAATGCATTGACATTCCCAGCAGAACGAGATACCATGGCTGGGCTAATATGTCCTACCTTTAAAAAAAATGCCCTACCTTTAAAAAAACCTCACAGTGACACTAGACCTTTTAAGATCTTGCATGTAAACTTTTACACACACATTCAAGGAAGTTTTTAGCATCGTCCCACTATTTACAATTTTGTCTTATAAAATACTTACATATATTTTGTGGGTACAAAATACCAGACTCTGAGATTCTTCCATATTAGCATGAGGACTGAAGAATTTATTCCTCCAGTAAAGCAATTTTGAGCAGAGAGATTCAGAAAAGGTAAGTGAACACGACTGGACTTTTCAAGATTTTTAAACCAGACTGCAAAGTTTTAAGGTACAAACGAGTATCGGGGTTGCCGAACAGCATTGCTGACAGAATGGCAGTAGAAAATTCCCTCCAAGAGAGAACGAGTCCTTGAGTAACCCTGCACTGGTAATCAAAATGTTATCTGAACTCACCACTTCAGAAAAAAATGTAGTTGCTCAAAATACATGGAAAACAACATCACACAATCTCCTTCCATTTGCCTCAGGATCACAGAGACCTGAAAAAGTCAAATGCAGGGGAAAAAGCCTCAAAGCAGTAACTCCCCTAAGTGTTTCAGTTTGAAAGTATAACTTTAAGCACCACTTCACAGACCCTATCATGCAAGAATCTTTGCTTCCCTGACGGTCCCTGGTGCGTACTGGGGGGCCCGTGGGCCAAGCACAGACCTGCATTTATGGTTCTGCCTCTACAAGGGTCCCCTGAAGGGATGGAGACGGAGGCAGGGCGGGAGTGCGGCAGCGCTGCGAGCACACCCAGCCAGCAGGAGCCCGGAGCCAGCCAGGACTGCCCAGGCACATGGAAAATCCTTCCATGGTGGGCAGAGCAGCACAGGGGGCAGGCCGAGAAACCAAGGGATGGGGAAAGGTCTCCGGCTCCTTCAGTTTTTCCTGCCTGTTTCATGTTCAAGAAGCTCCAGTGGCCGTCTCTCCCGGAGCCCTCCCACACGATCCAGCGGCGCTGGCGGGGCAGGGAGCGGCTCCGCTCCATCACCCAGCCAAAACCGAACCCAGGCATTTTATTTCTGCTTCCCAGTCATACCTGATCAGCCCCCACTTTGATGGCGCTCAGGGGAACGCAGTGCACAGAAGTGATTTACCAATTACGGGGCAAATTCTGCAGCCCTGCCTCCCAAAAACTTTCTGTGAAGTCCAAGGCATTAAACACCACGGCAGGAGTTCGGTGGCTTGGGCTGCAAACAGGGGATGGCGTGTGAATAGATTGGAGAGATGGGCTGAGTCCAGTGGGATGAAGTTCAATAAGGCCAAGTGCCAGGTCCTGCACTTTGGCCACAACAACCCCATGGAGCGCTACAGGCTGGGGACAGAGTGGCTGGAGAGCAGCCAGGCACAAAGGGACCTGGGGGTGCTGACTGACAGGAAGCTCAACATGAGCCAACAGTGTGCCCAGGTGGCCAAGAAGGCCAATGGTCTCCTGGCCTGCATCAAAACTAGCGTGGCCAGCAGGAGCAGGGCAATGATCCTTCCCCTGGACTCTGCCTTGGTGAGGCCACACCTGGAGTGTTGTGTTCAGTTCTGGGCCCCTCAGTTCAGGATGGACATTGAGGGGCTGGAGCGGGGCCAGAGAAGAGCAACAAGGCTGGGGAAGGGACTGGAGCACAAGTGCTATGGGGAGAGGCTGAGGGAGCTGGGGGTGTTTAGTCTGGAGAAGAGGAGGCTCAGAGGTGACCTCCTCACTCTCTAGAACTCCCTGAAGGGAGGTTGTAGCCAGGTGGTGCTTGGTCTCTTCTCCCAGGCACTCAGCAACAGGACAAGGGGGCACGGGCTTCAGCTCTGCCAGGGGGAATTTAGGTTGGATATTAGAAAAAAATTCTTCACAGAGAGAGCGATCAGGCATTGGAATGGCCTGCCCAGAGAGGGGGTGGATTCACCATCCCTGGATGTTTTTAAACTGAGATTGGACATGGCACTGAGTGCCATGATCTGGTAAATGGACTGGAGTTGGACCAAGGGTTGGACTTGATGATCTCGGAGGTCTTTTCCAACCCAATCAATTCTATGATTCTATGAATCGGAGAGACAGGAACTTCTCTGCCCCCCGAGCACAGCAGGTGCTGCTGTTCTGCCCCAGGAGCCCCCCAGGCATGGCCAGGGCTCCCTCCTGGTCTCCTTCCATCACCCAAGTGCAGTGAAGGTATCAGGGAGAGAACAGGGCTTGGGAGCTTCACATGAGGCCAGGCCCCTTCTGAACCTTCCCGCAATTCCCCAACCAACAGCACCGATGCCTCCGGCGCGCCCGGTATTGCCATTAAACCAACAGGGTTGCCAACACACCCCGTTCCCAAAGTTACACCGCCCAGGAGCAGGTGAGGAGAACTGTCTGCAGACTGGTTGGAACTCCCCACACAGCCCATTCCTTTCCCAGAGCGGGGAGGGCGAAGCAGGACAATGCCGTGAATTCCCCAAGGTTTATCTTGCTCAACGGGTTTTATTTAACCGCATCATTAGGTCACCCTCAAATTGCCCCGAACAATGAGGGGGAAAACCCGCAGCAAAGGGAGTGGCTTTGGGAGCAGAGAGAGAGAAGGGGCTTTGTTTCCTTGTTCAAAAAATGCACACATGGAGCAATGCAGGCGAACCCCAAGAAACACCAAGGGCAGGGAAGGAAAACGGGACACTTCAGGGACACCCCAGGTGTGAGGAGAACACTCTCCCCAAAGCTGGGCGCCTCTAAAATTCCCACACCAGCACCCGGCTGCACCTTCAGTAACACAGAAGGTTTCTTGTCAAAGCTTCTCTTACAGCCAGTGAGAGAGGGAGGGGAACAGAGGACTCTCTCCCTTCCTTTGCTACGCTGCTCTGTAATTTATGGATTAGTCTTGCAATTGTTCGACTGCTTCAGCATTTGCTTGCAAAGGAAACCTCTCCTCTGCGCAGCTATTTAGGTTAAAAAGTAACCTCATTAGATTCCCAATGCTTTGAAGACAAATTTCAGTTGCTTCCCCTACTGGAAACCTTGCCAGCTGAACCTTTCTGCTCCCCCGCTGCCCCCCCATGTCCTTTCAAAGCAGCCAGGATCCATCCAACACAGACAAAAATCACCCTGTCTAGAGGAGCTGACTATTGGCATGTTTTCAAATACCTCTCCCTTCAACAGCAAGCAGGCTCCATCTGACATCCACAGCATGTAATATTCGGAGTATTTCTGATGCAGCATCACCATCAAGGATCTATTTCCCTGCCCTGTGTGACAGAGGTTTGAGGCCTTTGAATTTTCAAAAACGTTTGCAACAAGCTTTGACAATCATTACCCCCCCTAAACCCTTTACTTCCCCTTTTCCTGGCCTCTTTATTATTTATTTAGCCAGATCAAAGGGCCTTTTCATCAGGCTTGTATGCTGCTGAAGTCATTTCAGATCACAAACAATGGTGGACAAACTGAAAATAGCTCCTCTTAGGGCTGGGAAGGTTCGGAGCAGATTCAAATTCAGCAAAGCTCACACTCTCCTCCCAAATACTGACTGGTTTCTTCTTCTTGCTCTCCTCAAAACACAGTATCATATGTGCAAACAAACCCACAGAGATCTCACCATTGCACAAATGCCATCCTGTTGCTCCTTTTTGAGCTTCAAAATGAGGTCAAAATCATTACACCAAATCCCAGCTGGTCTTGGACAGAGCTGGGATGGTGTGGAAACAGGTAAAGTTGGGGTTCTAGCCCACTTAAAACTTCTTCTCCCCTCCCATGGACATCAGAGTTTGGCTCAAGCCAAATCCAGCTCTTTGTCTAGAGCAAACCAGAACGGACTGAGAGTTCAACTGATGCAAGGAGAATGAGCAAAAGCTGAAAATGCAAGTCTGGGACGAGGCACAAAACACACTCCATTTTCCACTCCTACACTTCAGCCCACTGAAAACAAAATTTGAAAATCTCTGCAGGAAGCTCAGATGATTTTTGTTACCTGCACCTTTATTGCTCTCATTCACTTTCTCCTTTCCTATGTGATGCAGTTTTAAAAAAGTCTTTTGTCTGGACAGAGGTAATTAAAGAACAGGTTAAGTCTCACAGTCAGTAACTGCAGGTTTCTACAATGAATCACACCATAACTTTGGCTTCCACAGCAAAGCCTTGGTAAGGCTCTAGTGCCTCGGCATTAAACTTGCCCATGCCAGAAAATCAAGTCAGCTTGTTTGCAGGGGTTTGGGGTTGGTTGGTTGGTTTGTTTTTAATAAAAAAGAGTCAGTCAGTCCTCTCTAGTCAACTGCTGAACAAGGCAACAGTCCTTCCAGATGAGAGTGCAACTGATCCCAGTAACCTCACCTAACAAAGATGGGATCTTTGCTGTAGGAAAACCTGCCCCGAGACTCAAGGCGATGGACTGAGCCTTCCACTGCCCTTCCCTACGGGGCTGTCACAGAGTGCAAGATCTCGCTTACCTGACTGACCCATACTCGGGGGGGTGCTGATATCTCATCATAGGCCCATCCGACCTGCCCTGCTGGCTCATGCGATGGTCACCATAGAAATGTCCCGAGTCCTGAGGTTTGCAGTTCATCGAAGGGCTGGACACATTTTTGTAGGGATACTCGGGAGGAGGACCCCGCTGCTCCATTCCCTTCATGCCGGGCTGCGAAGGGGCCTGCACTGAGTTCTTGTAGAACTCACTGGAGCCAGAATTTTTATAAGGGTCACTGGACTGCTGAGGAGAAAGCGGAGAGAGCGGGGAGAGCGGTGCGCTCGTGACCGGTGCGTGGGCCTTCACCCCGCTGGTGGCCAAGGAGAGCTGCATCAGCCTCTCGCTCAGGGAGCGCACGTGCCCTTGCTTGAGGTCCTTCAGTCCTTCATCCTGGTGGACCTTCCCCGGGCTCACCCGCTGCACCGTGGGCCGCCCCTCAGTCCTCATCTTTTGGTTGGTGACCCCCGTTACGTAGAAGGCTGCCCCGACGCTGGCGTGCGGCTGGCCCCGGAAATACTGCGACTGGACTTTGGCTTCCTCGTAGGTGGGCAGATCCTCGCCGGTCTGGAGCCGCGGCGAGAGCTGCTTCTCCATGATGCTGTTGTCCACCTGTATCTCCTGGCCCTGGGGCTCCTGACGGGCAGCATGAGTCACGAGCTGGTGGTCCTGGGTGCTGAGCCCTTCGTTCTGAGATGCTGGACTCCCAGTGCTGCTGAAAGGGGAGGCATTCCCTGTGGCCTGCTGGTGTAAGGCAAGAAGGTTCCGGTTGTCATTTGGGTTTCCGTATCGGAGCTGCTCCTGCAGCAGGCGCTGCAAAACTGTCGTCGCCGCTTGCTCTTCTGAATTCCTCATCTCAAACTGTGGTGCCTTTTGGGTGGAATGTAAAAGCTGCCCTTGACCTACGGAAAGGAGACATGGTTATTAGAGCCTGAGCTGATCGAGCAAGAGAGATCTAAGAGCAATACACAACTTGAAATACAGAAAAGCAGCAGGTTAGATTACCAAAGGTTCCCATAACGATGGGGGTCATCAAGGCCCCTGACCTAAGGAGGGCTTGCGAGCCAGGGGGGCAAAACCTCAGAGAGGTGAACGGTGACTCGCAAGTCTACAGCAAATGGACCAACTGCGAGCTGTAGGGATTCACACCAAATACCTCGAGCAGCATCCCAGGCAAAAATGGAGGCCTGGAGTTCACAGGACGATGGCAAAGATGCCTGAGACCTGTTTGCTTGACACTTCAGGCTACCAAGGGTAAAATACACTTCCCATATTTGCAGGCTGACTAGGATTAAAGGGTGAAATCAGCAATTTGTCAGTTTTAAGGGAAACAAAAGGATAAAAAGAGAGGCCCATTTACATACCATATGGTTCAAAGGAAGTAAAGAAATCTCTCAGCTTAGATAGTTTAAAGCAATCAATGAACACCTCATTAGGCAGCAGGTTTTCAGAATTATGAAATGCCCAGAGAGAGATCAGCACCTATTCTCCCTGCTGCAGAAACACCACTCACGGTGCAAGTGAGGACTTGGCAACTTTCTGCTACTCAAAGGCAACCATATCCTCACACATCTAAATACCTCAGTGCAATGTGTGCAAATGCGAGGGGAGCAAAGAGGGTTGTCTGATCCAGGGCACAGAAAAGGACCTCTGAGTGGCAGGAAACGACACTGTGTCCCAATGAGAGAAACACAAAGAGCCAACGTCAAGCACATCCTAAATACAGATTAAGCCAGTGACCAACAGGGATTACGTTTCAGTCAGTGTCCCAGTGAAGTCAGGAACTGGTCATGGAAACTGAAGCTCATTGGCCTTGCATGAGCTGAAATATCAAAAATTAATGACACCTTGGAGACATGTAACTAAACGAAGAGGTACTTTTGAGCAAGAACAGCTCAGAATAGAGAGTGTGCCTCACTTGTGGACTAAGCTGGGGCTCTGCCCTGACAGCAGAATACGTGTTGATATTCCAGCATTTTATTTTGACACCTTTTTTTCTGTGTAACATTGTCCCTCGGCAAAAGATAACTTGCTCCCAACAGTTTGTTCTGTGGCAGAACCAGGAATGGACTGCAGGAGTCAACACCTGAAGGCTCTGCTTTGTTCTGCATCTCTGCAACCACCACATTTCCCCCCTCGGGCCAACCCCTGAAACACCAGCACTCCACACAGAGAGACAAAACCTTTCTGCAAATATTAAGGAAAGTTAAACTCCACCTTGTTCCAGGCTGTGTCACCAAGCCAGGAGTTCAGGGCCTGTCACCTCCCCTGGAACACGACACCCCTGCAATCCTGTTGGAAGAGGCACATACCTGTGTCCTTCACCTGGAGCTCCCCAGGAAGGAGCAGCAGTTCTGCCGCATGGGGGGACACGCTCAGCCTTCCTCCTGCACGTCCCAACTTCCCACTTCAGGCTCCTCTCCAGGAGGCCCCTTCACTTGATATGCTCCTCGCTTCCGAAGGAACTCTGAAGAAAGCATTAAAAACATCATTTTAATCAGCAGATGAGACCCCAGAAATGATAAACCCTGGACCATATTTGAGATTTTCCTTTTGTAGCTTCTTGTTTTCTCCCAGAGCCCAACAATTTTGATCCCTTTAGGATGAATGAATTCCCCTGTCCCTGGCAATCTACTCCAGCTGCTGCTTTAATCATGACCATTTCTGCTCCAAGATTAAATGTTGCCAAGGAATGCTCCGTCCCATCTGCGCCTCCAAGTCAAACAGTGATTAAAACCCGCTAATTCTTTAACTCTATTGTTTTATTTTTTGCTCAGAATAAAAGCTGCAACACAGATGAGGGTGCCCTTTGCCAGTGGTGCTGTGCATTTTGAAGTGTATCAGCAGAAATCCTTTGATGAACCACGGTGATACGGTGAAATGCTTCATAAACTTCAACACCCCGTGCCTCGGAAACGACTGAGAATGATCAGTATATGAATATTAGCTTTATTTTACAGTCTGGGAAAGTGAGGGGAGGAAAAGGACACTGACAGAGTTTATGCCAGAAATATATTGCAGAGCACAGCTCTAATTCCCAAAACATTCTTTAATTACATTACTTCTCTCTTTCAGAATACGATATAGTAAAGAAACTTTAACCATTGAGTGGAAAATCAGGAGAACATAAAAGATGTGTGTTTAGGTGTGTTATTCAAGCAGCTAAATCTGTTAATGAAGGCGTCCTAAAGAAAAAAGCAAGCAATGCAAAAGAAGGGAGTGTGCTCATACTTCAAGGGAAGGCAATGAAAACAGAACCTGTGATATTAAAACTATTCATCGATATGTATAATTTAACCTAATCCCCTGGAATGCTGCAAAAAATAAAACGAACAGATGTAGTGAAGGAATGCAGATGTGGCTACTTCTGTCCCTGCCTTACTATGGCACACATCCACGCCCAAGGAAAATTATCTCCGATCCGCAAGTTAAAGACTCGAGGTGTCAACAGCAATTTCAAGGCACATGAACAATATGTAAGGGGAGACCAAGGCAGTGTTGTGTGGTGTGGTACTTCAAGATGGTGGTTGAAAAAAACAGCTCATGTCAAATTCTTAACTGGTGACTTAGCTCGAGAGGGATATATTGAAAACAGCTGCCAGCAAATATGCAGTAAAGAACCTTTAAGCCAGGCATTAAGGCAGCAGATAACCAGAGCAATTTCTCCTCTCTTTTCCCAGTGTTGCACAACCAAAGTGAGGGATTCCTTGTCCCCTCCACGCCAGGATCATCACTGGCTCTTCTTTTCTTTCTTTCTTTTTTTTTTTTTTTAAACCAAGCTGCCCTGAGCAATCCTTTTCATTAGAGCATAAAAAGACTTTTATTATGCAATATGTTGCTGCCTTTCCACCCAAAGATTTCTTTTGTCTCAACTGGAAAAATCGAAGCGGGTGGGGGGAATGTTGTTTATTTTTTTTTAATACAAAGACACAACCCAGCCTGAGATCCCACCTCTCTGCCTTACAGATTTCCTCAGCAGACAAATCCAACCTGTGCATGTTTTACTCCTTCAAGCGCTCAAGGAACCATCTGACACAGAGAGCTTCACTCCTCAGCACCACCAGCTTGCTCTGCTGAGCTGATGCAGGGAGGGCACAGGTCCCACTAAAAACCTTTGCTGGAATTGAATATTACTAATTTTAGTGTGGATGGACCCGGAATCAGCCTAGAAATCCAAGACAAAAGGTGGACCGAGATATAATATAAACATATTCTGGCCAACAAATTCACTTTGTTTAAATACTGACGAGTAGCATCAGTCCTGTTTTTTCCAGTTTTACCCCCTTATTTTTAATTAACGAAGAAAATCTTGTGCAACTGACTTGGGTGGCAGCATTCCTGGAATCTGCTTTCTGAGCAAGCTGGAAACTCTCGGCAGTACCAGTGAGTTAAGTTTTCTATTAACAAAACCCAAAAATGAACAGTACAATCGGGGCTGAAGCCCATGTGTTATTTATTTGGACCCAAACTCTATTTGTATTACGCTCTTCCAGCAACTTCAGTTTGCAGTGTGCCAAAGATGGCAATTAGTGAGATGCACTGGAAAGGTTGTTATGATAGAGCTGGAAGGAAATTGGAAAGGTTCTGCAGACATTTTAAACAGACATATTTGGGAGGTTAGCCTAAATCTATTGTGAAGGGTAGAGCTGAAATTAGACTTCCAACAGCTCTGCCAAACTGTACTGGCTTATGGATTGGATGGTGCACTCTCCATAGCCACAAAGCCCAGAAACACCTTACCTATGCCGTGGAAAATTCAGGTTTAGAACAATTCTCACCCAAGGAAGCCCTGTGAGATTTCCCAGGTTAAACCAATTTCACGATTTGCTCCCAAGCATCACAGCTCCATCATCTTACACCTCATTCTAACCTCTGGTCTGAAATTATCCACAGTAGCTTGAGAGGAAAGCCCTTGAGAAAACATCAGAACCTAGAACTGGGAGAACTAACACAGGAATTGCAAATAGTGCTTCACCATGCTGAGACCAAGAATGGGCACAGAAGGAGACGTAGCATGGGTACTACTTAAGGCAGAGAAGCCCCGTGTTTGCAGGGCACTGTGTAAAAACCCAGTAGCTGAGGCTTCTGTCTTAAACATCATGTAATTATGCACAGGAACCTTGCCAGTCCCTCATGAGGAAGAAAGATTAATGAAGAATTTAAAATGGTAATACTGCCAGGCTGTAGGGAATCAAAGCAGCACATTTCTGTACAGCATGCAAATATTTTTCAGCATTATAAAAATAAACAAGCTTAGACAAGTGAGGAACTCACCACTGTTTGATGAGTGGCTCTAATGCTACAGCTCAATTAACCTGCATGGAGCAATAATAACCTCACAAGCAGGGAGAAGCATCTTTCTTTAGCTTGTGAAACTAAGAGGAATGCAAGAGTCCCCGTGAGGACAGCCTGTGCATACTTGCCCAGAATTACTGCTTAGCCAAGGAGCTAATTATCTTATGCATCAGGTGTGATGAGAACAGGTTCACCACCTCAACAGGGCTGGAGGACAGTTAAGCGCTTTCAGTTTTACTCCTAAATTTTGTGTCATTCACACACAAAACAATCCAGTGACAGGCTTCAAATTCCAGCAGCAAATTTTGCAAAGTAATTCTCTGTGTTTTTTTAAAAGACGTGCATGTGATGCTGTTTATCCTGGTTGGCAACAGGTTATTAACTAGATGGAGTCTGAGGTTGATTTTTTAGGTGCAGAGTTATCTTCAGACATACCTGCACACTGTAATACAGGAGGGCAACACAAAACAGAGATAGCAGAGAATGGAGTGGCTGTGAGTCCCCAGGCAAACTCCCATGCTGAGTCACCCCCTGGTTAATGGGAACACGCTGCTGCTCCACGGCCCACGCAAAGCCCAGCAGGAGGATCACCCCATCCTGCAAAATTCCCTTCACCTCGAGGTCTCCAAGACCACTGGAGACACAGCTATTCTGCACACACGGCTACTTTGAAGTGGCTGGAAGCACCAGACTCCCAAGGGCGAGGTCCCAAAGTATTTAATGAATCAGTTATCACAGAATCCTCTTTGCTTCATTTCAGTCCTACCCAAGGAGGAGCAAGGGAGAGAACACACACCAAGACAGGCCTTGAGAATAAAGGTTCCCAATGTCTGGCACCAACACCCAAACCTGCCAGGTGGCACAGAACAAGCCCCGGCGCTGCGAGAGCATTTTAGCACGTGCCCCTAACCAGGAGGAGGTTTCAGAGTCCAGCCACAAACACCTCCCCAGCTGCCATTCAACCTTCCAGTGCAGTCCCTGCTTGCTCCCGTGTGCTGTCTGTGGCTCAGGTGAGCCTGTGTGCTGTCTGTGGCTCAGGTGAGCCCGTGTGCTGCCCGTGGCTCAGGTGATCCCGTGTGCTGTCTGTGGCTCAGGTGAGCCCGTGTGCTGCCCGTGGCTCAGGTGATCCCATGAACTGCCCGTGGCTCAGGTGATCCCATGCACTGCCCGTGGCTCAGGTGAGCCCGTGTGCTGCCCGTGGCTCAGGTGATCCCATGCACTGCCCGTGGCTCAGGTGATCCCATGCACTGCCTGTGGCTCAGGTGAGCCCATGCACTGCCTGTGGCTCAGGTGAGCCCTGGGGGTGGCACTGGGCAGGTGCAGGAGCAGTGCCAGCATTACTCACCCTCATACCAGAGAGCCAGAGTCACCGGGCAAACGAGAAAAACTTCCTTCTTTTAACCAAAAACAAGAACAATGGCACCCGCAGGGGGGCAAATAATATGCATACCCATTGTATTAGATCATTGGGCAACTGTAGAGAGAAGCCACCACAACACCCAAAGACTGAAGGTGGTTCTAACAACTTTCTGGACCAAACTGAGTCCACCTGAGCAAGGACTAGAACTGCCTCAGCGACAGCCCAAACACTCACAGCGCTGGCACCCGGGCACACAACAACACAAGAAAGCCTGCCAGGCCTGAGGAACAGGCAGCAAGTTGTTCAGCCTGCATTGAGATAAATAAGTCAAGACATCAACGTAGGAAGACCCTCCCTAAATAACACCTCAAAGGAAAAAACTAAAAAGACCTTACTTGACCTTTGAATTACTGCTCCCTCACTGAAAAGTATCAGTTTCTTCACAGGGAAGTTCCTATAATCTTCACCAACATAATTGTGGTTTTATATTACAAAGGAAAGAAAGAAGAAGAAGAAACACTTACAAAGCCCGGGATGAATAGGAATGTGTCATGGCTCTTAAGCATTTTGAGAAGAATGCGTATGGAATTTCAAGTTCCTCCAAAAAATCTTAAAAGTCACGGGGCAGGAGGATTTATTCAGAACAGCCCGGTCCTAGTAGCAAAACCTGTCCAGCTGTTCTTATTGGGAGTATTTCTACAAGAACACACCAAACCATTCAGTTCCTTTAACTCCTGTGCAGCACTACCTAACGCTGCTCACATGTCTGCAGAGACACGACCCTTTAGGAGCAGCTGCTGGAATTTCTGCAGAATTAACGAAACACAAATTGCGTGGCAGGCAACAGGAGCTCTGCCACAAAGTCCAGACAGGCCAAGATCTCACCTTTTCGATGCCTTCTTGCTAAAAGCAGCTGGAGCTCACACGGGTTAAGTCACAAGAGGTCTCATTGCAGAGGGCTGCCTTCCAGCACGGACCGAGAAGAGTCATCTGCCTCAAACTTCACAGGATCCCAGTAATGATCCTCGTAGAACTGGGGAACTGCAGCAAAGCCACAGCGCAGTTCTGATTCCACCTCAAGTTTTGGTTCTCCTCTCCTGCCGGCGCCCCGGCCCCGCTTCTGTCGTCAGCACCCCCAGCCCAGCCCAGCCCAGCCCAGCCCAGCCCAGCGATGGCGCAGCACCGTCCTCATTCCATTGGGGGGTTGCTCCATTCCTTCCCTGATTCAGGCCAGGCCTCTCCTCAGGGCTCTCACATAATGAAAACCATGTGAGAGCAAAATGTAATCTTCAACCACGCAAACCGGTTTCATGTGCATTATCAGAGGGGAGCAAAACGTTGACAGTGCATCATTTGTCCCTCCTGATAGGATCAGGCTCTTTTAATTGCTGATGAGATTTAAAAAAAAAAAAAAAATTAAAAAAATTGGATTCACCATCTCTGTTAAAAATAAAGCCAAAATTCGAACCTAAAAGCTTAAGCAGTCCTGAAAACAATGGCAATATGACCCCCAAACAGATACATCCATTTTATACCACCTTAAGGTAGTTTTTCCTCATATGCCAGTTGTGACATCCTGAAAATTTATATAATAAGTTGACACAAATAAAAACCGCAGGTGGAGAAGGATGTGCAGACGAAAACAACCACTGTGGCCTAACTTTAGAATGGAATTTTCTGGCTTTTTCTAGCAATACCACAATTTAAACTATTTTAAGCCCCCACACGGAGGAGCTCTTCTTGTTTCACAGAGCAGCTTCACAGAGTTTAACAGAACTGTTCACAGAATCCAGAAGGAAGGCAGACGTGGGCCCTCCTTTTGCAAAGGGCTGCTTTTCTTCTTTTTGTAAAGAAAGAGTTAAAATCCAGGTACCCTCTCAGCTGTCAGTGAGCCCAACAGAGCTGGCAATGCTCTTCCTGAGATGCTGCAGCTCAAAGGCGGGCACAAACCCACTGGTACAGTCCAACAGCATGAAGTGATCCCAGTGGGAGCCACGGGTCAAAGAGATGAATTAAAGTAAAACCCCACACAAGATCCAGACCAGTAAATTTTCAGAAAGCAACAATGTTATAAAAGTGGGTTTGGTGTTGTTCTTTTATCATAACTGCCTGGGGTTTTCATGTGCACCTTGGAAAAAACCCTTTAATTACCTGTAAGACGATTAATTGAGCCTCACCACCACACTGGGAGGAAGATGTTACTACATTCATTTTAGCACAGCAGTGACTGGCCACGTCCTGGCCTACATTTATGTTTTTTGTTGCCACAACTACGTCGCTCAGGGAATTGATTTCTTTCAATGCAACTATTCCAGCAACCACTGAAAAGCAGATGTAGTTACAGTAGGAGATAATTGTTTTTAGGTACATTGCTTAGGAAACCTGGTGTAAATCATACCAGCACAACCTCTTCCTTACTAATATAAACTTCAACACCACCAGAAAGATTTTCTGCAGTAAGTGGAGCAGCAAGGACAGATCCTGCCTAAATGCCTTGGATGGGGGACGCTGGCAGCCCAGAACTCGTGCAAGCAGAAGGCAGGGGAACCTTGGGAATGTTTTCTACAGTTGGAGAAGACACTTCTGCCAGGTATCCCTGATATTGCTGCAGGGACAAAGGTACAGATTTAGAGCCACACAATATTCCCCTACTGGGCAAGACGAACGTCCCTGAATGCACAGAAACCACAGGTAACACGGGGCTCCTCGAGCACAAATCCAGAGGGATTAACCTGATCTGCATTCCACCACTTTGGGATTGCTCCATGGAAATATCCCTCCAAAATCCCCCTGAGCAGCGTGGGATGGGGCCAGGGGTCTCTCACACCCAGTTTCTATTGCCACCCCTACGCCCCCAAATCAGAGATGGACTGGTCTTTCACCAGGTGGGAAATCCACTCTTCCCACGGGGTGCTAAGATTTTTTTGTTAGTTTTTCCTTTTCTAAAGGAGATCCAAATGCTCCACACCCAATCCCAACTCGACAGCAGCAAAAGCTGCTTTTTTCTATGTAACTCCGGAAGGCTTTTTTCTGCCTGCTCTCCACGGTTCCCTGATCTCACCCAAAGGCAGGGTGGCACTGGCTACGTAACTGCTCCTGGTCTCTTCAACCTTCATCATTTTACAGTAAAAAATGCGGCAAATTTGGTTTTACCCAATAGAAATATCAGCATTCAGTAGGGATGATTTCAGAAAACTACCTGTGCCCAACTCCCTGTGCTCCTCCACAGGCCAGCACAGGACCCCAGAGTGGTTTGGGTCAGAAGTGACCTTAAAGCCCACCTTGTCCCAGTGCCTCCCCAGGGGCAGGGATGTCATCTCACACTGGTTTGAAGCACTGGCTCTCCAGAAATATGGGGGAGGTTTCAGCTTTGCTTCATTTCAAAAAGACAATGGGAAAACCAGGAAGATACGTTTTCCCACCCGGTTCTTCCCAAGCTCCACACCAAGACGGGCTAACCCCAGTATGAAGCAACCAAATTTGTTTCAGCTGAACACAGAACCACCCAAATTAGAACAGCAGGAAAAGTCCCCCAAACCCTGATGAGAACAAAGTCACTGAAATGTGGAATTACTTTCCTTGAGGGTTACAGGAAATAATCCTAAGAGAATAAGTAATTCTTTAGAAAACAACTTGCGTAAAGACATGAAATGTTTTAAAGGAAACAAATATTACTGTGATACAGCTCTCAGACAAGGTCTTACAAATGCTAATTAATTAATTAAACAAAATTCTAAGTTAGCTTAATTTATCATAAACATTCTTATAAGAGAACTGCTCACAACATCTTAGTCTACAATTAGACACTGTAAGTGCTTTGCTAAAACAAACAGGCCTTCAGAAACCAATTTTATTAGACCAGTGAAATTTTTTGGCGCTTAAACAAAATCTGTTTCTATATTGTAAGCAATACTGATGAACCTCATAAAGCCCAACAGTAGTTACCAAGGCAAATGACCGAAGACTTCTCCAAACTTCCAAAGAATTTCAGATCTTTGGTATTTTAAAAAATCCAAAAGTTTATTTTAAGCTTAGACGCAACCAAACTAGACAACAGACATTCCCAGAGAGGACAAGAAAGTGAAAAACCAAGTCTGAATGGCAGCATTTATGTCTGAAGCCCTTCTGCAGGTCCAAGAATGCAGAGTGCATGCCAGTAAAACAGGAGACAACTCAGCCATTAGGACAAGGAGGACGCTCCCACTTTCTCAGGGTCAACCAAGCCATATGGGAGCTGTTCACGACACAGGGTAACACATCCACCAACCCCCATGAGGGCTCACCAGTGCTCGTGAACCCCAGCACAGAGGAGACTCCAACACCAGTCCTTCCTTCACTTAAGCTGAGCACCTCACAGAAACCTTCCTACCCCACTAAGTCAAGATTTTAAGCCTTTGAGAATTCTGTTCCCACAAACCTTTTTATTTTGTTCTCAGGGAGTATTTTCGTCCATGACTTTTCCTTTTCCATTTCTATTCATTCACCTGTTCATTCCTCAGTCACTGATCTCCTGCTGGCATCAAATGTCTGGTTTGCCTGGCATGGCCATTTATACACAGGTAAGTTTCAAATATATTCATACATAAAAAATTACATCCAAGTGACCATGTAAACACAAATTTATCCATCCTGAAAATCTCCTTTCACTTACAGGCATAGCAGGCAAGTAAGACAAAGATATACTGCATATTTAAAAATTAATTGCTCCTAGGAGCAACTTTAAACTATTATTGCCCAAAGTTGTTTTTTTTTTTTTTTTGTCTTGAAGATTACATTTCAAGGCTACTCTGGAGAGCCAAGTAATATGCAAGACCTGGATATTTGCTGACTTTGGAGTTCTCCATACAGTCCATTACTTTTACATGGATACAATTTCAGCATCAGATCTGTCCAAAGCATGAATCGAGTAGTTTTGCAAAAGCTGAAGGTATGGCCATGGTGTGGAGGCTGCACTGTGCAATTCTTCCCATGGCCAGCACTGCATTCCAGGGCTGTTAGGGAATACACTCTCTCCTGTGCAAAAGGGTTTAACAACTGAGCAGCTCCTGCAGCCAAACTGGGCTCAGAGGGAAACCACGTGCCTGCTCCTTCAAAAAAGACACTGATTTAAGTCTACAATATAGTGATGCTGACACACATAGGGTACAAGCAGAGAGAGAAGACCAGGCACAAAGGCAGATGAAAGTCTAACCAAGAAAGTAATTACTCATCAGAAAGCAAGAGAAGCAAAGAATTCCTGAAAGCAATGAGCTTACAGAAATGGGTTGTGGCCCAGATTCAACACAACAGACTAAATCACTTTGACAAATCCTCTAGTGCTTCCTGAAACTGTATAACCTCAGCAATAGGCAATTTGGAACACTTCTAGGAAGCACCAAAAGATCCAAGTGCTCTCTTGTATTTCAGGGGACAGAAGGGGAGAAAAGAGAGCCTTCAGCCTCACTGACAGTCACCAAGAATGGCTGTTCTCACACTACTACAAACATTTGGTCTCCACGGAAGGAGGATAGCTAGCAGCAAGCACTGGCAACCAAGGACATTCCAATCCCACTGTATTGTCCACAACAGCAAGGAGAAAAAAACCCCATAAGGCTGTTTTGATTAGGAACTCTTTGAGAGGACTTCTTCAAAAGTGAGTGTCTGAAAACACCTTCAAATATGGGAATGTGCAACAATAGTCGGATGGGGGAAAACAGGCATCTTACTTTATTCTGAAAGCATTTACACTTCAGCCCAAAGTGGAAACATCTATTAGTCCAAGAACCTTTTGCCAAGAACAAGGTCATAATTTTCGTTGTAATTCAGAACAGAACCTAACACACAGCACACTCTGCATCTCGTCATGTACAGGTGTGGGGAGCCAGGTTTTAGTTTAATACATACTCTGACCATGTCGGAGCTTTCTTATACTGGGCTTTGTCTTGCCAGCAGGGTACAGCTCTGCAGCTCTTTAAAAGCCATCAGTAAGAACGAAGCACAACCTGCACAATGGAGTTCTGCCCCACAAGGGCTATGAACAGACAAATTCATTTACAGCTACAAGTATTTATACCTCAACAGCATCTTGGACTGTTGCTAAATCTAGAATTAAAGACCTATCTCTGTGTATACATGAATACAGCAACAACCTAAATCCACACCAGATTTTGCTCCATGTTAAGAAAATAAAGCTTTAACGAGCTCAAATTTTACTTGAGCTGTTCATTCATTGCAGTGACAGTGAGCCCCAGCACAGAGCAAGGCATCACTGTGCCGGGCCCTATGGAGAGTTAAATGGTGCGAGTTGTTCCATCAAACAAAAAAAACCAACACCAAAAACCAACACCAAAAACAAAAAAAAAAAAAATCCCACCACATTACACTCAAATGGAGAGGAAGGGAGAGAAATGGGAGAAACATCCATGTTTTGAGGACTTGGCAGTTGCAAACTCTCAGTTTCACTGTCACGGGTAGGAAAATGCGGCAGTAAAGTAATAAAACCTTACTTCTAAATAAACAAAAAGCTTGGTCAGTCTGCTGATGCAAGACAAGACTACAGAGAACAAGAGAACTATTAAATTATATCCACTTCTGGGACTCTGGCTATTCTTTTGCAAAGTGAATGGTTTATGCTAATCAGGACGCATCTGAAATGCATCATTCAAGGCTTCTTGTACAAATATAGTTCTTATTTATCCCAAAAAATCCCCACCAGCTGGCAATGTTTGCATACAATGTTAAACTCAACCTCAAGAGCCCATGCATTATGAGTCATTTCACACTGAAAAACATTAGCTCCCTTCACTGTTCTCAAAGACCTGTGTATCCCACGAGGAGAATTTTAGTGGAATTCAACAATAATACACTACATTACCATCAAACTTCCTCTAGCACAAAGAAGTCACAAGTTTTCCGTTGTTTGGTGGGGTTTTTTCTCCTAACAGTGTTTTTCCTAGACAACATCTTCGGGGAAAGGACAAAAGGATTTGCACCAATCTCTTCTATATGAATCAAATATTTATGCTATGCCCTCTTGAAGCACTTTCATCTAGTAACCCATGGAATGTGATCTCCTGACCTTAACACTCCAGCACGTCTAAATCAGCTGCCCTTTGAGCTGTATTACAGACTGCAGAGAATTTTTATACATTTGTATTCCAGGCATATGAAAACCTTGTGGCCCAGCCGTGGCATTCTCTGCTACAAAGCAGCAGTCCAAAATTGCTCCAGCGTGCTTCAGCAGAGAGGCACCCTTTGGTTCTCCCAGGTTTATGGCACGACTGCATGGTGTGTGTCAGCATGAACAGGCAGAATGACCAGCCATGCTATCAGTCAGCACAGTGAAAGCAGTGCCACGGCAGGCCATGCCACAGTGACAAGGTGTCAGGCCCACTCCAAGCCCACGTCCCGTGCCATGCCCCATTTTGCCCACTCCCCATTCCCAGCTTCCTTTCTGCCTACAGCCTCCTCCCTAGCACTGGCAGCACTGCCTGCGAAACATCTCCAGAATGGGAAAGACAAAGAGCTTGGGAGAAGACCAGGCACCCCCTTGCCACCATCTGGAAATCCCACCCTTTCTGTGTTAAGGTTGTAGCTCCCGGGAATCCTTTAAGGAGAGGGGTTATGCTCCATTTAAGCGTCCTGGAAGTCAAACACAGGGAGACCAAGTGTCCCAGATGAACCTGCAACTTCAATCCCGGGACAGATTTTTCCAGGGTCAGCTCATGACCCTGCTTCCCTCGAGGAGCAGTCACTGAGGTGCCCCTGGTGAAAGTCTGACCCAAAGATTTAACAGGGTCATGGTCCTGATAGTGGAGTTCATGTTTTTCATATGAGACCTGGAAAACCGACCTGATGCTGCCCATGACTCACACAGGACCAGCACGAAGACGTAGGGAAAGCTCAAGAATACGGCTCTTGTGTTGCCACCCTGATCTGGCAGACAGATTCAGTCCACAGAAGAAGTCAAGCATGGCAGAAAAAAGTGAGACAGCAGCCAAAACCTACACCGTGTCAGCTGGCCCAGGATGGGTCCTGGTGAGTCCCCTGGGCCAGCCCCTCACAAGGGGCCCCGCTGGCTCTGGCACCTCTGCAGAGACCGAGGCACCCCCAGTCTTGGTGGGTGTAACAGCTCAGAGCACACTGACCTGCTGCCCCTCCTCAAGGCAGGCAAAGCACCCCTTGGCCGCTTTCTTTTCCCACTGAAATCCGTTCACAGAAGAGGAAGAGAAAAAAAATTCAAAAACAAAGAGGAATGAAGACCAGGACAGACCAAAATGTAGCATTTCCTGTATCACCCACAGGAAAAACCCACACAGTGGGGAAGAGCTTGATGTCAAGGCTGGTTTCCCCACTTGAACAGGCAGTTCCTCCTGCTGGGGGATGCTGTGTGTTTCCACAGGGAATAAAAGAATCCTCCCTGACACAAGAAGTCCTACTAGCAGCCACACAAAATTCCACAGGTCCTTTCCTTGTAGAAAAGGCTGGCAGCAATGAAACTCTGGCTGTGGGGAAAGGGGTATGCAGTTACAGAGCTGGGGGAGAAGGAAAAAAAGGAGACAATCACAGCAGTATTATCACTTATAAATCAGGACACTTCCAGCACTTGGCCCCCAGAGAAAGGAGTATTCTGCAAAATATGTTTCCTTGCACAGAGACTGGGCCTCCAGCCAGTTATTATGTGCACGTCCATGCTGCATTTTCAGTCTTACTTTGAAAAAAAAATCTCAAAACAAAGGAAACATCTCCTCATAATCGCTCTGCATAGTACCAAGCACATTCCTAGCCATGTTCAATGACCAGTTAAGGCAGGATAATTAGAGATGCAACACTTTTACACCTTGTGAGACAACAGTAAAGCACTTAATGTAAAATAAATCCCAGTGCGAAACAAGAAATCCCAATCAATTGTGGCAGCCCTGTTTGCACACGTGATATATAAAGGCACATACGTGCTCCTCGGCGGAGCACGACAAGCAAAGACAATCTCAACACGTGGATTACAAGCACAATGAATGTGATTATTTTCTCAAACGAAAAGAGCACCACAACAACCGGGGCTGCTTTCAAACACAGCCTGACACAAACCCACTTCAGCAGCTTCCACCGAGTTTTACCCGATCCAATTACACACAAGTACACTGCTATTGAGCTGGCAATTCACTACCAGTGGCAGGGAACAAGGACAATTTTTTTGCTTGCAAGAGTTTTGCAAGACGAAAAGTAAACTTTACAGGAGACAGAAGCGATGGGCAAAAGCTGACAGAGAGGAGAGCCAGTCTAAGCCCCGGGTTGAGGCTGAAGAATGAAGGCCGAGTCTCTTGTGCCATGAGCACATCTCTTACCTACTGATCTGCTGAAGACAAAAGGGTTTTCTTCTTTTCAGAAACTGGACACTTGCAGCTCGTTGGGTCAGTCCCACAAAGCTTCCCTGCTGCCAAAGGTATTCTTCTTCCCCCTCGGGTTTTTGTTGTTGATGTTCGGTTTTTTACGGCAGAGAGTAAAGGGCAGAACAGTGAATTCAGCAGGGGCAAAGGGTGGAATTCGAGACTCAACAGGCTGGAGAACTGCGGAGCTCTCTCCAAAAGATGCTCTATTTCAAGGCGCTTTCATTTGCAAATTCTTCTTCATCCTCAGTGTCAATAAAACCGGAGGAGTGGGAGTAAACTTTTTGAACTGCAGAAATAAACGGGGCTCCACAGAAAGGGGAATGCGATACGAACTACACTGGTGGCTGGACTTTTACTACAAGTAAATATACTTTCCGCCAGGCGATCGAGACGGGGGGGATAAAAATCCAATACGGCCAGGCGGGACCTGCCCGCGGTGCCTACGAGGAGGAAGGAGAGCGGGTCCTGCACGGCGGCGGAGCCGACCGGGCCAAGGGAAGCGCCGGGGGAGCGGCCCCGGAGTGATCGGAGCGGCCCCGGTGTGATGGGAGCGGCCCCGGAGTGATCGGAGCGGCCCCGGTGTTGGAGGAGCGGCCCCGGAGTGATCGGAGCCGCCCCGGTGTCGGAGGAGCGGCCCCGGTGCGGTGGGAGCGACCCCGGAGTGATGGGAGTGGCCCCGGAGTGATCGGAGCCGCCCCGGTGTCGGAGGAGCGGCCCCGGTGCGGTGGGAGCGGCCCCGG
>VWZG01004521.1:538217-683183 GCA_013396735.1 Grallaria varia | reverse complement strand
GGAAAGGAAAGGAAAGGAAAGGAAAGGAAAGGAAAGGAAAGGAAAGGAAAGGAAAGGAAAGGAAAGGAAAATGGAATGGGGAAGGGAAAAGAAGAGGGGAAGGGAAAGGAAGAGGGGAAGGGAAAGGAAGAGGGGAACGGAAAAGCAGAAGAAAAGGGGAAGGAAGGAAGGAAGGAGGGAAGGAGGGAAGGAAGAAAGGAGCAGCTGGACAGTCACTCATGAGCAGTGGAACGCTGCTCCCGTGGGAAGTGGGAATCACAGCAGAGGCAATGGAAATCGAAGCAGGGAGAGTGGGAAATGACATGTCCTGCCCTTCCACCAAGGCTCGAGCCAAACCTGGGCTCCAGGAGGACCTTTCTGGGCAGCAGCTCTGGCATCTGCACTTTAGGATTTGTTTGCACCTTCCAAACAGGTGCAGGAGAGTGGGGTCCTGATCCCAGGGACAGAACTCACCTCCACTGGCACGTGGAGCTAGGAGCAGTGGGAAGGGAAGCTGATAGGGTACTAAAACACTCTCAAGTCAGGTTGGTTTAGAACCTTTTAGTGAATTTCAATCCAAATCCTGTTAATAAATGTCTGCTCGGATCTTACAGTGAGCTGGTTTCATTTGCAGAATGTACTCAGGGACTGGCCAAAGTCACACACACATAAGATACTGTCAGCAGAGCCCAGCAAGGACAGGGATCCTGGAAGGGATGTGCTGGATCTATCACAGTGATACCAGATGAGCCCAGAGCCCAGTGGCCTAGGCTGCCCAGAGAACCTGTGGCTGCCTCATCCCTGTAAGTGTTCAAGGCCAGGTTGGATGGGACTTGGAACAACCTTGTCTAGTGGAAGATGTCCCTGTCCATGGCAGGGGGTAGAACTTGGATGGGCTTTAAGGTCCCTTCCCACCCAAACCTATCTGTGACTGCATGACTTGAGGACACACTGATTTTCCATGTGGGTGTCTCTGCTTTGCAAATGAGAAATGGGAAGGATCCTTCCCTCCTGCTGTGCGACTCTGCAGCCACAGGGAAGTGAGAAGCACCTGCTCCCCCCACAGTCACGCATGGGAGGGATTTGCAGAGTTAGCTCAGCTTTAAAGTCAACTCATCAGTGCAGTTGCAGGTGTCTGAGTGGGTTCGCAGGGGGAAAGCTCAAGAAAATAAGCAGATGGTGACGAACAGCCAGCAAAATAAACCCACTGGAGCTCTTTGCGGGCTTTGCTGGAGCAGCTGATTAACTCACAGAGCTCACGCAGCAGCGCCAACACAGGGCTGAATCCTGGGGCCCCATCACGAGCAGAAGAGGGCTCAGCCCCCTGAAAACAGGTTGTGGCTCAGGAGTTTCCCCTCTGTAAGGTGGGGATGAATCACCACACCTTGTCCCAGCCAGGACACTGTGCCTTGGCAGGGACACGACTGTGGCGAAGAGCCTGTCGGATCTTCCTTTAAATTGTGAGGGAATTCGGAAGCGTCTTTGAGGGTCTAAAGGGAAAAAGAAAAGAGAGAAACAAAAAAGGAGGTGACTGTAAGAACTTGGGTGTTTCTATAGCAGCAACAGCACCCCGTGATCAGCGCTGGGAGCGGGGGGAGCGCGGCACGTCACTCACACAGCGTGGTGACAGTGCTGTCAGGCGGCAGATAAGAGCCGGCGCCTCGTACCATGGGTGTCCCACCACGTGTATCTGTTGGATCCCTTCCCTGGGAACCTGCTGGAGAAAGGGGGAGGAAGAAAACGGCAGCTCAGGGAACCTGAGGAGAGTGGGAGGAGGCAGCACTGGGTGGGGACCCTGAAGGGACAAAACACCATGTTCCTGTGGCATTTCCCATCTAAAGGGCTGTTCTGGAGCAAGAGGCAGGTTGTCCCAAAGAGCTGGGTCCCACAAGACAGTGATGGGCATGAAGGCCACAGAGAAAGGGGACAGTGAGGTCTCCCTGCTCCTCCACAAGGCAGTGGGTGCCAGGAGTTCCCAGGGCAGCGGGAGCGTGGCAGAGCAGCCAGAACAAACCCTCCTGCACCCACCACTCACAGCAGAGTGTCCCGAGGACAGGAACTGCAAGAGCTGGTGGAGAGTCAAGAGAGCAGCTGAGAAAACACATTAATGCATCATAAAGAATGTCTTTGCTTCCCAATGATCTTTTTTATTACTATTATTTATTCATTTATACGCTGCTGCCTTGCTTTTTTTCCTTTTCTTTTTTCTTTTCTTTTCTTTTTTTTTTTTCATTCTCGCAGCTCTTTCAATGCCTCATACCACCCTCTCCACCCCTGGAGACTGCATTTCAATACTGTCTGATCTTTAGGCAAAGAGTGAAGGGCTGGCTGGGAGGGGGTGCCAGGGGCCCATCAACATGCCTTGCACACGCTGAGCCCAGCGCTGGAGCCGGCCACGGCTCCCATGTCCTACAAATATTTGGATTTTAAAAAGGCAAAGATAGAAACACCAAGAAAAATAAATATTTTACAAACAAAGTAACTGAAAACCTAAACAGGAACCCGCCGCCTCTCTCTGCCCAGCGCACGCTGCTGAACTGGAGCACTGGGGCTGGATGTCACAGATGTGCCATCGACATTTCATTGCCTTACACAGGGATGTTACATGACTGCTGCATCACATCAGACCCCCTTTGTGTAGCTTGGGGAATGAAATAAACCTGTCTTGGGATGTTGGGCAGCTTGGGACTAAGTAACGTCCCTCTGCTCCCCTGGGTGCTCCTTGGCATGGCTCACGAAATCAAAACCTTCCTTCTCCACACCCTGGGAAGGCACATGGGGAGCCTGGACCTGGCCGAGCTCTGGAACTGAAGTGCAAGGGGTGAATCCCCAGTGTGCTCAGGGCAGGGGGACAGGAAGGGCGTTGGCAGGGCAGACTGGCACCTGGTGCTCTCTGGGAGGAACAGGACCATGAAGTCCTGAGCAGATCCTCCTCGCCACAGGATGGTGCAGGGCTCTGGGACCCTCTCCGTGCTTTAGAAACACAGGAAGCACCAGGAAGCACAGGGACTCCAAACCCCGCCATTCCCTGCATATCTTCCGCATCAGGCTGGCCTGTGCTCTGCTCTCCCCGCATGAGAACAGGTCCCTCTGGGCTCAAACAGTCACTATGCCATTTCTGACACTGTGAGTGCCACCATCTGTGGCCATTCCCCTCGGGAAGCTGCTGAGCCCTTTCAGTCAGCAGTTTGTTGGCTCTTTTTGCAGTCTCTGCAGACCAAAGGAGACCTTGTCCCTTTGACTCGTTATTTAGGGGTCCCTCAGGACCCAGAGACACAGATCCCTCTCTGGAAGAGAAGGAGGAGGATAGATGGTCCTAAACCAGAGAGGACCAAGATGTTACAGTGCCTGGTGCCGTGGTCACTGGCTCAGCTCACCAGGAACTGGTCACAAAGGGTGACCACCATGGTGCAACTCTCCCTGGTTACGCTGAGTCACTCCCTTTGCAGAGCTGTGGAGGAGTGAATAAGCAGGAGGGACTTTTTTGGCCTCTCAGACCTGGACACAAGATGGGCTTGACCCTCGGGATCCTCCTGCTGCCACCTCCAGCCTCCCACCTGTGTTCCAGGCACCTGGGCTTCTGTCTGCTCCAGTTTTGGGGAGGGTCACGTGTGTGTGGGGGCTCCCTGGTGTGGTGGTTGAGCTTTTTGTTGTGGTTGTTATTTTTAATCCGCATATTGGTCTGGATTTGTGTCAGAGGCAGCAGGTTGGAGAAACGTGCCTGGCTCTTGGAGCAGAATGTGGCAAGGTTGGCAATGCCCTGCAGCTCTGGGTGAACGTGTTACCTCCAGCACGGCTCTGCTGCTCAGCAGCAGCACCCACTGGGGGCCAGCAGGGTGGGGGATGAGCTGCCAGTGTTCATCCAAAGATTTCAGCAGTTTTTATTCACTCATCACTTTGAGCCCCAAAACCAAGGCCCTGAGTACGAGCAGAGTAAGGGGGGGAAAGGGCTCTCAGTGCCAGACCAAGCAGAGGAATTGGTCTTGTGGAACTGCGACATGTTGGGATCCATCTGCCTCATGGGAAAGGAGCTCAACCTACCCCTGGGCACGAGGGACCCCACAGCATCCCCCTGTCCAGTCCACTGGGAGCTGCCAAAGAGCCAGCAAAGGCACATGCCACCCTGGAATCCCAGGGAGCCTGGAGCATCCTGTGTGCATCAGTCCCAGCAAGGTAAATCCAACACTCCCCAAGCACAGAAGTGTCGGGGGTGGGGACCCTGCCGCGGCTTCCACTCCCCTGATGGATGGAAATAAGCCCCGGTGAAGCCAGCAGGGGTGGAGCTGCTGTGATACCCCAAGAGGACCGAGGGCAGCGATTGTCCCATGGGAGGGACACGAGGCTGGGACTCGGTTGTTGCAACCTCCTTGTCACTGGAGCACTGCTTGCCTTCCCTTTGCCCTCCTCACGCTGCCCCTCGGCTCACCCCGTGCTGAGTCATGCCCTGCTCTGCTCAGGCACAGGGGGCTGCTGGTGCCCACTGCCCACCCGCGGGAGGAGCCCCCCACTCACCTGCCCCTTGGCAGTCACCGTAACCTTTCTGCCGGCTGGTTTCGTGCCTTGAGGAATTAGAAAGAAAACACGCCAGGATCTCACTGAAAGCACCAACTGTTCTCCTCGCATGTAAATGCTGCTGCTCTTTTGATTTTAAATGGCTTTAATGCCGAGTTCATCTGCTAATTCCCCTCCTGCCCCTTGTGTATTGTATATTAGGAGAAATGTTGTTCTGTATCCTGAGCAGTTTATTTTATCGAGTTTAAGAGAAAATCCCATACTGAGATGCTGCAGATAAATATTCATTGTCACATCTGCTTTGGTTTAAGATTGTTGCCTAAAAATGTTAAAAATACAAACATATTTAGTGGGGGAGAGGCTGGGGCGGGAGGGTTGGGGTGGGCTGCTGAGTCCGGGCCATCAGTGCAATTCGTTAAGTGTTTTAAAACCAGCAAGGAGAGGAATCACAATGAGGGGAAATCACTCAAGGGAAGGAAAAGGGGAATAACAGCGCTGAGAAGACTCAGACAGCCCCCATCCCGGGGCCCAAGTGGAGCAGTCCTCAGTGGGAGCATCCCCAGCATCGCTCCAGGCTGTGGGGCAGCTCTGGCAATACAGGAGATTTTCCGTCCTCAGCTGCTCAGAACATCCTCAAGGACTTCTCACACACCTCATCGCCCGGAAATGGGAGACAGACCAACAACAGCAAGAGTGGGATGCTTTCCTGGATGCTGTGCCATGGGCTGGCAGTGGTGGGAGCACCCCCAGACCTGCCTGGGGGATGTACGAGTGTTGGGACCCTGGTTTCCAGCCCAGCTCGGTGTGACAGTGCCATGATGGCCCTGCTTGGAGCCACCCTGTGTGCAGCTGCCACATGTCCACATGGCAAATGGGTGCCTTGGATGGCACCACTGGGCTCCACTGGGAGCAGTTCCAGTGGGGAGACTGGGAGTTTAACTGGGCTGTGCTGCCTCTGGGAAGGGCTTTTCCAGGCCAAACTTGGCATGCACAGTGGCGAGGCAGCATGGGACAACATCAAGGGGACTCAGATGGGCACAGTCTGCACTGTCCCTGCACTGGAGATGTGCAGAGCCCTTCCCTCTCCGGCTCTGCCAGTCCATTACCTCTGCTCAGCACTAAAATTTTATTTTACATTTAGATAAAATAAACTTGACCTTATTTTATTTTTCTTTCAAAGCTTTTGCAGCTCCACCAAACGCAGCCAGTGGATATGGGAAGGCATAGTAATAAGGATAACGCTTTCCACTTACTGAGCACTTTATATTCTCTGAGCACTGTACAAACATTAACTAATTACACAGAGCAAAGCAGCGGCCCTCTGCTCTGTCCTAGTGCTGGGAAATGGAAACAAGGAAACTCTGAACCAATATGTCAATAACATCAAAGTCCCATTGTCCTGGCCTTGGCTTTGTTGCAAAGGAATCTGAAATTGTCTCAGAGTTTCCAACATGGCTTTGGGCTCTTCACACTTGGGAAACAAGTGTGAAAAAAATGCTCCGGAGTCAGAAGACAAACCCTGATCAAAGTTGGCAGAAGTGGCCACGGAGACCCCGGGACTGCAGCCTCCCCTTTGATGCCTCCTCATGTGGGAGCCATCCAGGCGGCTCTCACACACCAGCCCCCGGGCCCTTTCCAGGGCTGGCATCTTCCTCGGGGCCCTCATGTGCATCTAGGGGATGTTTCCTATTAAGGATTCACACTCTGGTTGAGCTACATTCCTAATTGTGGAGACTTTAACGGCCCTAATAGGAAACACACCCGCAGTGGAGTCCCTGTGAGTCATTCTCCCATTGGACCGGTCTTTGGGCCGGCTGCCACATGGCAGGGACAAGTCCTGGGGGAAGGCAGGGCCAGGGCCCCGTGGGGACCCCGCACCCAGCCCCTGGCCATGCCCCCATCCCTCCAGCCTCTCGGTGGGTGCCGTGCCAGGTGCTGGCAATCCTGCACCCTCTGTCTGGGTGTGCCTCAGTGGAATCGTGTCTTCAAGGAGACCCTCTGCATTGGCCATCCCCTTCCTGCAGGAGGATCTGCACCTCTGGAGGCAGGAGGGGGCTGGATCAGAGCCTGGTGCTCAGTGGCAATGGGGAATGACCATGGACATGTTCATTTTGTCATGACATGTTGGGGTTGTCTTCGCAGGTGGAACAGGGCACAACTGCTCTGCCTGTCCTCTGGGAGAAGGGAGAGGATAAATGGGGCCAGACAGGGGGATATATCAGTCCCATCTCCCCGAGGATTCAGGCTCTGGCCCCAAAGTGCAGCCACCCCATTTAGCAAACTGAGGTGACCTTCAAGTGCTGCCCCTGTGTACCAGTGCTCAGGTGTCCCATTTGTCATCCCCAACAGCCCACACTGCTCCAGGAAAAGGTCACCTGAGCTGTATCAGCCTTTCCCTTTCACGTTTATGCTGATGCCAAATTAATTCTTCATCACAAGCCCAAGTCTCCCTGTGCCATTGTTTGATGTTTTGGGAATCAGCCTGGGCTCAGATGTTCCCTTCCCTCCTCCCCATCACTGAGAGACACCACAGACAGATCGTCAGGCCATGCATTTTTAGGACAAATTCCTTAATTCCAGAGATGTTCTGGCTGAATCTCAGCACATTTTTCTGTGTCTGTTTGACAGCAGTACCTGGTGATGTCAGATGAGTCTCTGGGGCCCTCAGCTCTCATTACCAGCTTGTCTAATTAAGGAGAGATGCTGTTGCTGACTGCTTTGGAGAACGATGTGGGGAAGCAACAAATGTCAATCTTCGTCACCAGAGTCCATGTTTTTAGGGTCTGGATCTTCAAAGAAGAGACAGGAGGGCAGCCCTGACCATCTCAGACAGTGAAATGGCAGGTTCAGAACCAGGAGGCCCCTGGGCAGCAGGAACTGTTCTGAGCCCCAAAATGAGCAGAGCTGGGGGCAACCAGAAGCCTGATCTTATCTGAGCACACTCACTCCAGTTGCTTATAATTAGCAGGGACGGGGTGATCATTAAGCAAAATGAGCCACTCCCCACCCCTCCCACCCCAGAGGGAGGTTTAGGGTTGTGCAAGTGAGGTCCTTCAGGTTCCGGTTAGGAACACTCTCATCCCTGCAGCCCCCCTGAACTCCCAGTGCGGCTCCTCTGTGTCCCCTTGCTCAGGCTCAACCTTTTCCAGGACTTTCAGATTAGGGGTATTTGGCACAGGGGAAAGAGGGAACTCTTGTTTTTATTCTTCTACAATGGGAATGTTTTTCCTCCTGTTATTCATCAAATTCTGCTGGAATTTAATACTCACCAGCTCTAAACAGCCTCTTGCACTAACAGTGATTGATGGTTTCCAACAAGTCCATAAAAGCTGCCCCTCCTCAGCCCTGCACTTTCTCTCCCTTCTCTCCCTATCACTCCATCTCTTCTCTCCTCCCTTGCTCTCTCCCGGGCCAGACAAAAGCTGATCATGCTGTTGTTATGTGGATTGATTTGTTTTCTGTTTCTGCTGTGTTTTGGGCTAGGAAGACATCAGGGATTTGTGAAAGAGCAGTGAAATGCCATGGCCAATGAAGCTTGACTAGAAATTCCTCAGGTTATTATCTCTCAGGTTAGGGAAATCTGGGTGAATTTCTGTACAGAAACACTTCAGGAGAAGAAAACAGCCAAGCTCAGCAGCAGCTGCCCAGTTCTCCCAGCATGGAGGTGTCTGGAAGGGGCATCTCTGCCCACAGAGGGGAGATGTGTTTCTGCCCACTCAGGCCAGTGTTCAACCTGGCACCTTGGTCCTGGGATGGAGGGAACGTGCACAGGATTCCCAGCCCAGGGGAACGGATGTGAACTTCCCCCAAGGTTTCAGTGGGATGGAGCAGCCCAGAACAAGGCACCTGGCAGTGCTCAGGCGGTGGCAGCAGCTGCTCAGCCCTCTCCTGGATGAGCAGCTTGTACTCCCAAGGCCCAAATCCCGGGCTGTGGGGATTGGAGATGGCTGGTCCCAGGGAACAACAATGTTGGAGATGGAAGCAGGTAAAGTGAAACCTGGGGATGTCACCCTGTGGCTCCTCTGAACAATGGAGCCAAAGGCTCCAGCAGTGTCTGGCTGCAGGGAGGGCACTGAGGGAGGCAGGGGACAAGCTGGTGAAGGTGAGTGTGCTCACCTTGAAGCTGAGGCGTGAAACTCTTCCAGGAAAGCAGCAGCCCCCTCCTCACAGTGTCCAGCTCTGCTCCAGCTGGGCTGGAGCTGCTCCCGGGCTGTCTCCTTCACCCTCACAGGGACTCCTGGATGTTCCCTGAACTTCCCACAAGACAGGATAAATTGTTGCTGCCTTTTCCCTTCCCTTGTTCCAGCTTTCCTGAGCAAATCTTCCTCCTACCTGGTGGGGGCTGCCCTTCCCTTGGAAAGCCCGGCACGCTTCAAGGAGCCCGGGCTCTCCTGTTCGAATTAAGCTACCTGAGATAAAATCTGGGGAGCTCTTAGAGGGAAACAACTTAAAGGGATGTAAAATGGTAACTTGATTTACTCATTTGTTCCTGAACGTTTGATTCCTCCCCGAAACGCCACCCAGCCAGCTGGGTTATGTGTCACAGGGAAAAAAAAAATCCAATACAGGCAGATCCCTTATCAGATCACTGCCATTAAAAGGATTTGGGGAATGCTAATGCAGGCACAGGGAGTGGGAGATGGGACTGGCTGGCTAGGGGTGGCTGAGCACAAGGCAGTGCCTTGGCTCCTGTTTCCCCCTGGATTTGGGAGCAGGGTTGGGAGGTCTCTTCTCCCAAGAAAACACTGAGTGAGGGTAATCTGCACTGCACACCAAAGATGGGCTCCCAGGCTACACCCAGGTTCCATGGAGAACGTTTCTTGCCCAGAATTGCTGGATTAAGTCAGTTATTTGTGGGTCTGAGGCAGCTGCCTGTGCCTGCTGCACACCTTTTATGGCACAGAGTAGGCAAACTCCCTCGTGGCTCATGGGCATCCCATAGTTTCCCATGCATGAAGATAGGAATGCTGTCACATTATTGACTCCAAAGGCCCAGCCCGAGGGAGGTTGCTCAGCACCCTTCCCCAAACATGGATGGAGCCAGGAAAGATGGGGATTGGAGTTCCACAAGGGAGAACAGAGAAGGTGCCTGGAGAAGTTGTGGACTCCCAGTTCTTCGAAGTGTTCAAGGCCAGGTTGGACAGGTCTTGGAGCAACCCAGTCTAGTGGAAGGTGTCCCATGGCAGGGGGTTGGAATGAGGTGAGATTTAAGGTCCCTTCCAACCCAAACCATCTTTTGATTCTCTGAAAACACCCCCAGGATTAGGACCTGAGTCACGCTAATGACTGAGAGAATTGTTTTGCAAATTAACAAATGCAATTTGTTCCCAAAGCAGCACAGGGCAAGGTCAGGGCAGCAGGAAGCCCACGGCTCATTCCCTCTGACAACTGCAGCTCTGTTTCAATTACTGGTGCTCATCCTCCGTTGTGTCCTCGTGAGCCAGCTCGAGTCACCCCTGCCAGAACGATGAAGTCCTGGTAATAGGAGCCCGTCAGCGTGATGGTTCCGCTATTAAACCTGTGCTGGGCTGCCGAGGGAGCCAGGGCTGTGTGTCCAAATGATGAAGGGCAGATTAGCAAGGCCCTGCTGTATTAGGCTGGGAATATATTTAGCTCCTCAATGTGATATAGATTAAGAGCAGCGGGAAGCCTGGCAGTTCCACTTCAGAAGGCTGGGAGGGAACATTTCCATTTAGCTGAGTTGACATTCCCTTCTCACGCACCTGTTGGATGAGTGTCCTGGGCCCTCCGTCCCAGAGGCTGCTCTGCCCCTTCTGCAGGATTGTTCCACCCCCTGCTGCCACTTGGGCTGCTCCAGAGCAGGCTCTGCTTCAGCCAGACTCAAGTGATGATGGTTCAAAGGTTTTAAAGGGTGCTTTAAGGCAAAGAGGCCTCTTTTAGGGCTCATTATTGTCCTTTTCTCTGCTGTGCAATTCCTTTGCCTCCAGCCATTTCCTATTTTTGGGGTGGGACAATCCTCATCCAGCTCTGCTGGGGCCAGCCCTGGGGCTGCGTTCCTCTTTCAAGTCATGAAAACATGAATTTTTACCTCTTGTTGCGCCTGTGCTCAACTCCATTCCCATCCCACGATGTTCAGATCAAGAGGCTTCTCCCCTCGGGATGGCTCCTTTACCTGTCCCTTCCCATCTCTGCCCGCTGTTCCTCAGACTCAATTATCCCTGTGCATGGCCCATTTATAAATTATATGGAAATATAAGTGTCCCCTTCCCACTCACAGGAAGGGCCACCCTCCTGTATCTTCAGGTAGATGCTCACTGGTCCAACCAGTGGCACCAGCTTAGATCGTATTTGTGTTTTTCCCTCACTGATGTCCTGGGAGAAAACCTGTTTTGCCCTCATTTGTTTGCAACTGAGGTTTTCTAAGGAGTCATCTCCACAGGGACCCCAGAACTGGAGACCCTGGAGTGTTTCCCTCTGCCCCAGCAGAGCCCTTCCCAGCACTGTGTCTGTTCTGGGTAATCCTTTATAACCCGGGCTGGAAATCCCTGAGAGCTGGAGAGCACATCTGATTATTTACAGGCCCATGGCCAATCTGGGTGCTATATGAATTTATCGACCATCCCTACACTGAGGTGTGTGGTTCTACCAGCCCTCAGCAGCCCATCTTTCCACAGGGGTAACAGGAAACTTGGGAGACATTGGCAAAACCCAAACTTGCACTCAGCAAAATGAAAAACAAACTGAAAAAATCCCCAAACCTGCCTCAAGTCAACCAAAACGTTTGGTTCAATCATCAAGCAAACATTCTGCGTGCTCTCCAAACTTTTCCTTTTTAAGCTTCTTAAGTGGGTTTGAGTTAAACACAGGCAAATTTTGCCTGAAAGCATCATTGCAGAGTAAAACACAAAACTTCAGAAAGCTTTTCTCCAAAATTGTCATAACAAAATGCTTCAACTTTGCTGATTTTATCTGATTTTTCTCCTTTTTTGAGGGTACGAGACCGTTGCTGCTGCGTGTGTGTCGCGGTGACCTGTGACAGCACTTCGGGACAAACCAACTATTTGCCAGAGGGGTTTTGCCCCGTTCTGTGTTCTGTGCCCCTGCTTGGTGGCTGCTGGCAGGGGCTGTGCCCGCTGGCACCCGAGTCCCTGCACCCACTGCTGCTGCTGCTGCTGCTGCTCAGCGGTGAGTGAGGCCACGCCGAGCACTCAGAAAAGCCAGAATTTCTGGTTTCCATAAAGGAATATGGAGAATATTATCCAGTGAGATTTGAAACTGAGGTGGGAAAGCTGCCAGCATGCAGCGTTTTCAAAGAACCTCCTGTATCTCATATTGCTGAAAACTGGGACGTCCCGTGGGCTTGGGGAAAGGGAGGCGGGAGGGCTGGGGGGTCCCCACAGTGGGCATGGGGATAGAGGCAGAGCAGCAGAGAATGTTCTGAAGGGTTTCTTTTATATTAGAATAAGTCATAATTAATGCTATCAGGTGGCGGGAAGGCAGCATCGGGTAACGTGAGCAGAGCCTTATCTCTGCCCGCATCCCGGGGCTGCGGCTCGGCCCAGGGAGCAGCAGGAGATGGAAACAAGTGCTGGGAGAGAGGTGTGGGGTGGGAGTGGGGCACTGCTGCTGCTGCAGGAGCCCAGTTCCAGTCCCACCTGGCAGCACATCCTGCGAGAGGGGGGAGGCGAGGGGAGCCAGCCCCGGGCAGGGGAACGAATCCCCACGGATTCCTCTTCATTGAGACTGGAGGGAGCACGGGCAGATGGGGACATGGGATGGGGACCCACAAGCTCCATGGCACAGTGGGTTTTGACTGTCCCTCTGCTGTCTGGAGGCTCCCAGGCCTTTTTGTGTCCCATCAGTGGCTCGGTCACTCCTGAGGGGCTGGGCTGGTTACTGGTGTCTCAGACGTGAGCTCCTGCTGTGATTTAGGCAATTTGTTAATTAGAAGCTGATCAGAGGTTTCCCTGCCTGGGTCCCATGAAACGTAAATCCTTTACTTATTGGCCAAGCTCACCCTTTTTCTCTCCTTTGTAGTTGGGTCACCAGCCACACAATGCCACCTTAATAGGTGACATTGTCCCTGACCTGGGGCTGTGGCACAGACTGAGCCCCAGTCACTGGATTAGAACATCCCTGGCCACTGGGGAGTAGCTGGGCAGGGGCGTTTGGGAGAAAAAGGCCAGTTTGGGGCAAACTCTCTTGCTGTATAGAAAAAACATATTTAAAAATAAAGTACTTAAAACTGGTGGATCAAAACCTCCTCATCGAAATGCCTGTGCAGAGAAAAAGCCTCTGTGATCTCAATTACCTTCCTCTGTGAGGATCCTCACATAGCTGAAATTGTTTAGTTTCTGAGCAGCGATGATAAAAAAAAAAAAAAAGAAAACACTTTAGGTTTTTATTTCCTTGCTTTGGCTTCCCTTGGGAAAAGAGCCAGAGTGAGCAATTCCACGCATGCACACACGCACAGGCACATCCAGGCACACACAAGAGCTGTAACGGAATCCCAGCAAACACAACTTGTTTGCTTTAATTTTGTTTTTCACTGAAAAAATGTGAACTTTTAGGAGAAAAGACAATGCGACTGGCTTGGCTTAGCTTTGTGGCCTGCCCTACTTTTGAGGAATTTGTTTTCCAGTTTGCAGCCATCCTTAGTTTTAAATTTCTCCTATTAAGGATAAGACTAAAGCTGCCTTAAGCCATCCCCTTGGAGGGAAGATGAAGTGGGATGGGAGGGCTCACGGGAGGCAGCATGTCTGTTCACCTCCAGTCCAGGCAGGAACACAGGGTGGGATTGTTAGGGTGTCCTGTGCAGGGTCAGGAGCTGGACTCGATGATCCTTGTGGGTCCTTTCCAATTCAGGATATTGTAGGATTCTGTGATCCTTCCTGCCCCTGCATCTTGCAGGGTTGTACAGGTGACGGCTGGATCTGCGTGGGTGACAGATGGGTCCCCCTGCCTGGCCCTGCTCTTTCATATCCCTTCTCATCCCTCCCCAGTGCAAAGCAAATCATTAAAAGCGAAAACACTTAAAGACCAAACCTAAATAAATACAGGTATAACGGGTGACGAATGGTCCCTGCTCTGAAATTCATCTTGGTGAGAGACATCGGCTCCTGAGCGAAGCGGCAGCCGCAGGGAGCTCATCTGGCTCAGCAGCAGAGAGAAATGCCACCCCAGGAACGTGTCACCGTGTCCCTGCTCTCTGAGCTGCCTGGTCATGTTGTGCAGGCACCCAGAGCATGGCCCAGGGCAGCTGACTGAACCTTTCCCTTGCAGACGCTCCTCTCTGCATCCACCTGCTCTCAGTGCCATCAGATCCGTGATGTCCACAGGACATGGGCCGGCAGTGGAAACCACGGGTAAGGAGCCCCCGTTAGCGCTGCTCTGAGTGCCCGGCGTCCCTGGCTGCCGTGCCGTGTGTCTCTCCTTTCGGAGCACCGGCTCCCCCGAGGCCAGAGCTGACTTTATTTTCCTGTCTCACGCGGCACAGACAGGCTGCGAACGCGGCACGAATGACAAACAGGAGGGAGATACGGCAGCGTCCCGGGGAGTCACGGCACGAGGCACCGGAGAGGGAGGGCAGTGGGGGAGGATGCAGGAGTTAGTGACGTCCAAACAGGATTAAAGTGACAAATTTCATGGTGGGCTGGAAAGCTGTGGCAGTGCTGGAGCACGAGCTGGGCCAGCTCGGAGCCCTCGCTGCCTGACTTGCCTTGGAGCCAGAGCTGCCCCTGCTTGGCCAGGGTTCAGGGAACACACTCCAAAAACCAAGGTGATGGAGAAGATTTTGGCATGAGGGAGAGAGGACAGCAGAGGGAGAGAAGAGCCCAAGGAATTGCATAGGGACGGCTGGAGAGGAGGAGGAAGAGGATGGGCATATGGGTGGTGTGGCAGATGTTCTCACCCGTGGAAGGCCAACACCTCAGCACAACCTCTGCCCCCCTTGCTGGGTACCCTCTGCTCTGGGTGAATCATCCCATGGCTTTTCTGGTTCATCTGGGAGTTGGACAGACCAGCCATGAAACCAGGAGGGAAAATTAGCTTTATAATGCAGGACATCCTACGGGGACAATCTGAAGACTGGAACCTGCTCGTGTTGGAGCGGTAGAGGCAGAAAATCTGGAGATGTGTCATACCACTGACCTTCAGTTGGTTTAAAAGGTGTCAGCAAGCAGGAGGGAGGGGAATGATTTAGAACGGTAGAGGAATGTGGAGTTAGGAAGGTGGGATTGAGGGAAGCAAAACAGGTGATAAATTCCAGGGAAGTAATCCAGCAGCGAGAGGGAGAGGAGTGAGAAACTCATCTCTGGGAAGAGATGAAACCCTCTTGCCGAGGCACCAGGAGATAAGCTCAAGTTACAGACGGCGCAGCTCTGTGGGGTGAGGGCACAGGGAGCAGGGCTGCAAAGCCAGTTGGAAAACACCAATTTCCTCAGTATCGGGGACAGAGCCTGATTCTGGCTCTGCTTCAGCATGCTGGGACCCAGCCTGGTCCTTAGAGGAGTGTTACTTGTTTCTCATCCATCCCAGTAACTAATCTTGAAGCAGTTTCCTTGCTCCAGCCAGGATGTGACCCTGACCACACACCCTGGCAGCCATCGTGGGCTGTGGTGGGGCTCAGGAGATGAGCTCTGGTTTGGGTAATTCAGTGCTTTTTTAGCTTTGGGGGGGCATCTTAACAAGTGTCTGGGCTGGCCAGTTCTCAACACTGCACATGGGGAACAGAGACCCTTTGTGGCCTCTGCAGCTCCAGGTAGGGGTCGATAGGATTGAAATGAGCCAAGGAAAACCTAGAGGCCATGAGCCTGATGCTTCCCGTGTCTGCTCCAGGGAAAATGGGGGCAACTCCACCACACACACTGGGCTCCCTATACTGTCAACCTGGGGCGAGTAATGTCAGAGTAAGGCAGAAATGAGAGACAGAAAAGTCTGATTAGGTCACTTATTTCAGCCTCTTACCAATTAGACAGGAAATTGTTTAACTGCTTTATTTATTTATTTAGGAATGTACCTCAGCAGGAAAAATTCCCCAGTGGCAAATGCCGTCGTTTTGCAAAGGGGAAGGTGGAAGTCCAGCTCCTCGTCCATAAACACATACCTCAAAAAACATCTTATAGAGCAAAATCTGGAAAATAAACATCTCCTGACAAGCCTCTGAGGCTGCATGGGCTCCACAGCCAAAGGAGGGCTCCAGGTCCCAGATAATGTTGCTTTTTTGGAAGACCCTCCTTCACTAGAGACATCTTCCAGTTACAGAGGGGTCAGAGTGACCCTCAAACCCCTCCTAAGCTTGAGGCTGTGGCCCATGGGGCAGCTCCAGCCCACTGTCACCCCTCACCCACCCGGCTCAACCCAGCTTGGCCCCTTTCTGGGAAACACTTCGGCTGATGGGGAATTTGCAGTGCAGCTCCTTCAATGGGATGGGAGGGTTACCCTGTTGAACAGCAGAGAAGATTTATGTGGTCCATAACTGGAGCTCTCTGGAGAGAGCCCAGGAATGGTTTGAGCTCTGGCCCAGGTCCTTCATCCACAGGGATGCAGGACTGCAGGTCTGGTACCCCATGGTCACAAACAGGGGGGGAGAGGGGTGCTGACGGCTCCTTTCTGGCTTGTAGTCATCAGCACTTCTCTCCCTCTTCGAAATGATGATGAAAACCAATTTCCAAACCTCAGGGTTTTGGGTTTTTGTGGGTTTTTTTCTAAATGGAATTCTTGCTTCCCAGCCAACCCTGGCTCGAAGCTTGTGAAGCAGAAGGATAGGCATGCTGGCGGAGGTGGGGTGGAAAGGGCTCAGACTGTGCCTTGGAAACCCCAGGAGAGAAAACCCATGGCTGGGGCTGCAGCACCCAGGGATGGGAGAGAAGAGAGGCCAGGTCCCAAAGGCAAACCTGAGCCATGGCCCATGAGCCTGAGGCAGATTAAAGAGAGGATGGCACCGGTGAGAGATGTCCCCCCATGCACACTGGCCCACAGGAGGGCCAGGCTGAGCCCCTTCTCTGGTTCACATGGTGCTGTTTTTAAAGGATGCTGTTTTTTGGAGGATCCTGTGTCAGAGCACACCTGGACACTGCACACCAGCTGCCCTGCTTAGCTGGGGGCTCAGGCTCTGGCTGCTGTGTGCAGTGTTAGATGTGCTTACGCATTCCCATCTGTCAGGGCTGTGATGCTGCTCATGGCCAGAAAACCTCTCTGCCAGGTATGGCACAGCAGGTGGACGTGTGTCAGAGATCCTGGGGCGGCTTCCTCTCCTCGCTCTCCTCTTCCTCTGTCTCAGGAGCACTGGCACAGCCGGGGTCTGTCCCCCTGGGCGATGCGAGAGGCAGCTGAGCACTGCTTCTGAAAACAGCCCTCTGTGAGGACCTGCTGCAGGGACGCAGCTGCTCTCCTGTTATCAGACAACAGCAGAGACGAGACAACCTAGTTATTGAGGAAAGAGAGAGGCTTCTTCCCCCAACCATCCTCTCCACCCCCCCACCCTTTTCCATGATCATTCTTGTTATTCATTTCCCTTCTCTTCTCCTTGCCAGGCAGACGGTTTCACTGGGCAAATCCAAACTAAAGCCTTGCAAAGAGGATGCTCATAAAATATTTATGGAGAACTGCGGTGAACACAAGTAGGATAATGAGGGTCTGTGGGAAATGGGATGTGTCCAAACTTGCACAGTGAAGACCTCGTACGAGGCAGAGGCACGCGGTGGAAGCCATTAGTGAGTCCTGTAGGGTCTTTACTCATTTCCTTCGCTCACAGTTGCTGCGCTGCCACACACTGCTTTGGTTTGGCTTTCCCCTGCCTGCTGGCACTTGGGATTTTAGTCTGTGGCATCTGCTGCCCCACAGTGCATCAGGAGCTGGCATTATGTTGGTGACCTGTGTGAGTCCCATGGCTGTACTCCATGGGAGCGGGACAGAGCCACCGTGCCACTGAAGAAGGACAGATCTATTGTGCTCCAGAAGCAGGACAGAGCCACTGTGTCACCAGAGCAGGACAAATCAACTGTGCCACCAGAGTAGGACAGGGACACCGTGACACAGGAGCAAAAGCCACCTCTGTGATGCAGCACCCTGCCCGACCACCAACCCACCTCTCCCAGCTGCCTTTCCTGGTGCTCCAGCCCCATGACTGTCTGGTGCACCCCAACATGGCCATGCAGGACAGGCAGCTCTGGCAGAGGGATGGGTGGCAGTTTGCCTCACCAGTGTTTATTTATGAAGCGGAAGGGCTCAGGTCTGAGCAGCTCCCTCCCTCCCTGCCTCCCTCCCTTGCAGTTTGTGGAGCTCTGCTGATATAAACACTCACACGCTCATCTCTAAGGCACACGGTCGGCCGAGTGCTGCCGGTGCCAAGAAGGGGCTCCGGGGCTCCGAGCGAGCTCCAGTAATGTGCAAACTTATCCCATCCTGAGCACAGAACCAATAAACAGAGCGGCCCACCTAAGGCAGGCGATGAGCGGCCCTTAAAGCCATGTTTCCCAGCAGCTTCCCTGACTCCTTCTCCAGTTACCCGGGAGCGGGTGTCCCATGTCTCCCGCGGCTGGGATGCTGCTGACCTTTGGATTGTCTCGCTAGGCTCTGAGCCATCTCCATTCCAAACTGCTCTTCCTGCACGGCTGGTCCAGAGGCCGTCAGGGGCACTGCTGGGCAGGGGTGAAACTCTGTCTTACGCACTCCTCTGCCCTCCTTCAGCCAGCCCCAAGAAAGTCCTTGAACTTCTGTTGGAGCGTTTATCCCGCTGGGAGCCATACCACTGGCAGATGTTTGCTGTGATACAGGACACGACAGCTTTTATGAGTTGTCAGCTGGAACACAGTATTTTGGGGTCTTTAGGTTAAAATGTAAAAGCAAAGCTTGCACGCATGGCTGTGCCAGCAGCACATCCTGCTGTGCTCCCAGCATCCCTGGAACCTTCTGGAGCAGGAACCGTTGTGTCCCTCACCATTACACTTGGCCCAGCCCAGCACCCCCAGGACCTTCTGGAACAATACCCAGTCTCCCCTCACCACCCCACCCTGGCAAGGCTGCTTTCATCCATCCCATGTCCTGGGACAGGCACTGTGTCCCTGTGGTGACACCATCCGTGTGGTTGGGATGTTCTTAGCCCCCATCATGGACTGCCTGGGATTAGGCACCTTTCCTTTCTGCCCCTCTTGCTCGACATTATCCAGAAACATTGGCTCCACCAACAGAAACACAAAGGAAAAAGCAGCAGGGTCACACATACTTTCCTTATGATGACTAAAGGGAGATTCCCACCTCTTCCAGGCCGGGAAACCACCACAGCTTTCCAGGCAATTGCACATCTATGTTATCAAATCCTGGAGAATTACAACAAAAAACCCATGTCTGCAGTGCTTTGCTCCCACTGCTGAAGGAAGGAGGATTATCCCGCTGCCTCCACAGCATCCGAGAGGTTTCTTCACCTCCCCAGGGCTGCCTGGTGGAGTTGTGCTGCTTCCTGTGCAGGAGCAGGCAACATTATGGAATTTCTATGCAGAATTCCATAAAACTATGGAATTGTTTAGGTTGGAGAAGACCTTGAAAATCACCAAGTCCAGCTGTTAATCCAGCACTGTTGAACCCAGGTTTAGGTTTAAAATAAAAGCTGCCAGATTTCAGGTCACCATCAACACCTGGCTTAGTGTAGAACCTGTGAAGCTCGTGTGAGATGGGTTTGTCAATGAACCAGCCAGGTTTTTGTCATGACATGGACCTCTGGGAGGATGAGGCACAACATGGTGGGATGGAGACAGAGAAGCTGCTCCCTTGAGGCTCCTGCACAAATGGTGTCTCATCCTGCAGACCAGCACAGGACACTCAATGAGCGCTCCCTGGCTGAGTGATCTCACCTTGCCCTCTGCCCTGGAGATGGATCTCCATCACTCCACAAGTATCAAAGTTCAAGTGTCTCGAAACGGGCAAGAGTGTTCCTGACATGAAAGGTATTTCTGGGCATTGGAGGAAGAAGTGATTAATCTCAATTACATGGTTGGACTGAATAATCTGGAGCAGCAGATTGGATTACTCCGTGGCTCTTGGAGGGGGGTTCAAGCCTGAGGAGACATTTGAAAGATGTTTTGACTACTGAAGTGCCAAACTTAACCCCAGTGTAATTGGGGCTGTGGTGAAACATGGATGTTGTTTTCTGTTTCCTGAGCCCTCCGGACAGCCTGAGGTTTACGCAGCTGTCACCCCTTTCCCATTCACAGTGTGTGACAGCTCCCACCCCAGCCTGCTCTTCCCAAGGGCATTGTTCAAAAAAAAGGGGGAAAAAAATTAAGGCAAAGGGGTTGGTGTTTCCAAAACCCGGGAACTGCTGCCCACCAGCTGCCAGTCTTCCTGCTGCTGGATTATGGTCTTCCTTCTCCTGGCCTGGACCTGACATCCCTCTGGGCTCTGCAGAGCTCCCACTGCCCTTCCCATAGCTCCCAGCCCGGACCCCACATTCCATCAGGCTCTGCAGGGCTCCCACTGTCCATTCCCACAGCTCCATGGCTGAGCAGCTGAACATCCCCTGCGCCTGGGGATTCTTTGGGGTGCGTATGCACTAAACCCTCCCCTCCTGGGATCTCTGCTGGGGTGCTGGCATGGATCAACCCCAGCATGGGCTGTAACACCAGCAGGATTTGAGTCCCTGAGGACAGCGGTGGCTGTGGAGTACAGTGATGAGCCCAGACAGACCGAGCGATGGGCTTCATCCAACAAGACTCTCAGGTCCTCCTCACTATTTAAAGCCTCTTTCCCCGGTCTAAGAAGCCATTACTGATGTTCTGTGGGGACTAATAATAACCTAATCTGGAGTTGTGATGGACTAAACACACACAGCCTGTTCTGAGGTTGACCCCAGAGAGATCCTACATCCCGCCTCTGCTGCAGGGCTCTGGGCCCTTTGAGGTGTGACACAGCACAGCATTCTCAGTGACATTATACATTTTTAGGTAAGTAGTTAAAAATAAAATTATTCCCGGGGGACCTGCAGAGGGATTGAGCGAAGCCAGGGTGTAATCACCTGAGCTGGAACAGAGCCAGGATCTAGCTTGTATTGCAAATTCTTTGCATTGCTTTGGATACCTGTTAACAAAGTGATTATAAAAACCATATTTTTAGAAGATTAGGAGCTATGCAATAGATCCACATCCGTAATTAGCCATAATAGATCTGCATTGATTACTATTGATGTTAATCCTCCTCTAAATATATGCACATTAATTAGGCGGCGTTAAACACAGATGCAATTATTTTAAGAACAGAAACAGTTGGTGGGTTCCGCAGACAACAGGGTATTTATTCATATTTTAGTATTTATTTTTTCCTCTGCAGCAACACCTACATCAGGCTGTAGAAGAACAAAGAGCATCCGAGTCCAAGGGCCTGGAGCATCCAGCCTCCCGCGCTGCGATAAGCACTTACAACTGCCTGGGAAGGATCTTGCCAAAATATTATTTTTGATGCATAAAATATTTTCCTGTTACTATGTAACACAGCACCGTGCCAGCCTCCGTACTTGACACTGCTTCTTTTCCCTGGATGGTTGTGGGGGTGTTCAGCTCCAACCCCAGCGGCACCAGCACTGCACACTTCGCCAGGGAGCCCCCATCCTGGTGCTCAGGAGCTGGAGTGTGGGGTGGGAATTGCTTGTTGGGAATGAAATCTGGGTGGGCTCATGGGGTAGCCTGCAGGACCCCTCCTGAGTGATGCTCAGCTGCAGCTCACTTTCCGGAGCCTTGGAATTTGCTCATCTCTTTCCCAGCTGGAACACATGGGGTGTTCTGGTTTGGGCACTGAGTGAATGCAGACCCTGAAATTCTTTCTCCATCATGATGGTCTGACTCCACCAGGACTTGAATACGACCATCTTCACTCATGATGCTGAAACAACAGCCCCCAACAGCCATTGGGTAGTGGGGTCCATATCTCAGGTGCTGTTTGTGTATGAGATGTCCCAGAGCCTCCCAAAAATATCCCTTCTCAGCCAACAGGAAAGTGGAAAACACCTCTCCTGTCTTCATCCCTTTCTGACCTTCCTCTTCCTCTATTTCCTTCTGTTTCTCTCTCTCCAAGCATGAAAAACAGTAAATACACCATTGCACCCCCTCTTTGAGTCATGCTGCTCCCTGAAGCACCGTGTCCCTGTGCCCCTCTGTCCCCTCTTCTCTCCATCACCATTCCTCTGGTGACACCTGTGCTGGTTTTGGCAAATGGTAGAGGAGGTGATCCCACCACTGGCATCCTCGCCAGGCCAGATCATCCCCTCTAGTGGTGAAGAGATTTGGCCAGCTTTGGGTGACAAACATCCATGAGCATCCCACTGCCCCAGAAAGGGTAGGAAGTGGTGCGGGGAGAACTGGGGGAAGGTTCTGGAGGTGCTGGGGGAAGCTGCAGGACCATCAGGTGCTCAATCCTAGCATGGGATGGGCTCACAGCCACTGCCATGGGACATGGTCCCTCTCCAGCGGGAGGGAGGAGGAGTTTGCTGCCCCATCCCACCCACCCTCCATGTGCTGCTGCAGCCAGGGTGATGCACTGTCCTGAAATCCCTGTCACTCCAAGCCCCTGACATCTGATTGCTAAAGCAGCTTCCCTTCCCATGGCCACTTGGTGCACAAAACACATGAATCATAACCCAGATCCTGTTTCATATGGTGTAAAACCCCCTCCACAAATTCAACAATTAGCCTCCAATTTGCTTTCCCCATTAATGGGGAATGGGGTCTCTCCGGGACATTTTGACAAGACTGTTTTCAACATCAGTTCAAAACCTTTCCCTCTTATTTATTTTTCTCCCTTCCCCCAAATGTATTTCCCACCACAGAAAAAAAAAATCAGATCTTTATTATTATTTATTCCACATTTTTCTGTCACATCTTTGCAGGAATCAGCGTCCCTCCTGTTGGGAGCAGGGAGGGAAGATGAGCAGCTCCAGCTTCTCCTTCCACAGCTAATGCGCTGGGGTGGGCGGTGGGGTCCTGTTCAGGGTCGGTGGTCCAAGGGGGCCCCCACAACACCCACAGAGCTCAGACCAATTAGGGACTTCTGACTTGGAGGGAAAAAAGGGAAAAGAAAGAGCTGAGAAGGCTGGGCTCGCCTTTTTTTCTTCTCTCCTTGTTCCTCATCTTCTTTTTAATGGCAAGCCCCCAGAGGCTCATTGGCATCCTTCAGAATGGAAATCCTTCCAAATGGAAATCCTCCCCTGCCCCTCATGGCAGTGTCTGAATGTCACAGAGTGGATGAAAGGCAGCCAAAGGCGCCCCTGCTCCCGGTGGTGCTCGGCATCACAGGGGGACCGAACTAATGGGAGTACGGAGACATCAGGGAGGGGTGTTTGGGGGCAACCTGATGGGTTTTCCCTCCTCCTCACTGGGAAACAGCTGGAAAAAAGAGAAGCAAAGGAGAGATGCCAGAACTGTGACATTTTTAAGGACGTGTAGGCACCGACATCCATGGAGGCACAAGGCTTTGGAAAATTGGGAGTGTGCCGGACAGGTCCGGGGATGAAGGAATGGCTTAACATTTTCTGTGGTTGTTAAATCTTTGCTTAAAGTAAACCTTTTGCAGCTGCAAAGCCCATCAGAACCCTGTCTGCCCTGGGACCTCCTCCTGCCGTGCTACACAAAGCAAACTTGGGACCATCCTGGACAAGGACAACCCAGTCCCTTTAGCAAAGCCCTGGATTTCCTGGGCTGTGGCCACTCTGTGCCATGGGGCTCTGCAGGCACATCCCATTATGGTAAAGGCTGATGTGCCTGGTTTTCGGCTGGGCTAATCCCCAGGGGAAATGGCTTCACTTCATACCCACAGAACAATGCTCCAGAAAATGGAAACAGCTTTCTAAAGAAATCTGCTTGGTTTTCCCGCTTGGTCCTGCTGCTCAGTGGGGGCTCCGGGGAGGGCAGATGAGTTTCAGCCCCACTGGTCAGTTTGGTGTTGGGTTTGTGACCAGGTTCACTTCGGGCTGATGGTCATCCCGTGCCAGAGCGGCACAGTATGAGCACAGCTCTATGTGCTGCTCAGAAAGAAGGAAAAATCACAGAATCCCAGAATATGCTGAGTTGGAAAGGACCCACAAGGATCGAGTCCAGCTCCTGTCCCTGCAGAGTAGCATTCCCAACAGTCACCCCCTGTGCCCCAGAGCATCATCCAAAGGCTCCCTGAGCTCTGCCAGCCTTGGGGCTGTGCCCACTGCCCTGGGCAGCCTGGGCAGTGCCCAACCACCCTCTGGAGGAAGAACCTTCTCCTGAGATCCAACCTGACCCTGCCCTGACACAACTCCAGCCATTCCCTGGGTGCTGTCCCTGGTCCCCCCAGAGCAGAGCTCAGTGCCTGCCCCTCCTCTGCCCCTCCCGAGGAAGTTGGACCTGCACTGAGGTGTCCCCTCAGTCTCCTCTTCTGCAGCTGAACACACCAAGTGCCCTCAGTGTCCCCACGCGCTGCCCCTCCAGGCCCTGCACCATCTTCATTGCTCTCCTCTGGACACTCTCTAATGGCTTAATATCTTCCTTACATTGTGGTGCCCAAAACTTCTACATTATCCAAGGTGAGGAATTACTGGAAGCAGTAAGGGGTGACTGGGCCTGCTGGTACCTTTTGTGTGTATGAAGTTTTCCCCTGGAAGCATTATTAGAATATCTCAGTTTAAGGGGCTTGGGAAATCAATCCATTTTGCATAATTCTGGGAGCAGACAAAGGCTTTTGTCCAAAGCTCAACTCAAGCAGTTTAAAATCTGTTGGTCACACATTCCACCATGGTCCAGGTGACAGCAAGGGATGCAGGAAGGACCTGGCTCAGCCGAGTTCTGTGCATGGGAGAGGGTGGTTGGAGCAGTGTGTGGGATGGAGGGCTGTGGAATCTGGCCTTGCTCCCAATGCTGGGCTCCTCCAGCTAATGCTGGGTGGGAATGTGCTTGGAAAGAAAATGCCAGTTCATCGAAACTGAAATATTTCATTAAAATATTTTGGGTCTGGGAAGATTCTTCCAATAAGCTCCCACCCACATGTCACAACTGGATTGCTTTTGCCTGTGCTTTGCAAGCTCACATCCCTGCCCAGGGCTCTGGGAGGGAGACTCCTGGAGTGCCACAGGGCTGCCCACTGACACTGCTTTGGCACTGGGGCCAAGGGGCTGAGGGGCTGTCCGGGAGCCCCACGGGGAATTATAGAATCACAGGATGGTTTGGGTTGGAAGGGGCCTTAAATCTCATGGATTTCTGGTCATTCAAATATGCTTAGGTTTGCCATGTTTTTTGGTGGAAGATGGGGATAGGGAAAAGTGTAGTTCCCTGGCACCGGAGAAGTGGAGCAGGAGGAAGTGGCTTGATGTTAATTGAGAGGGAACTGTTTGAGACAGAGAATTTGAAAAACGAGCCCTTACCCCTGGCCATGCTGCTGTTCTGGGGACTGCAGAGAAGGAGGAGGGGGTAAAGGGATGTTCCTTCTTGAAAGTCTTTTTGGTTCCACTGGATAATCCCAATTTACAAAATAGCTGAGTTTTAAAATGCTGCAATAATCCACTCATTAGCCCTCGCTGCACAGAGGTGCCTCCGGGCATTTCCAGTGCAAGGTGGGATGGGTGGTTTAGGAGATAATTGCTGCACACTTGAACCCCTCAGAAGGTGGCAGATCTGCTGATTTTGGTGAATTCCTTCAGGTCCACGGGCAGCTGCCCGGCAGGAGGGCCATGCCATGCCATGCCATGCCATGCCATGCCATGCCACGCCATGCCACACCATGCCACACCATGCCTGCAGCGTGACTCCCGGCCGAGCTCCTTGCAGAAGTTCTGCCTGGCTGTTTTCCAGCCCCTCATGCCAGCATCGACAGCTCCCTGAGGAATGGCAGGATTGGGATATGGGAGACAGCAGAGCACCTGAAGGGGTGTTTGTGGCATCAGCAGTAGAAGCAGAGAGCTGGGGATGGGAAGAGCACAGAGCTCCTGGAACAGCTCCTGTCTGGAAGGCAACAAGGAGAAGTGGAGAAGCCACTGAGCTGCTGTCATGTGTTCCAGGGTGAAACCACAGAGCAGGTCCAAGTTCTGGAGGTGTGGCTGCCCCATCCCTGTGCTCAAGGCCAGGCTGGATGGGGTTTGGAGCACCCTGGGCTGGTGGGAGGTACCCCTGTCCATGGCAGGGGGTGGAACAGGATGAGCTTTACAGTCCCTTCCGATACAAACCGTCCTGTGATTCCATGACTCTATTTATTGTACCAGCCTAAAGAATTCATAGGAACACCCAAAGGAAATTCTCTGAGCAGAGCCCTGTTGGGGGGAACCTTCTGGACTCAATTCCTGCTGCTTGTGGTCCTCTCCATTCCCCCAGTGTTACCTTTTCTCATCCCAGTGGCTGACTACGTAAACAGGCAGACAATAAATATTTTGTGACTTAAGAAAAATAAACCCAAGGACTGTTTATCAACACCACCTTTATTGTTTTAACCAGCATAACATTCTGAAAGTTAGGGGGGGGTTGTTTTTTTTTTTCTCTTTACAATACAACTTGTAAAATAGAAAACACCTGCATCACTAATACACAAGCAGGTCTGAGGCTTTTTCCAGTCTAATTTTTTTTTTCAGGTCAAGAATGCAGGAGGCGTGAGAAGAGGAGATGAAGAGCTGGCAAGAAAAGAGCAGAAGGTCCTGGCTATGGAAAAGCGGAGTTAACACAGCTAAGCCTTGAAGGATCTTAAAATTTTGGGCAAGCAGTTGGTGTTATGCAGGAAAAATACTCAAAAGCAAGAGGGATTTGAATAACTGACATTTCTTGGCCAATTACTAGGAAAGTATGGTAGCACCAATGATGGGTGATGGGTGATGGCACCAACGAGCTGATGGGAACACACTGCTCCAGTTGGTACCTCCTGCCCACACCAAGGAACCTGAGCCGTGTCACTCTTCCTACTGTGAACCTCCTCAACACGCTCTGATGTCCAGAACTGCTGATTTTCCTCCCTAAATTCTCACCACTGTCATTCTCTCTGCCCAAAGTGATCCCCATGATGTGAAGGTGACGGACATTGGCCATGTGTCACCCTCTCACCCTGCTGGCCTGGGGTTTGTCAGGTCTCTCCTCGCTTTGAAATACAGTCCTCGGGAACCAAACTAGGAAAGCTTACAGTTGTTCTCCATTCCTTTTCTCACCCAAATATGTACAATCTCATCAGCATTACACTGCAGCTGGTTGAGAAATTTCCAAGAGCGCCTTGTTTTGGTTTGGGTTTTGTCAGAAAATGTGGAGCTGTCAAACCCAAGGAGCTGTGTCAAAATGTAATCGTTTTGACGAGACTGTCATCGGGGGAAGTCTCTGAGCTCCGGGACGGAAAGGCTGATCAAAACCAGACAGATTGAGGGAGACAACCCAACCCTGAGACAGCTCCCAGCACGGCACAGAGAGGCAGGCACAGAGAGGCTGAGCCCAGGGGCACCTCCCTCTGCCCCTCTGCCTCCTCTCGGCGGAAATTTGGAACAGCTTACCCAGAGAAGCCGTGGCTGCCCCATCCCTGGAAGTGTTCAAGGCCAGGTTGGATGGGGTTTGGAGCAATCTGGTCTATTGGAAGGTGTGCCTGCCCATGGCAGGGAGGTTGGAATAGATAATCTTTAAGGTTCCTTCCAACTTAAACTATTCTGTGATTCTGATTCTATTAAATATTTTGGGAAATAGCCTGAAATCAGTGTGCACCCTAAAGCTGAGCCCCCCGGGTGTTGTGGAAGATAAACCCAGAGGAAGGGAAGATTTCTCTTCCTGTTTCCAGGTGGTCCTGACTGTTTCTGCTTAGGAGGACCTGAAAAGGGAAACTGCCCTCTGCTCCAGCACGATTTTAAAGCAGGGCCTGCAAGGGTTTTGCTGATCTCTGTTTTCTCACCCCAGCTCCATGCCCAGCCCGCTGGGGTGATCAGGGCTTGCAGGGGCAACGTTCCCAGGATGGGGCACTGGGACACCTGGAGCTGCTGGCAGTGGGTGTTTGCTGAGCATGGCCCAGCTGGGGCATGGCCACCTCAAACAACTCCACTGCTCTTCAGGAAATGGACTGCAAAATATTTTGTAAACAGTAATATTTACTTTTGAAACCAACACCTGTGTAAACAACCCTGGAGTGAGGCATCCTCTGAGCCACTGGGGAGCATCCAGAGCACAGAGCACAGGGCAGGGCCACGCATCTCCTGCAGTCCATGCTCGGGAGGGATGTCAAGCCACTGTCAACAGCTGTCCTCCTGTCCCTGTTCCCTTGCCATGGGGCACTGGCACTGCCTCGGCAGAGCTGCACTGAGGATGCTCAGGGTGAGGAACATGTTTTGTACTCCAGAACAGCCAGTGTGCAACAGCTTTGCTCTCACAAGCACTCCCAAGTTAATTCCAATCCCAACCAAAATATTTTAGTTTCACCTCTGAAATTCCTAGTGGGCATGGGACTCCCAAGGTGCCACCCTCAGCCACCCGGATGGATGGAAGCTGCAGGTCTCCTTCAGTGCTGCTCACCCCTCCGTGTGTCCAAGCCCCATCCCCAGGTGGGGCACAGGGGTGCCAGAGCTCCACCCAGTCACACCAGCTCTGGGAATTCCTCTGTACACAACATCTCTGCTCTTCCCCTGCCATCTCAGTGGCATCCTTCTCCTTCTCCATGGTCATGGCCAGTGTCACTGTCTGATGGTGGGGACAACCATGAGCCACAGCACAGGATGAACCTCCAGGGAGAAGTGCTACCTGAGCTCAGCACTGCCTGGACCCTCCAGGGGAGAAGCACTCCCCAACTGTGCATTCTGGAGAATATTCCGGGGATCTTCCAGACAAGGGCATCAGCCTGAGAGAGGCAATTGGCATCACATCCCCTCAGTCTGGGCCTCGCCAGCTGTAACCTGGGGTTAATGATCTCTACTTCAGCAAAGTGCTTTGAGATCTTTGGCTGAAAAGATGAGCACAAATGCAAATTATCCTGCTTATGACACGAGGAGGTTTATGGCCTGCACAGCTCTTAATAACACATTAATTATGCCCAGAGTATTAAAAGTGTTCTGTGATTAAGCAAATAATTACAGAAATAGATGAGTAAATGGGGTGCTGGATGCAGTGCTGGTTCCCGAGCTGATGCTGTTTCACGCATTACAGGACCATGTTTACAGTTGTTCTTGGCTTTGCCAAACTTGAATGGTTCGAGATGAAATTTTCTGTGCCGGTGTCTGCCTTCACTGAAATCTCTCTGCAGAGTTTCAGTCAAAATGCTTAATCTGTTCCCAGGAATGAAGCCTGGGAAAAAATGTGCTTAATTCTGGCAGCCATTCCTTTATGATGCTCTTGCTGTTCATCAGATCTCTTTACAGCAGGAGCTTCCAAACAGGGAGGATGTTTTTGTGCCTGGACTTGCCCTTTGTGTCCTCCTGCCTGGAAAACACGACTGGGCTTGGCCACGTGCTGAGCCTTGAGCAAGGGCAGCTTGCACTTCACTCCATCCAAATTTGCTCTATCTTTGCAATTAAAATGCTGTATCCTGATCAGGATGGAGGTTGTGAAGCAGGAAAAGGAAGGATGGGTGATGGATTAGGGGTTCAGGCACTTGAGCACCCCTTTGGGGACCGATCCCCAGCCTGGGCCATGGTGCTGCCTGGTCTCCCCAGTTGCGATTTTTCCTGGTGAACAGAACATCTTGTGTGCTTTATGCCTTAAATATTCAAATCTGAGATCACGGGAGCTGATTTTAGAAGTGCTAAACATCCGTGGCTCCAAGGGAAGCCGTCAGGAGCTGGGCTTTGAACAGACACTGTTATATAAAAGGCCAAGTACCATCAAAAAAATTCACTGCCTCAAACTGGGCACTCAAAATTGCCAATTCCTTTAATCTTGTGCTATCTGCGCTGCAGCTCTCAGAAAGCAAGTGGGAGAGCTGGCAAGCACTGCCATCCATGGGGGAATAATCCTGCTGCAGACAAGTGGAGGCAGTGGTAGGGCAGGAGCAGGTGCTGGAGGGAAGCCTGGGAGGAAGCACCGAACAGCTCCAGCCCTGGTTTTGTTTGAGCTGTTGCATTGCTGGAATGTGGCAAATGTCCACCCCTGAGCTGTGATGGGCCAAAGTAGGACGAGCAGCTGGTCAGTGTGATGAGAGATTTTGTGTGACCCGTCCACCTGCTTGATCAGGAGGAATTTCTTCATGGAAGGGGTGGTCAGGCATTGGAAGGGGCTGCCCAGGGAGCTGGTGGAGCCCCCATCCCTGGAAGGGTTCAAGGAATGACTGGCCATGGCACTCAGTGCTCTGGGCTGGGTGACAAGGTGAGGGTTGGTCACAAGTTGGACTTGATCTTGGAGGTCTTTTTCAACCTGAATGATTCTATGATTCCATGACTCAGCTCTGCTTCCAGCCCACCCAAGGTGGCCTCATCCGACTTTACAGGACATTTCCACGCTTGCTTCCCACCGTACTGAGGGGTCAGAAGCTCCTGGGCACACACCAGAGCCTCTCGTGCCCAGACACTGAAGGTGTTCTGGTTTTGGAGGCTCTCCATGACAGGGAGATGTCAGCATGCTTGAGATCACTGCCTGCATGAAAGATCCTCCGAGGCATCAGCCTGCATCTTAACTCATCTTTATTTATTTCAGCAGTATTTTCTTTTTAACCAGAAATTCCTATTTTGGACAAAAACATGGCAGTTACACCCTCTGTCTCCTGGCCATTAGGGTTAGGGCATCAGCAGCCTGAAAAGTCCATCTTCCACCACCAATTCCAGTTAAGAACGCCCCCCAACTACTCACAGGAATATTGGTGGAACACAAAACAAAAATAAAAGCCTCCTAAAAGTATGCAGAGTCCCAATCCAACACTTAGGGAATTAATGGAGTCTATCTTTTGATTTCAAATTAATTTGGTCAGCTCCAGCAAGAATTTGAGAGATTTATCATTAAATATGTTTTGAAGGATTCTCCCAGCTTTAGCCATGCACAAATGGCTTCTGCGTCTGCACCGATCAACTCAGCAATATATTTTTAAGCATTCAGGTCAGCCATTAAAATAGCAATTGAGAATATTTTTGCAAGGGTTTTATTCTCACATCAAGCTGCCACTTCTCCTTTCATCTTCACCCCCCCCCATTACCTCAATATAGCTTGTCCATCAATTTGCTTTTATTTATTTTTTCCAGGCTATTTTAGACAATCTGCTGAAGAAATCTCACTCAGCAATGAGTGCTGACCTTGAGCCGCTCCTTTTCTTTCTCTCTCCTTTATTTAAGAATGTGCAATGAATTAAGACATCACTTATCTCCGTGCTCTTTGCAGGCAGCAGTGGCTCTCCAATCGAGCATGAATGGCAGGTCTGCGGGCAGCGCTGTCCTGGAAATGTGATATTATGGAATCGAGAGGTGACCTGCTTACAGACAAAACAATGTGACGGGAAGAATCCTGCCTCCCAAATGGGACATGACTGATGCCTCCCCGAGGGGCCGCGCCGCCCGCGTCTCATCGGAGGCTCTGGATGTGCAGAGAGAGGACACGGAGCATGGGGATCCCAGCAGCAGTGACGGTGCCAGAGTCCTGCTGGGCTATGTGGGGACTGGTACCCAGACCAGGACAGCTCTGCACCCCAGACAGTGCCAGGGCATGGACTGGGACATGGTGGCATTGTCCTGCCAGCGCTGTAGCCACATGTGGCACCTGTGTTTGGGCAGAACAACCAGGGTGGTTCAGCAGGGCAGCTTGGCCCTGCTTTGCCCCTCAAACCCCCCATCCTGCCTTTCCCTGCCTCCTCCCAAGGTGTTGGCAAAGTTGGTGTCCATAACCTGTAATTGCCTCAAAACCTTCTGCTCACATAGCTGAAACCTCAGTGGGGAGGAAACTCCATCCTAGAGGGAGACTGAGGCGTGGCAGGCAGGGAGGTGGGACCCTGCCATCACCAGCACATCCCACACCAATAATGCCCAGGAGTTACCAGGAACAGCTTGGGAATGAGCCTGGGACTGTAGGAAGCTGCCCAACCATGGCACAGCCGCCAGAGCCCAGCCATCCACTCCAGCACCACGCTGCCACCACCATGGGGACGTTGGTGTTTAATTACATTTGGAGGGGAGAGGAAGGGAAATGCCTCAGATCTCTCGCTTTTTTCAAACCTTTCTAAAGCCAAGTCTCAGAGGTAACGAGGAATTAGCACAAAACTGTACCAAACAATAACAACCGCATTCAATGCACTCAGGAACGCGTGGGAACGAAAGAAACAAAAGGAATCCCTGCCATTGCCCCTGGAAAGGCTTGAGCTGTCAGAGACCCTGGCATTTCTTCTCTGTCCTTCCAGTGCTTGGTGGTACGGATTGCAGGGCTGGGATTCTGAGCAGGGGAGGAGAGCAGTGGGTCCCCAGAGATCCAGCCACACCTCACCACAGTCCCAGCCCAGCCCTGTCCCAGCCCTGTCCCAGCCCAATTCCAGTCCTATTCCAGCCCCATTCCAGCCCGTCCCAGCCCTGGCAGCCCAGATGTGATCAATAAAGTGCAGAACTGCGGACCCGGCTATCAGATTGCTCAGCTTTGATTTAAGGAGTTTCCCCTCCACCAGGGACAGAACACTTGGGATGTTTGCATGGAAACAGGATCTGTGTTTAAGTCATTAGGCCAAATTCACTGCAGGTGGAGGCAGAAGCAGTCCCATGGACGGGGCTGGGACTGTGCCCACGCAGCGGCTGTGCCCAGTCTGTGCTGCACTCCTGCACCCCACACAGACCCCTTGGGGCTCCCTCTCTGCTTCCAGACCAGGCAGGCCTCTCTGTCTCTGCTCCATTTCATGCCAACCTTGGGAATTGTTCAGTGGAGGTGACCATCCATGGGGTCCCCCACACCATTCCATCCCACCCACCACCTTTCACCTGCACCTTCTGCACTTCACAACTCCACCCGACAGGACCTAAGAGATGCCACTCTCCATCTTCGTCCTTTCCCTCCTTACAGAAAAATTCCAAAAAAGCCTTCGTGTCACTCAAACTAAGCCCTCCCAAACGCAAGACCACTGCCCAAGGCTGGAGGAGTCTCAGTGCTACACACCTGGTGCATCCTCTGCCTGCGTCCCTGAGCTGATCCCTGCAACAGCACCCACTCCCATGAGAAGCTGGGGAGGCTCAGCACCCCCAACACCACGTGTGGGGCTGGAAGGGGCACGGGGGCTTCAGCACGTGGCTGTAGGTCCCATCCTCACGCTGCTGATCTGCCTCTATTCTCCACCACCACCATCCCATCTTCCAAGAGGCCTTGAGCCTTCAAAGAGAGGGGGAGAATGGGGGAGAAAAATCCACAGAGATGACTCTTAAAAAATTTAAACAAAAATATCTGGTCTTTGCTGATGTTAAAATCGGAGCATTTCATTAAAAGGCTGCAGGGCTTTTAAAGACAAACTCTAAGCAGAGCCATGAATAATGCAGCTTCTATTCAGAACATGAAGATTTTAGCACATCCATAATACATGGGGTCAACCTGGGAAGAGGCTGCTAATGCACGGAAATGCAGGAGGCAGCAGCCTGGGCTGCTCCAAAAGGAAAACAAATGCGGGAGCTCGAGGAGCTCTCCCACTGGCCGGGCGCTCTGGGGTATGGCGAGACTCCGAGGGATTTTTAAATCCTTTTTATTGGTGTCTTTCTCAGCTAAAATAAACTTGGTAATCTCATTAAGAGCTTGGGGGCTGATCCAAGAGAGCTGGATGTGGCCCACAGAACTCTGTAAATAACTGTCAGTGGAGCTGGCTCTGCGTGGTGAGCTGGGGGGGGCAGCTCGGGGTGTCCTGGTGTGCTCTGCACACTCCAGGCTCTGCTGGGGGATACTGAGCAGGGAAAAGCAGGACAAGGCTCGGCTTGGGCAGCCAACACCCGCCCCAGAACACAGGATCAGCCCTGTGATGAGCTGGTGGTGCCTCTGCGGGTGCTGCAGCCACCAGCTGGGATGAACCTCATGAGATCAGAGAGTCACTGAATCGTTCAGTTTGGAAAAGATTGTCAAGATCATCGAGGCCAACCTCTGACCGATCCCCTCCTTGTCACCCCACCCAGACCACTGAGTGCCATATCTACACTTTCCTTGAACACGTCCAGGGATGGGGACTCTACCATCTCCCTGGGCAGCCCATTCCAACACCTGACACCCTTTCTGCGAAGAAGTTCATCCTGATGTCCATCCTGAACCTGCCCTGGTGATCTGTGTGTAGAATGGTGGGTTTTAAGAGAGGCTTCCCCTGCTCCTTCTCCAAACTCACCCTGAGCCTCTCCAGGCTCTGCAGCGAGCATTGGATGGGGCCCTGTGAGAGTTGAGTGTGTCTGAGCTGTGGGAAAGGAGCCAATGGATAAACATCACACTCAAGAAAACACAATCGCTGCAGTGAGGAAAATTGATTCCTCTAACAGTTTTATTCACATAATGTTCGGTGGCTTTACCAGAGCTCTGAGTTATCTCCCTCCTCCGCTATTTAACGCCGCAGAGAGGATGTTCTCCCAATCTCTTATCTCTTTAATAGCCCTTCCTTTTGAGAGTGGATATATCACGGGATCTGCTGCCGCGTCAGTTACCTCAAACACGGGCTTCTGTTAAAAAATGTTCCCCTTTCAGAAAAAAAGACCATGTATAAGTTGCTCATGCCCATAAAATGAAACTAGATGAAAAAAGGGTTTTCAGTGGCTTTTGTGGGACTAATGGGGAACAATCCATCCTCTGAATGGGAGCTGTAAAAATCTGTTTTGGCCAAAACCCTGAATTACTATTTGCATATTTTTTTTTCCAACAAAAGAAAATTTATTGACAAACCCCCACAATTTTGGTTCGGTGCCTGTGCAATCTGTCAACAAGGATGAGTTCCCCACACTTAATCCAATTACACAAATATTCTCTCGGCAGAATTATTTGGGAATGAAATAGGCAAAATAAAGTCACTGGAGACTTCTCCCCTCTTTTGCATCAAAGCACGAGCTGCTCCTCCCTCGTGGTGTCAGCTGAGGAGACCCTGCAGCGGCTGGAAGTGCCACCTCAGCACAGCCCCCACAGAGGGACCCACTCAGAAACCATTGGCACAGCCACAGCACCAACTCTACATGGAGAGCTTGGGACGTTTTATGGAATTCCCACCCCCTTGACATCAAAAACCTCAATGGAAGCTGTGGCAGATCCAGGGACTTGGGTCAACAGAGACGGACAGAGTCCAGCTCTGGCTCAGCAGCATGGGGATCATGGAATCACAGAATGGTTTGGGTGGGAAAGGATCTTAGAGCTCATCTTGTTCCACCCCCTGCCATGGGCAGTGACACCTTCCACTAGCCCAGGTTGCTCCAAGCCCTGTCCAGCCTGGTATTGGACACTTCCAGGGATGGGGCAGCCACAGCTTCTCTGGGCACCCTCTTCCAGGGCCTGCCCACCCTCCCAGCCAAGAATTCCTTCTCAATATCCCATCTAACCCTGCCCTCTGGCCATTCCCCTTTGTCCTGTTCCTCCAGACCCCTGTCCCAAGTCCCCCTCCAGCTCTCCTGGAGCCCCTTTAGGCACTGGAAGGAACTCTAAGGTCTCCCTGGAGCCTTCTCTTCTCCAGGTTTTACGCTTCAGCTCTCCCAGCCTGGCTCCAGAGCACAGGGGCTCCAGGTGGAAAATGAGCTGAACCCGTGGATCCTCCTTTACTCCATGGAGGGGAACAAGTGGATGCTCATCCCTGCCCAGTGCTTCCTGTCAGTGCAGGGCCTGGCAGGCTTCGGTCTGGTTTAACCTGAATCTCCTTTTTCTCCCCCAAGACACAGGGCTGGTCCCCATTCCCGTGAAGGCAATCACTCTGTCTGACACCTTGCTCTGCTCGGAAGAATTTCCTGATGCTCATGTTTCCTCTTCCCCATTGCCTTTCTCACACTTCACGTCTGCAGCTTTGCCTCCATCTGCTTTCTCTCCTTCCTTTCTCCCTCTAGGGCAGGTGGAGAAAAGAGAAAGTGCCTGTGGACCAAGAAAAAATTCACTGTGGCAGCAGACATGGAGCTGATTTCATTCCTCGGGTAAACTTGGGAAAGGCTCCAGGGCTTTCCTGGGGGGGGAATTTGGCCCACAGGGAAGAGAAGGCATGGGGAATACATTAGGAGGGTCACCCCACTGGCTACAAACAGGCTTCGTATTGTTACCAAATGTTCATTAATCCAAAAATAGAATTTAAGAAATGTAGCAACTTTGCACAAGAAATTCAGACAATCCAGGAAATCCAGAGGTAGCCCCATGACCCCGAGAAAGCCCCAGGGTACCCCCGAGAGCGGGGCTGTCAGTGGGGCTGGCAGAGCAGCTCCAAGGGATGGAAACATGGGACTGTTCATATATCATCCACTCCAGGGAGAGCAGAGGGGCAAAAGCCAGGAATAAATATCACGTTGCCTCCAGATCCTGACGTTTTGGTTGGAATACAATAGAGGCAGCTGCTGCCATCAGCTCTGTGCTGGAGAGCTGGAACAGGCCAGGAGAGGACTGTGCTGCTCTGGGGTCTGCTGGACCCTCCTCCTGCCCTGGAGCATCTCCTCATCCTTCAGTGAGTGCAGGAAACACATTCCCCTCTCTGCACCTCCAGGCGTGGCCACCACCACCCGTGATGCCCCTGGGATGTCACCCCAGCAGCCCCCCCACCCCCTCGTGCCTGCTGGGGCAGACCCCGTGGGCTGGGGGGAGTCTGTGGGGCTGACTGACCCCACACAGGAATACGCTGTGTGACATCAGCTCGGGGGACTTCACTGCTTGTGGCAGATGGGTTTCCTTCTGTGGGCTCCACAGCCTGGCTGTCAGGAGGGACCCCGTGCCCCACAGTGGGTCCCACGCAGGGTCCACCCCAGTTCACATCTCCCTGCGGCACCAGCACAGGCACAGGAAAGCCTGAACATGGATTTACACTCTAAAAGCAAAGAGGAAAGTCACTGTCAGCAGAGACAAGAAGCTCCCGCTGGGGGGGAAGAGGGAGCTGGGGCAGCAGCTCTGCCAGGGCACAGGTTTCCCACTGCCCTCCCTCAGACCTCTCCTGCCTTATGGTTCACAATTCACTGATGGTGCAGCTGGAACTGGAGCCTCTGAAAGGCAGGGATAGCAGAGGGGATCAGCAACAGCCCCAAGGAAGGGGCCATCCCAGGATGGAGAACCCATCTACCACCAGGAGAAGCTGTTTCCCATGGGCAGAAGGCTGGCACCTTGTGCTGGGTTGGGGACCCTGGGCACTGAGGCCAGGGAGAGGTATTTGGTGGTGTCCTGAGGAGTCCAGGTGACAGGGAAAGCGGCCACGGTGGCCCCATCTGGGTCACCTGGGCATTTTCACCCTGTCAGAACTGCCCATGACTTCTCATGGGAGCTGATGTAAGAGCGTGCATTCATCTGCCTGGACGGGTATGGTGCTTGGACTGTCCATCTTCACAAATATTTGGGTTTAATCTAGATTTGGGAGCTGCAGCCGCAGTGAGTGTGGTCATGGCCAGGGTTGTCCCCTTCATCTGTGGTATTGAAACCTGGGGAATATCTTCCAGGTGGGATGCCTGTTCCAGGGGGCAGCATCTGGTGCTGTCCATGCAGCCATGGGCTGATGGAGAGCTCCCACCCTCTGCGTCCCAGGCACCAGGGAGCTGTGCAACAGGGAGGCCCCTGAGATAATATTCAGTGGAAAATGCCAAGCATCTAAATTTAGCAATTTGTGGGATGGGGGGGGAGGAAAAAACGCAACTCCCCCTCATTAAAGTGGAGCATCCGCAGAAAACACTGGAAGCAGAAAAATGGGAGGGACAAGCACCCAGAGCCCAGGGCAGGGCTTGGCTGGTCCCTGGTTATTTGGGGTCTGGCAGCATTGGAGCCCCCCAGCACTGGTGGGGGGAGGGAACATCAAGTCACTGGGGCTCAGTGTGTGGGGGCTGCCCATGGGGACCCTGCTGTGGTGAGAATGGCTGGTTCCCAAGGGCTGGAAGGACAGTGGGGGCTGTCTGGATCTGCAGGCCAGTGAGAGCCCTCCGACAGCCCTCTCCAGAGCTGGCTTTTCCCACGTCCCTGGACAACCCCGTGTGTGAGCACCGTTGCGCTTGTTCCCACCCAACCTGCTCTCTAAGGCAAAGCTCACTGCACTGAACCCACTAGCTGAGAGTCCAGCCAGACTTTCGCCTTCCCCCTCTGCCCAGGGAACATTCACAAAACTGGCCAAACTGAATGAGAAGAGAGCAAATGTGAACTGATTTGGAGAAGAATTACTCCAAGAGACTAAAATATCACTGGCACCCCGGTGCCTTTAATGCATTCTGCCTCTTGGCCAGGAGTGAATAACAATGGAAAAGCAACCCTGGAGAAAGATCAACCAGACAAAGTGCAGTGGCAGCACAGAGAGGGGGCTGGGAATGTATTCAAACACAGAAAACACTGAGAACACAAAAGATGCTCAAAGAGCAGCAATGGGTAGATGAGGCAGGTTGGAAGCTCAGTGTTTCCAGTCTTTTTTCTAGTTTTCCCAATGGCCAGGAGCATCACGTTTGCTGCTTCCCTGGTATTAACCATGCAGCAGATATGTGCTCTTGTAGAGGCTTGGTCACAGCTTAGAAATGGATCTTGTTCGCCAGATACAACGATCTGCAGTTTAGGAGAGGTGCAAAATCTGGATTCGGGAAAAGAAAACAAAAAAACAACCAAACAAAAAACATGGTATATTCCATCTATTTGTGTATTTGTTTCTTTATTTTATCTCCCTTGCCCCTAAGGAAGAAGAAATTGGACTGAGCTAAGACATTTCAGTATTGCCTCCAAGTGAAAGATTGTGATTTTTCAATATAAAATTATTTTCCTTTGATAATTCCATTCATCCAAATTTGTGTTTTGAGTAAGGGCATTATTATCTCCCCCTCTGCCTAAAGCCCTGCAGCTGCGGGGCCATGGGCAGCAGGAGTGGCCCCGGCAGGGACTTCCAGAGCTGGCACCTCTCTCCTGGCATCACCTTGAAGGTCCATAAAGTGACATTGTTTTGGCAAGCTGTGCCCCAGGACCTCACTGTGGAGGGATTTCCTCAACTTCCACTGTTCTGCCCCCACAGCTGGTTCAGCTCGGGGCTCACAAACCATGTCTGGGCTCAGGTATCTTAATGAACAATATATAAATATTCCCTTGGTGCTGTTGGGTGTTCCTGCCTGTTTTACAGGGTACGTTCTCCTGGACAGAGAGAACCTGCCAAGCATCCTTCCCTCATGCTAGCTGGCAAATAAATCCAGAAAGCAGATGTGGAAAACTTACAGGGATTAAGTGTTGAGAGCAGTCACAGCGCGGGGCAGGGAGGGCAAGGTGGCTGATGTAATGGTGGCATCTTGTACCTTGTCCCTGCTGTGACCTGGCACTGCCATCCAGAGGTGAGGATCCAGAGGTGAGGATCGCTCCCAGCACTCAATAAACACCGCCGGGGCTGCGGAGGAACAAGATCCTCCAGGAACCTTTGCAGGAGCTGGGAGCGCACGGCATCCTCCGTAAAGGAGCAACCCCCGTTATCCAGGGAAAATAAAATGTGAGTGACAACGATCCCCGATATCTGGGAAACGTGAACATGGGAATGGCAGCAATCCCCATTATCTGGGGAAAGTAGAAACGCAAATGTGCCAACAATCGCCATTATCTGCGAAGAGTGAAAATGGGAATGAGCCAAAGATTGCCCTTATCTGGCAAAAGTGATAATGAGCCACAGATCCCCATTATCTGGGAAAAGTGACCGTGTGGATGAACCAGCCACTCTTTCCTATCTGCTCAGGTGCCTCCTTTGTTCCTCTGTCTTGAGAAGGACCTGGAAGTCACTCAACACACGGACTCTTGTCCTGCATAGATTTTCCTTATTTTCCACTAAAACACAGTTGAAGAGACCTTTTCCAGTGACTACCAAGTGCAGCCTTTGACCACGGCTGAGCGGACAAGGGGTGCTCCATTTTCTTCCCAGCAGTGAGAGCATCGGGGTCACCAGAGGAAGGCATGAAGTCACCTCCTGTCTCTTCCCAGTTCCCACCAGCAGAGCCCGGAGACCTCACTGGGTGGGACTGTGGAGGTGGCTTTGAGTTGAGGCTCCTTTGGCTACAGGATGGGGCAGGAGGCTCCGGGGCTCTCAGCTGAGCGGTGCTGCAGGAGTGGAGCTTGCACAGCACAGTGACGACTGTAAATCAGGGAAATGGATCTGGCAAAGCTGCTGAGCCCCGCTGGGCTTTCACCTGAAGAATTATCAGACACTCTTAATGATTTGTGCCAATTCTGTGCCACCAATTTCCTCCCTGTTTCATTGTTTATAAAAGGCAACAGTCAGTGGGTCTCTGGGATCATCTCCTGATAGGCTGAGATGCTCCAGCCAGGTGTGTCAAAGTGCTGCACTTCACCTGATAATTCTCATTTTCTTTTGGCTATAGTTGTTTCTTGGTGTTTCTTAGGATTCCCACTGTAAGGCAACGAGCTCTTAATAATCCATTTCAGTGATTCCTTGCAGTGAACAAACTCTTTCCTCCTAATTTCAAACCCACTTGAACATTATGGGTTTGAAAGTTTGTCTAAAGGATCAAATGTTCCAGAGTTCCTGTTCCAGGAGAGATTGGGAAAAAGGGCACAGAGGAAAACAAGCTGCAGCTAAAATAATTCCATACATTTTCTACCACACCCTCTGCTCACTGAGCCCCAGCAGAAATCCTCCCCCAGCATACAGAAAATTCTATGCATCACATTTTAATTTTAGTTTAAATCCAATTTGTGGAGGAATGGCTTGAAGTCTTCGGGAAGGTTATTGTTCCAAAATATCAGCGATTCAGGCAAACTTCTAATAACATTTCAAGATAGTCACAAGTCCTTTGGGTCCCTTCTGATCACTCTACCAAAGCCAACAGATTGGACACACATCTGAGACTTTTAAATCTTTGTGGGCAACTGTTAACAAGCAGAACATCAGGAAATGGCATTCTGTGGCGTTCTGCTGGCACAGACCCGGCACGAGACAGGGGCCGAGCTGCAGATGAAGGGTTGGAAGCTGAGGCACCTGGCCCGGATCCAACCCAACAGTGCTGGGGGTGCTGAGCATCTCAGGCAACACCCTCCTCTCCTGACATGGCCTTGGGTGCAAGAGAGATGTGACAACAGCCTGGAGACAGTTCTGGCCTCATGGGTGAAACGTGACCATCCACCCTCAGAAAGCTGGACATGGGGATGGGACCCAACTGGCCCGTGCAAGTAGGTGAGTCAGGCTTAAAGGGAAAAAGAGGAGGAATCCATTCCGGACATGGGAATAGAGACTCTGCTAACAGAGGCACATAAAATCCCCCTTTTAAGATGGAAAAGTTCTTCATGGATTAGAAAGCAACTTCTTTGTGAATCAGAAAGCCATAGTGGAAGGGATGATGTCCAAGAACAGACCAAGAGATGCCAGAACAAGCCTGGTCTGTGTTGAAGGACTTCACATGTGAGATGCTCTGTTTGTGACTGTGGCGTGTGGGATCGTGGCACATGTTTAGTCACTGGGGAGAGAAGGGCTATTATGGAAGTGGAAAAGCCAGGAGAAGCACGTTTTTCCTCTTGATCTTTGCTGTGGAAGACAATGAGGGGAAACATTTCCATTTCAAAGGCGTTGTGCCTCGGAGAGCAGAATGTGACCTTTTAAGGGGAGGAGAGTCTCTAAGGAGGAAATCAGGGAGCAACTGGAGAAAGTGTAGTAAATTCCCAACACTGGATGATATTTTTCCAGGAGTTCAGAAGGAAATCAAGTGCGAACTCCCAGAAAGGTAGTGACATGGATACTCAATTTATTCTGGGGGTGAGGGGAAAGGAACCACAATTACTCCTATGGATCAGCAGTCAAAGATGACACCAAAATAAGAGTAATATGAGAGGCAGGCACAGATGTTTCCAAAATTCTCCAGAAACAGAAAAATTGAAGCATAGCTTGGGAAGTGTTTTCTATCACTCCTTGCTCAGTCGTAGATCACCCCAAAGTATTTTTATCTGACAATATCCTGCTACTTGCAGGGTTTGTGCTCACACGTGTCACCCCGGCGTGCTCCTGCAAGAAGCATCCACAGGCAGCTCTTCTCCCACTTCCCTCAGATGGGGACAGTCCCCAGCCGTGGGTGCCCCCCGTTCAGGCTGGCTGCGAACTCCACGCTGCGGCACAGCTGCCAGGAAGCGTTTTCCCGACGTCAGGCACGAACTCCTCGACAACCGATACCACAAGCCCTATAAAATGAGAGCCACTCCGAGCCGTGCCAAAGGCAGCCCGCGGTGTGCTCGGCACCCCCGGCACACAGCGCGCATGGATCACGTCCTGCTGTCCCGGCTGGGTGGGACAGAGGGACGGATGCGTCCCCGCCACTCAGATCCCAGAGGGGCTGGATGCAGCCCGGACCATTACACGCTCTAATTCCTGCGCGGTGAGTCAGGCACCAGCAGGGACCAGGTGACAAAGTCTCCATCGCTCCTGCCCCGAGGAGCACTCTCCAGGGAGGACGAGCAGTTCCCAGTCGGGGGGTCCCTGCCCCCTTCGCTGCTTGCCTGTAAAATTAGACACCAAAATGTCACAGCTGGGGGATCTGAGCCCACGCAGCGCCTCATTCTCCCACTTCTTCTGGTTCTCATCCAAAGGAATAAAGGCTCCTTGTGCCGGAGGCCGGCCGGCTCCATTGAGGGCCGTAATGGGAGCTGACAGCCCGGGCAGGCAGCCGGCACAGGCGGGCGGCACGGGCATGGAAACCGCGCTGCTCCGATCCCCCTGACAACGCCAGCCCCGGCTCATCCTGCTGCCTGCAAAAGGTTAAACACGAGCCACTTCGCTCCCTTTTATTATCGTTTTTTAAATTCCATTGTCTCCGGCGTGTCACTCGGGGAAGGAACGGCCGATCCATGCTGGAGAGCCCTCCCAGCGGCGCGAGCAAGAAACGCCCGAAGTGCTGCAGACGGGATGCGAAATGCCATGGCAATGCTGGAGTCATTGTCCCTGCACGGGGGGCAGCCACGCCGAGAGGAGCCGGGATGCACACGGGAGGGATGTGGGGAGGGATGGGAGCGGGATGAAGGGGACGGAGCGAGGGGTGAGAGGTAACACCCACACCCCTGCCCCCTGCTCCTCCTTGGGGATTCCTCGCATGCCACAGGAAGGGAATACAAATGCTGCCGATGGCTTGCCATCACCGAGCAGCGTCTGCAATAGGGCAAGGTCCAGTGGAACGCACCTGGAGGGAAAGGCTGCAGAAATCCTTGGTGGTTCAGCCCCCAGAGATCCTGGGAGGGCCCTGCCTGCTGGGGGATCCAGTGTCCTTGCCCAGGTACCGAGGGGCAAAGCCCCCCAGGAGTCGCCTGTGCAGGAGGGGGATGATGCGGTGCCATGGCAACGGCCCTCCTCTCCATCCCACTGATAACAGGGAAGCTTTGTTGGAGTGGTTTTGAGGTTTCAGTGCTATTTGGAATAGTAAAAATAAGGAGAAAGAGAAGCCTGAAAAGGCTTTGGGGTTTGGGGGCAGCTGGAATAGCTCTTTCCACAAATATTTGACATTGGGGAAAAATCCATCAGCTGCTCTGAAAGTCCCACGGGCCTCTGCAGCCACCCTGAGCCCACTGCAGCCCTCAGATAGTCCTGTCACAGTGAGCTTTTGGCTGGTTTGAAATTCATTTTGGGAGGAAAGTGAGGAAAAAAGACACCAACACCCTCCTCCACTTCTGTATGTACTGAGGAGAAGAGAGGAGAGGACAATAAATTCCAGCTCAGTACCAAATCCCTGTGTGCATGCCATATTCTGCCAGATATATAGCTGACCAACATTTTGAGTCCTTGAGGGAGTTTTGGTGGGACAGACTGTATATGTGGCTCAGCTCCAGGCATTGGGAGCATGGCCCACACTGTAGAGCAGGATGTGCTCTTGTTCTCTGAAGCTGCATTTATTCTGCCGGTGTGTGTGTTTCAGGACAGGGAATGTCCTGCAGACACTGCTGGAGTCTTTCTATTTGTTTATTTTTCTGTCGACAGGGGATTTTGTTGTTCAACAAGTGGCCTGGGACCACATATCCAACCCCTGCAAATCCACAAGTGGAAGAGAAGAAACACAGGAGATAAAAGAATATCCCTTTCTTCTCAGTCTGTGCATTTTCCAGGTGCCAGGTCCAGGCCAGCTGACTCCAGGGTTCCAGTGATGTTAGCTGATGAGAATCCCAAGGGCAGGTGGAGGCACCTCTTTGGTGTGGCCCCACACAGCAGTGAAGGTGTGTGGGGAGGTGGCAGAGGGGCAGATCCCCCTCAGGCTCTGCTCCTGAGCAGATGCAGTCCAGGCTTCCCAGGTAAACAGAGAGCGCTCAGTCCTCCCCAGCGAGGCAATTTCACCAAAGGATAAACTTCATCTCAACAGCTCATTCTGGCTTTGGCGCTGCTGCCAAAACAGCCCACAAGCAGGACTGGGAAAGGGGGAAGTGGTGGGGCAGGGACAATTAGAGCCAACTGCGGTGGAGGGATTTTGAGTTGATCTCTTTTTTCCCCCTTTAATAGCACTGAATTATAAATATGGCAAAACCACATGTTATCAGACAGAATGAAACAATTAGGGTGGGTTCCCAGCCGTGGGGATGTGCACCCTCGCTGGGGCCTTGAGCTCTCTGATGTGGACACCTGCTCTTGAGAAATTTGATGGGTGAGCAGCAACTCGACCAGGATGTGGGACACAAAAAACCCCCCAAAGTCAGACAAAATTTTAGTCAGGACCAATTGGGTGCTACTGAAGGACGAACCCATCCCAGTTGCTGAGTCATTTTAATCACAGGCAGCAAAGAGCCTTCTAGGCTGGGGGAGCAGGAACCCAGGCACTCAGTACATGGCTCTGATTTCTCAGAGAAGGCAGTGAGCCCTGGTGGGTTTAATGGATGTCCAGGCAGCTGGAGCTCAGCTTGGACTCTCCTGAGCAGATTCTGCTGGAAACAATGTCAGCGGTTTTTCTGTCCCATTTGCTTTGTGCAGTTGTGGGTTTCGTTCATCAAACCCCACCTTGGTCTCCCCACCCCATGTGCATACTCCTCTCTCTTCCCTTCCGATGTCAGGAAGGTTTTCCTTGAGCAGGGCTGCTCACAGGCATCCCCCCAGCCTCAGCTCTTATTTATGGGGCACCTCTGCACAGACCCAGCGCCGGGAGGTGAGTGAGTTATGGTTCCGGGTGACATCATGGAGTGGACTTCATAAGGGGGCTCAGCGGATGGTCTCTAAAGACAGCTGCAAAAAAAAGGCAGCCCTGAAGGATATGATGGAGTGGGTGAGACATAAATTTCTTAGGACAGGCAGTGAAAAAACGTTTACAGCCCTTCTTTCCTGAGTCTGGTTTCAATCAGAGCCCCGACCGCTCCACTGATGCTTCACACTAAGCACTCGCTCAGACACACACTTTATGCTCTCAACCTGCCTTAGTTATTTTATTTTATTTTATTCCCTCTTTTACTGGTTTTAAAATGCACTGGTGCAGGTTGGCTGACAGATCCTGAGGCAGCCAGCTCCCATGTAAAGCAGCTGCAGCCAAAGGGTCTCCGCGTGGACGTGGATCTGGCCTGCAGACAGGAATCAACTCAGAATAATATTGATAACGGTCATGAAGGGTGGGGTTTATAAACCCATCACATTGCAGTCACAGCCTATAACAAACAGGGTATTAACTCTGACATTCATTAAGGCAGTTTGCCATTTCTTCCAGACTTAATGGAAAATCTGTCTGCTTAGCAGTGCTTGTTGCGGTGGCCAGGGAATGGGAGGTTACTGATTAGAAAAGCCATGAGTGCTTGCCTACCCTAATGGGCATTTGAAGGTCGTTCTTGGGCTTCTTGTCCCTAATTTTATTTGATCTCTTGTCTTGGGGTAACTGATTTCTAAGTTAGCTGGGTCTGTCCTCCGGCATGCAGCAGGACGGGCTGTTCCCATCTCAGTCCTTCAGAGCTGTCCAGACTGCTCCAGGAGATCTTGTGGATGGAACCTCCATGTGTGAAGCCATCTTCCCAGTCTGGAGAAAGCCTTATTTGTAGTGAATCCACCAGTTATTTTTTTTGACTACAGCTTCATCCCATGACTTCCAGTCTTCCTCCATCCCAGATATGGAGGACAGGCTATTTCTCTGTTTTTGTTGCCCAGTTTCAGTGACCTGAAGACCCCCTGGAGCCTGTCTCTGCCCAGCCTGTGCTGCTGTTGATTAAGCAAGTTCATTCAGCCGTTTCACTGGGACTTGAAATTCCCCAAAGAGCTCACAGAAAACTAAACATCAGGCACATTCCCTCTGAGCAGCAAGTCTGTTCCCTGAGTGCCTGTTTCCCTCTCAGACTTGACAGTCACAAAAGCCGTGCCTGGTTTTCGTGTGAGGAGACAGGATTTTCACCCACATCCTCTCTATAATCCCAAGGATCCTCCAGGAGTATCCATACAGGTGGATGGGGCGTGATGGGGAGCAGGGCTGTTGCTGAAGCCCACCTTGTATGGGTGCCATGGGCTGGGTGATACAGAGCCCTTGTACCTCCCCCCCTTACCTGAGCTGTGTCTGCTCTGGGCAGGACCCTGCTGCTCCCTGCACCAAGGTTAGACATCTCTTTCATGATCCTGAGCTTTGCAAAGCTTCTGCAGTACCAACCCTGGAGCCAGGAGGGTGGGAGAGGAGCAGGCACCTTTCCCAACATCAGCTCAGTGTTTTCCCAGGCTGTGCCATAGGGATGAGCCTTTTGGTACCAGCACCTCTCAGAGCTCTCCATCTTTGTGGAAAGAACCACCTTCCAGTCAGCACAGCAAGTTAATCTCCGTCTGCTTCTCCCATAACCAGCCCATATTTATCAGCATTCTGCATTTTACATGTACGTGTGAGGCATTTAATAAAACCCAGACAGAGGAGATGAAAGATTTATCCGTTTGCCCTGAGAGATGTCCCTTGCGAGGGCAAAGTGGGACTCAGGAGCGGAAACCTGGATTGTTTTTTATGGCAGCTGCGGGAAGAGATACAGAGCCTTTGAAGTTCCCCCGGCCCGGCTTCCTCCCCCTGCCCTGGTGCCACCGGCGTGGCACCGCGGGGTACCCTGGCCCTGGCACTGCCAGGTCATGGCACAGCCAGGACGGGCAGCTCCATGCTCACGAACGGTGAGGATGGTGAGAAGGGCACGGAGTGATGCATGGAGGAGGAGGAGGAAGAGGAGAAGAAGGAAGAGGAGGAGGAGGAGGAAAAAGAGGAGGAGGAGGAGAAGGAGGCCAAGCTGGCCACTGTGCCACACACTGCCCGGCTGCCATGGGCAGAGCTGGCTCAGCCGGCTCCACACAGCCCCGGACTGCTTTTAACAAGACCTTCTGTTAGAACAATTTTCAGCACAAAATGACAGCGTGGAAACAACTGCCTGCCCAGGAGGTGACAGCAGCTGGAGAAGGAGAGCCACCCCAACACCGTGCTGAGCCCAAGACCTGCTCTGGCTGGCGCGGGACAGCCCAGAATGTCCCCGGGTCCCCTCCTCCCGCTCGCATTCTCTCCGCCGAGCATCCCGGGCCCCCGGTGCTCTGTGGCACGGCGGCGGAACGCCCCGAGCCGCGGCGGCGATGCCGAGCAGGCTGAGCCACTCCGGCGGGGGTGGCAGCGAAGCGGTGACATTTCCCCGCAGCCCCCCAGTGCCCATCAGCAGAAGGGCAGGGAGGCGCCGGGCAGGTGCCAGCCCAAATAAACACGAGACGAGTGGTCCCTGTGGAACCATCGGGGCTCTGCCAGGGAGGGGGGGACACTGTCGGTGCCGTGGTTACTAATGAACAATTTTAATTTCTTCCATAAACACTAATAAAGCTCATCTCCCTTTCTCTCTAATGCACCATTTATTTCTTGCTTTGAAAGGCAAGCAAGGAAATTCAGGCGGAAGATGGGAGGAAGGTTGGTGGTAAATGTCAGCACTGCCTGATGAAGCCTAATTCTCCCTCTGAGCTGCTGCTGCAGCATCTTCACCAGCGGGAAGAGCCCAGGACTTCTGGTGGCCAGGGGAGCCAGTGGAGCCTGCCCTGGGATGTGTCTGGAGTGATGGGGCAGCAATTTCATTCATGGTGATTATTAGAAAGACTCTCAGGATGGAAATTACTTGTTACTCTGCAGAGGGACTGGGAACTCAGTCCTGGCTGGGGACAGAGGAGGAATAATGACCAGCCTGGGACGGAGTCACCATCCCTGGAAGTGTTCAAAAATCATGTGGATGTGGCACTTTAGGGCATGGTTTAATGATGGCCATTCCTTAAACCCATGATACCCCATTGAGCCTAATCCAAGACAATTTAAAGATGTCAGAAAAATGTGGAACAGATTTGTGGCAATTGTAAGGGGACTTAGGTTTGCAAAGTAAAAAAACTGCCACTAAGCAGTTGGAGCCATTTCACAGTGTGTGTGCAAAGGAGCTCCGTAATATTTGAGACAGAAAAGATGAAGCTAAGAGAATACTGTATGCAATTTTCAGTCGGTATTAACTCAGGAGTTTTAAACAGTTCCTCCAGCTGTGCTTGAGCATTTCTTCTTTTGGGGAACTTTCAAGCTGCTTCCACTGGCATGGATATTCACAAATTCTTAAATCTCCTACCCATGTTCTGTGTCTGAAACACATGTGCCTGTGTACACACAGAGGCCAGGATCACAGCCTTACATGTATGTCTCATCCAACCCAGCACTCTTCATGGGTGGGACTTGCATTAATCCAGGGGTGGAAGAGACCGCCCCAACCACACTATTCCTCATGGAAACAGCGTCCTGCCCGCAGACATCCCATAGACAGAGGAGGGAGGAAAATTTGTCAGGTGCATTTGTCAAGCAGTGGTGATAATCATTCATTTAGCCCGTAATGACATGGCACTTACTATGTAATAACCTGGATATTGCATGGAAATTACCATGTAATCCAAGGCTCGGGAGTTGCCATGTTGTCAGGGGCTCCATGGTAATTTGTACCCTCTCATTTACAGCCCTGAAACTGCTTTTATTGTGGCAACAAAGCAGCAGATTCACAGTTTGCCAAAAGGAGAATCTCCAGAGGGATGTTATGAATAATTAGGCAGCCACGGTGGTTTTGGATAACATCTTTACTGTAACTCCATTAACTAACAATTGATTGCTTTCCTAGCTCTGACTTGCCTCCGGTCCTTCCACCCAGAGCTCCTCTATCCCCATAAAGTCGTGGCTCTGCAAAGGCAGATACACAATGGGATAATTGCCCCGAGAGGATGAGCTTGGGAAGCAACATACCTGAAGAGGCAGCAGCTCCAGCAGGCTGATGTTCCCTGAAATGCACAAACAGCTGGGGAAATACGGGGTCCCTCCTCAGCTGGTGCGAGGGCTGATTTCCGTGGATTCTGCAGGAGCACCCCCAGCACATGCTTGTGGAAAACTGGCACAAGGTTTGGCTGGCACTAAGGACACTCAAGTGCAAATTGCATTGGCACAACCATTACACATCAGGTGGGTTCAAAATTGAGGCGACCTCCAGTGGATCAGGATCAGAATCCCATCCTCAGGTCTCTGTCCCCAAAAGCTTTTATAACTTACAAAGAATCTCTGAGCAGGGTCCAAAACTGACCCTTGCCACTCTCAAATGCACATCCTCAGCTCTGCCTCTGCTGTGATAAATTGTGGTTTGCTGAGCCATCATCGCACCGATAATGTGTTATTTTTAGATGAAAACTCTGAGGTCAGAGTTAATGTTTTGCCTTTGCCGACGGGAGGAGGACATGGCCTGCGCTGCCCTCCTGCACTCTCCCTCATCCCTGCCCTCATCATCCTCCTGACCCACTGGTAACCCCCTCCCACGGAGCCTCCCCCAGGCAGCTCACCCTCCACCGGGGGATGCTGCGCTTGCCAAGGGGCTGGGCAGCAGCTCCCAGGTCTTGCGGAATCATGGAATCATTTAGGTTGGAAAAGACCAACAATCTCCCTCTGCCTGCTCCTCCCATTGTGGGGGTCCCTGCTCCACGTAGCTCAGCCCCTGCCCCTCTTCCTCTCTCCACTTTGTCTTTCCCAGGAGGTTGATATATGGAGGGAGCAGCTCTGGTGTTGTTGTTTGCTGTATAAACTTTGGAACTGGGCTGTGCCTGCGACGGAGAGGGATGAACATGGGGGAGGTTCGCAGTTCCCAGTGACTGAGCTTCTTTTTGGAGAAGCCTAAACAAACTCTGTAACCTCAGGGGAAATTCTGCAGAGTTTTGGTTTTAAGTGTTTCCTCTAACAAAATAACTCTTCGACCTAGAAAGCTCTCAGAGAGCATTCCTGGGGCTGGGGAGGCTCCGGGAGCCCATCCTGGAGATGGGACTTGGCGTTTGTGTGTGAGCACAGAAAACTTTGTGCCTACTTTGAGCACAGATCTGAAAGTGCCACTCTCTACAAACTCACCTTGATTTATTTCCCACCAGGGAGTCAAGGAAAATCCACCTAGAATAACATCCCTTATTAGAGGAGACTGGATTCTATAGGATTACACCTATCCATGCCTAAAGGGTGGTGTAAGGATGGGGTAAGCTGGATTGAAAAGGCAAGAGCCCCGAATGTGAACATTCATCCATTGCACTCCCAGACCAGCCTCACCTGGTGATAGAAGTGTCCCCAACTCTGTCTCGTCTCTCAGCCCTTTAAAATGTCTTTCATCTATGGTTTAATGTATTTTTTTTCCTGAAAAAATATAAAATTGCTGACCCATTTAGATATCTCTAAAATTGCCACTTTTGGATCCCCCAAAATAGCTTCAGTGAGTAGCAGATGTGCCAAAACGGAGAAATAAACACAAGTGTGCTTTTAACCTCAAAACCATTTGCTGTGTAAGACTGGAATGAAACCTCAAAGTGGGCTCCAGCTCTGCATCCCCCACCTGTCCTTCCCCAGGGTCTGGGGGACGTGTCCCACAGAGCTGAGCCCCACGGCAGCCCAACTGCTCTCATGGCCAAGGAGCACAACTAAAACATGGGATCGTAGAATAATAGAATCACAGAATTTCCTGAACTGGAAGGGATCCACAAGGACCACAGGACACCCCAACAATCCCACCCTGTCCCTGAGAGCGTTGTCCAAATGCTCCTTGATCTCTGGCAGCCTTTGGGCTGTGGCCTCTGCCCTGGGGAGCCTGGTCAGTACCTGACCACCCTCTGGGGATAGAACCTTTTCCTGAGGTCCAAACTAACCCTTCCTGTTGCAGCTCCAGCTGTTCCCTCGTGTCCTGTCGCTGGACACAGGGAGCAGAGATTGGAACTGCCCCTTGCAAGGAAGCTGCAGACCCTGATGGGTCTCCCCTCAGTCTTCTCCAGCTGCACAGACCAAGCGCCCTCAGCTGCTCCTTGTATGGCCCCTCCAGGCCCTTTCCCATCCTCATGGCCTCCTTTGGGCCCTCTCTAAAAGCTTTGTCTCTTTGTGGTGCCCCAAACTGCCCCCAGGACTTGAGGTGATGCTGCACCAGGGCAGAGCAGAGTGGGACAGTCCCCTCCCTCCACCAGGGCCCCCCAGTCAATCCCTCATCTTGGGGTTAGGTGGCCATCCGGTGTCAAGACCAGTGACTGGGATCAGCACAAGCATTTCATGCTGAGCCCCAGGATACAGGTGCAGGAGAATGCCTCAAGTTCCCAAAAAAAGATTAGTCTAGAAAACCCCCTTGGTTCCTTTGCTGGGTTGGACTCAGGAGTCACAGCAGTTCCCCTCAGTCCTGAGGCTTTTCCAGCCAGAGCAGAGCCTGCTCGCAGCCTGGCTCCTTTTCTGGAAGCTCTGCAGCCAGCAGTAATTGCATTTTGTCAAGTGGTTTTAGCAAAGCAATCCACATTTATTAGCCATCTGGATTAGAGAAATGATCTTCTTGATTCCAACTGCCAGCTCAGCCAAGGACTTATCACAGAATGGAATAATGTATCACATTCCTCCCTCCCTTCGTCATGAAGCGTCTGTTTCCCTCACATATTTTATTTACCAAAGTAAATAAAGAAGTATCTCAGACAGGTCTCTGCTGGGTCCAGATTCCTGGGTTGCAGGTGACAGTGTCAGATATGGATCTCTCCAGTGCTGTCCCTCTCTCCTGTCCTCACCGAAGGAGAAAGAAACTGTGACATGCACAGTCAACGTGAATTTTATAAAATCACCTCAAGCTAATGGGGAAAATTCATTAGGAAAAGGAAGGAGGGAGGGCGGGAAATTATCCTGTCTCTCGTACATCATCTCTGTCCTCCTCCCTCCCCTTTAAATGTCCTAGTCCAGAGACAGGAACCTGCCTCTTTACTTTGATTGCATTAATTTTCTTCATTTTTAATTCTGTCAACCCAACATGGAGATACAAAGAGCTCCGTGGGCAACACATCCAAAATTATCCATGTTTTAGCTGGAGACTTCTCCCAGCTCCATCACTCTCCAGTGTAGGGACTCCTGTGTCCCTTCCCACCCCTGTGGGACAGAGCATTGTGTACCCAGAGCATTCCAAAGTTCTGGAACCTGCTGCAGGCCCAGCCGGCCACTCCCAGAGCCCCTTTCCTTGGGATGTGGGGTGCTGACGGATCCCATGGAGACACCTGCCTCTGGGAGAGCTCTCCAGGCACAGCAGCCCGGCTTTGCTTGCTCTGAGCTGGGCCACAGGGACCTGCTGCTCACTCCATCAAAACACACACTTATTGCCATTCCCGTGGGGTTTTCCCTTAATTGAGCTGCTGACTGCATTAACCTGGGAGCGCAGTATTGATGGAGCAGCCGCCGAGCCCACGGAGCCGAGCTCAGCCCGGGGCTCTATTGACAGAGATGGGCAGCCTGGTGGGAGCTTCCAAAACGAGGACACACAGCAGCTCGTTGGGACCGGGATTTCCTTGGGGGCAGAAGAGAACCCTTCCATCTTCCTGCCACACCTGGAATAAGACAGATCCCCTCTTAATGAAAATTATAAGGCTTTCCCTCCCTCCTTCCACCTGCGTTCACAGGCATTCCCAGCACCTCCCAGCACTCGCAGCAGAGCTGCAGCTGAGGGGAAGGGAAATGTTATTTCTTGCTGACATCCCTTGCAGTTGCCCAGTACCTGACACCCCGAGGGCTGGGTCACAGCTGGAGGAACAGCTGTGGGGCCTGGGAGCAGCCCCCTGGGCCGGAGACACTGGAGGAAGCACCGAGCAGTCCCCTGTCTCTGCAGTTCACTTGGCTTTTCCACAGCAATTCAATGAAATTCCGGAATTTATTAAGTCCAGGTAATTGCTGAAAACCAGCAGAGACAAGATGTAGAAAGGGAAATTTAAAAATTAATAGAGTTCTCCAGAAGCTAAAAAATCATTCCAGCCCATGCAAGAGCTCAAGCTAACAGGGATATTCATGGAGTCACCCAATAGTTTGGGTTGGAAGAGACCTTAAAGATCATTTCATTCTAACCCCTGCCATGGGCAGGGACACCTTCCACCAGCCCAGGTTGCTCCAAGCCCCATCCAACCTGGCCTTGGACACTTCCAGGGATGGGGCAGCCACAGCTTCTCTGGGCACCCTGTGCCAGGGCCTGCCCACCCTCACAGGGAACAACTTCTTCCCAATATATAATGTAAACCTATATTCCTTAAAGCCATTCCTGCAAATTAAGTTAATCCTAATCAGGGACACCCTGTAAGGCTCCTAAACCAGTGTCAGATGGATGATGGTTTCAGAAGCAGCAACCCAGCATGGAAAACACTGACATTTCCAGGTTGCAGCTCACCCGCAGCATCACTTCAGACACTTCATTCAATGCAAATTTCAGGAATCACCTGAAGAGTCTTCTTTTTCCACAGTTTCTGAAATGCTAGGCTAGGAATTTTGTTCTAGTCTTCTTTGTGAAGGTTAAAATATTTCCCATTTATCTTCTGTTTGAAGGGAAATAAGACAAGACTGTTAGAGCTGGCTGCGGCACAACATTCCCCTTCGGCCAAAAACACCACTATTTCAGAGTCTTCTTTCATCCCATATTTGAGCAACAGTGTCAGCAGCTCCAAACTTCCAAGGAAATAAAAATTCCAAACTCCTACTATAAACACTGGAAAGCCTTCTGTAAATATTTTGCTTCAATCAGGCTAAAGAGAGTCGCTCAGCTTTATCATTTAATAAACTACAACATGTTCTAAGTCATCAGTGATCTCATTTCTCAATGACAAAGCCAGAGCAGGACTGTGGCTGAAGGGCCTGATCCCACAGGATGACCCAGGGACTGGGATGCTGCTGACATCCCTGGTACTCTCTGAGCTCTCTGACTTCTCCCGTAGGTTTGGATCCTTTATTTGTGAGCTGTTACACAGAGGTTTGGTTCCTCCAGGGAGATGGAAAAACTCGTTCAGCTGGTGGTGGGTGAGGTGGGGGCTCTGCAGGACACCTGAATTTCAACCACCTCCCAGGACTAAAGACCCAGGAGCTCAATGCAACTCTACAACCAGGTGGAGGAAACATCCCACTGAAAATACTATGACTTCCTCTGGGAACAACGTTTGCAAAAGTCTGAATTGTGAGGAACGGAGCAGGCAGAGTGAGCAGATAATTGGGAAAGTTTCCCAGGAGGCAGAGCCTGGGATTTGTGCATCGTGCATGCACTGTGCAGCCCTGGCATGTGCAGCAGGAGCAAGGCTGATGTCGGCTGTATTATCTTGAAAAGATCTTCATTTCCATTTCAGTTCCAGGTGAGGGAAAGGATCAGCACCTCTCTCATTTCAGCCGCTCTGGGGCTCCTCATACTTGTGCAGTTAAAGTCCATCCATCAGCCCTGCCTCGAGGGCCTCATGCCAGAGCAATTCCTCACGCTCTGCAGTCACTTATTGCAGGGACAGTCCTGGTGGAATCCGTGGGTGGCTCAAAGAACAAGGTACTGCCTGGGTGATGGAGAGCAGCAGGCTCTGTCCTCCAGTTAGTTGTGCTAATTCTCACAGCTTTCCCATTGATTTACAGGAACATTCCTCCAGCTCCAGGATCCCGGGGAGATGCTGCTCTCTGTGTGTGTTTGTGTGTGCTGATTTCACAGCTCTGTTTACACACCAGGCTTCCTCCTCTCCAATTTTCAGTGCTATCACTAATCCTGTTTAATTGAGGCTTCCTTGGGTGATTGCGAGGAGTCGAAGGGCAGCCAGTTCTTCTGTGGGCACGTGAAAATGCTGGTCACAGCGAGAAGAGACAGATGCCAAACCACTTCAAGTGAAATCATTTGATAACAGAAAAAATGTAGGCCCAAGGATACAGGACACCATCGGTGGGGGGGGATGTCTGTGCTGTTCCTGATGCCCTTGGAACACAACAACTGGTACAAACGCGTGGGATAAGGCTGCATCCCATGGAAAGGCATGGGAGAAAGCTGCATCCCATGGAAAGGCATGGGATAAGGCTGCATCCCATGGAAAGGCATGGGAGAAAGCTGCATCCCATGGAAAGGCATGGGAGAAGGCTGCATCCCATGGGTGTACAGCTGCATTGCCAGCAAACTGTCCTGATGGGTCTTTCAGGTTCCAAATCAGAATAACCACCCTCCGGAGCAGAGCACTGTCCAGCTGTGTGTGCACCTGCCAGTCGTGCTGCATTCCAATGGCCTTAGCCTGGAGAATCACAGAATCATGGACTGGTTTGAGTTGGAAGGGACTTTAAAGTTCATCTTGTTCTACCGCCTGCCATGGGCAGGGACACCTTCCACCAGCCCAGGTTGCTCCAAGCCCTGTCCAACCTGGCCTTGGACACTTTCAGGGATGGGGCAGCCACAGCTTCTCTGGGCAATCCCTGCCCACGGTGGAGGTAGAACAAGATGGTCTTCAAGGTCCTCTCCCACCCAAACCACTGTGTGTTTTGGTGATTATTAATTATTACTACTCCACTCTAAGTGCAAGACAGGAGGGAAAGGGAGGCCTGGCCAGAGGGATCTACATCCAGGTTCAATTAGCCTTTGAATGATGGACCTAAAGAAGCACCATCAGATACCTGAGAACCTTTCTGCATTTGATGGAAGATGAAGAAATACAGGGTGGTTTGCATCTGTAGGTAGTGGGTGATAAAAGCTGGTTATCGCAGGTTGGAAGAGGCAGAGCTGACCCTGCACTTCTGTCTGGGAGAGTGATGGGGGGAGTTGGCTCCAGGAGGGGCTGAGAGATGAAGACAAACACCTTTTTGGATGGGAGTGAAAAGGTGGGTGCAGTGAGGGAAAGGAAAGCTATGGTTGGCTGCAGTCCCAGCGAAGGGCCAGAAAAATGATCTCAGTAACAGCGCCTGGCTGGCTTTTAGCAGCCTGCCCTCCATTAGTCAAGGCTCGGGAAAGGACGTGTCAGAACCAAGGCATGGAAAGATAACAGCCTGAGAGCTCAGCTGCCGATGGACAGGCAAGGTCACCCCCGGGAGCCGTGGGGTGGCACAGAGGGGCTCTGGGTGCACAGCCTGAGCCAGGGGCTGAGGCAGGCGGTGCCCAAGGAACGAGGGGGAGCACTGGAAAGAGGCTGAGGCAGCACAAACCGTCTGCTCCCGGGAGAACAGAGGCAAGGAGGGCCTTTCGGACCATGAGGGCATTGATAAGAGGGAAAACCCAGTATCACAGGCAAAATTTGGATCCACTGAGCACACGGCAGGTCTTCACAGGCCATGTACTGACCCTCTGATTTCCTGTTGCTTTCCTCAGCATGGTCAGGGCTCCAGCCTGGTCCTCCCTGTGCTTCCCAGCTGTCTTCATCCCTGCATCTTCCCCATCCTGCCGTGCTCTGTTCTCCCCTCTCCTTACTGCTCTCCTTCCCATTAAACCCTTCCCTTGAGCCACCCACCAGGCAGGGAAGCTCCCTCCTTTCTTCTGCCCCAAAACCAGCCATGGCAGAGCAGTGAGGCACGGCCAGAAGCTCAGGTTACTTCCCACTGGGAAAATTACCCAGTCCCAGCAGGAGCCTGACCCCTTCAAAGTGCCTGCAGATTCCTGGTTGGTGTGAAACAGGCTGAGAAGACACAGAGTGTGACTCTTGCTCCTCTGAAGTCAGCAGTAAAAACCATTTGGACTTTAGCAGGGCCGGATGTTCACCTGGGAGAAGTCTGTCTGCCCGTGAGTTCTGCACAGCACTCACCAGCCCTGAAGCATGGAGTAAATAATGAGTAACAATCACGGGGTGATTTTTTCCTTCTTTTGAATAAAAAAAATCTCTACTTGGCTTCACTGGGAGCTTTGTTATGGTCGCTGGGAGCTTTGTTATGGTCACTGGGAACAGCAGACCTCTCAGGAGGTTTTGTTGTGCTGGTAGAAAGACACACAACCCCAGCTGCCCCCACATCTCCCTTTTGCTCTGACTGTCTCTCATAACCTGGGACAGCAGAACAACTCTCTGTGAGTCACTGACAGTCCCTCCAAAGCTGGTACTTTGCCTTTCCAGGTGATAATGCACAGAGTGGGGTTATAGGTGGAAGAGCCACTGCATTGGACCTCTTTGACACCTCATCTGCCCCAGGGCTTGGGGCTGCGGAGGAGCATCTTCCATCACCCATGACCAGTTCAGCTCAACATTCCAAGACCTTCATCCCCTTGGAGGTAGGATGATGTGGGAAGGGGAGTGAGGACCCATCTGGACTCTCAGCCATCAGCCTGAGCTCCCTGAATTCCCTGAGAGGGAATTCACATCCCCTGCTGTGAGCAGAGCACTCCTCATCCACAGCCACCGAGGAGAAAGCAGCGTGGAAGCAGGAGCTGTTCCAGTGATGATAATGTGCCTATTCCTCTTGCAGGATCTTTCCTGACCATAATCCCACTTTGTTAATAACTGAGAGGTGGTGTGAGCTCTGGATTTCACAGTGCTGCTCCATTATCATGAGAGCATGGACCCCATAGCAGAGCTGCTTCTGCTTCCAAAGAGCACTTGGATCACAGCAGTGGTGCAGCTCTATTAATTGAAATGTTTTTATTTATTTCCACTTCATTTTTGCTCAAAGCTGCTTTTACAGGGAAGTTTCAAAGCTGCTAAACCATCGAGCCTTCAAACCCCCTTGATGTGTACATAGCTGGAAAGAGCAAATACTGCCTTGTTATTGTTCCTTCCCTTCTCACCCTTCATCCTTTCTGCTGTTCCTATTTGTTGTGTCTGATCTCCTGCTCAAGGGCTGTCTCTTGCTCCATGTCACTACAAAGCCGAACACAGGGATTCCTTTCAATCTTAGAGAAGCCCCTGAATGTTTCCTTAGTAGAAATAATAAATAATAACTTGGACAGTTTGTATTTAGCTGGGCTGAGTATGTGTTTTCTTGTTTGCTTTTGAAAATAAAGCTTATTTTCAGTCTCCAAAGAGGTAATTTTTTTTTTAATGGCCCCAGAGCCTTTTCCTTCCATTCACCCATCTGTCCTCTCCCTGGCTATGTCCTGCTCCTCCAAACAATCCAGGGGCCTTTCCCAAGAGGCTTCTTTCCCTCTCAACCCTTTTATTAATTTGGATCTCATATGAGACCACTTCTCTCCTTTGCCAACTGATTTCCCCCCACCAATACTCATCTTGTTCCCTACGAGCTCTGGTTCCACCTGCAGCACAGTGTTAGTTCTTAGGGCCTTTGGGGGCAGCTGGAGGCTGCACGAAGGTGTTGCTGAACCCCAGACCTCATCCCTGAGGTGTGAGTGAGCTCAGCCTCCACTGTGGTCCTGCTGCCCAGGGAACAGGAGCCCAGCTGGGCAGGTTTTAATTGAGTTTTTCATCCCACTTGTCCTCCCATGTCCCATGGAGAACATGGACATTTGTTCAGGCTTTTTGCAGTTTGGGCCAGGCTTTCTGTGGGGGTCAGTGTTTGGAAACACTGGGAGGACACCCAGTCAAATCCTTGGGTCCTCGAATCACTCTGCCTGTCCCTGCCATGGGACACAGTCACCCTGCAGAGCCAACACTCCCACCTTCCAGCTCTGCCTGTGTCAGCCCAGAGCCCTGGGAGAAAGGAACAGATCAGCCCAGAGACTCAGAGGAGCTCCAGGCCAAGAGGATGCTGAGAAGCCACAGCATCTTCCTCTATCACCACTCGGTGGGTACCACAGCCCGAACCTGCTGAACAGCCCAACTGCCTTGGATCCTCCTGCCTATGGAGCTGCGGGTGTGGGATGGGACACACCGGGGGTACCAGGAGATGAAGAGAAAATGGGGTTGGGAATGGAGATAGGGATGAGGAGAACCCAGCTGTCTGCTCTTTCTCATAAGCAGTTAGTGAAAAACCCTCAGTTTTTCCTAAGTGGGAACATTTGCCTTTAATGAGCCTGAGAGGGTTTTTCTTTCTCGTGCTCACTCTTTTTTCATTCCTTTTTTTTTTTTTTTCCTTTTAAATGAATCAGGGAATGGAAAAAGGTTCTTTTTTAATAAATAAAAAATCAGACACATCTCTGGGCATTGGAATAATGCCCCTGCCTCCGTGCTGGCACCACCAGCACTGAGCACTGACTGCTAGTCCGGAAAGTCCTCTCTGGTTGTGTTACCCCTTTGCTTCCTTTCTCCTCCCCAAGCTTTCCAAACATTTCCTCCTTCTCTGACCCCTCCTGGGGTACCCTGCCCCTTGTGGGAGTCCCAGCATCCCCCAGCAGGCAGTGCCACAGCAGAGCACCCCTGTGCCCCAGCCTGTCTCTGTGTCCCAGCAAAGGGACCCTCCGAAGGGGAGTAACTTTTAAGATGTGACAGAACTGAACCCAGCACGGTCCCACAGAGATCCATTTCCTGGAATTAAAGTCTGCGTTGGAGCCATTTATCTTTGTGCTCTGTGTTTGCCACATAAACTCCATCATTTTGGTTTATCCTTTGGGTTATATTTGGTTTATATATATTTATGTGGCTGTTTTAGTGCATTTCTGCTTTAGGTCTGACCATGATGCTGCTGGTCAGGGAGCATGGGAATACTGTTCCGTATAGAATCATGGAATCCCAGGATGGTTTGGGCTGGAAGGCACCTTAAAGCCCATCTCATTCCACCCCCTGCCATGGGCAGGGACACCTTCCACTGTCCCAGGTGGCTCCAAGCCCTGTCCAACCTGGCCTTGGACACTTCCAGGGATGGGGCAGCCACAGCTTCTCTGGGCACCCTGTGCCAGGGCCTGCCCACCCTCACAGGGGACGATTCCTTCTGTATATCTCACCTAAATTTCCCCTCTTTCAGTTTGAACCCGTTCCTTCTTGACCTATCACTACAGTTCTGATTAAACTGGGTACAGAGACACCAGATCTGACCCGTGACAGGATTTTTCAGCCTGAAGACAACACCAGTATTTATTCTGGTCTTGCACAAACAGCTAAAATTTCCAGGAAAAGAAAATCCAATAAAATTCTTTCAATGAGAACCAAAAGTTTGTTTTAATAAGAGAAAGTGATTTGGTCTAGCTACAGGCAAAGCTTCATTCCAGCAACATCAGAGCCTGCTAATGGGAACCAATCAAACAAGCACACAAAAGAAGCAGAAAATATCAGCTGGTTTTCTGTCACATAAAATGGAGTAAACAACCCCAATGTGATTCCCAGCACAGAGCAGTGGGATGTTGAGGAGGAGGAAGATGCGGCAGGGAGGGAGCTGTGCCTTGAAGCCCCAGGATCCATGGGGATCAGCCGGGGCTGGAGGGAAGGTGGCTCCGGGTCAGGGTCCGGTCTGTGTGATGGATGGTTTGTTTGGAAATCTCTGGCCCAATTCTGTTCACACTCGGCGAAGGGTGTTGAGGTCCCCCACGCCCTCTCAGTGTTCCTCTGTCAACACCTCATCACCCAGGGCTTTGGCCGGAGCGTTTTGCCGTCAGCCTGAGGTCTGATCCCAGAGGAATGTGGACCCCGGAGTGCAGCTGGGGCCAGGGCAGCTCCGGCCACGGGCTGCGTCGGGGATTTCTTGGCCTTTAGTGAAGGGGAAGCGTCCAGGCTGAGCACACAGCAAGAGATTTGGAGGGAGGGGTTAATGAGGAAGCCTGACCTCTGAAGGACGGGGCACGAGGCATTTCCAAAATTGCATTAAATGAGACATATTGAAATATTGGTGTCATTTTCAGGATTTGATTGATTTATTTCAGACTGGTCACAGCTCTTGGCTTTCTCCAATTTTCATTTGATGATAACAGATCTTTGTCCAGGACACTTCTCTGTCAGGGTTCGATCCATCTTTTGGATCAGGGTATAGACCAAAATCTACTGATGTGCTTTTGGTTACATCATCCAGCCTTCCACATTCCCTTCCATGTCCCTTCTGGGTCCCCATGGCACTGCTGTCCTAGGGAGCAAGGACAAATGTCCCACTTTTACATACAAGAGATTTAAACACAAAGAAAGATGCAGCTTCTGAATTCGCTGGCTGTGGGGTAATTCAGCTCTGAATTAAGTATAAACCTGTTGAATTCCAGCCTGGCTCTTCCCAGCCTGGTTGTCAGGGTGGGGAGGAGTCCTCGTGGTGACAATACCCCGTGCCAGAGCTGGTCCTGATTTCCAGCAACCAGGTCCCTCAGCTGGCAGGATTCCCCAGCATGGCTCACCCAGAGGAGCACGATCCTGTGTCAGTTTCTTTTGGAAGGCTCTTTTGGAAGGCTCAGACGTGTCTGATATTTCCTGTTGGACATTATTTTTTAAGTGCTCCCAATCTTTGCTGCCAACAGCATTTTTTGGACTGGTGGTGGCCGGTCCGAGCCCCGCCACTCTCAGTCTCGAGAGTTTATCTCAGTTTATCACTGAGGGAAAACCTGGACCACGCTGAGGAGTCGGAGAGGCCTTTCTAGGAAACAAGCCCCGTGTTGGAGCCCAGCCGGGCCAGGGCAGGGTCTGCCCGAAGGACACAATGGGAGTTGCTCCTCCAGACTCCCTTTATTTTATGCCAGATCGACTCTTCAGCTGAGAATGGGAGGAGATGAAAGCCTGGCAGCCAGTGTGGTGACATTCCCTGTAAAACAAGATCTCCAGGAGTAAAATATGCTATTTAGTGGTCATCCCTCTGCCTTCCCATGTGGAGGAGACCACAGCAGCTCGTGGCACGCTCTGGGGACAGCCTGGGGCAGGGATGGCACCTCGTGCTCAGCCTTCTCCAGCTCCTTGGGACAAACTGCTATTTGCCTTCCCATCACCCTTCCCATGCACTCGGCCCCCTTTCCCAGACTATTTGTGGAATGAAATATCGTTGCTATCATGGTTTACATGCTCGGAGAGAGGGAATGAGAAAAGGGAGGGAGGGAGGGCGGGAAGCAAAGAGGAAACAAAGACAGCATTGTTATCTCTTCCAAAAAACTGCAGACACTCCGGCAGGGCAGAATGACGGGCTGGGCTGTGGTTTGCTTCCACATATGTGTTTAACCTCGGGAAATAGTCAACAGCCTGGAAAGAAAACACCACACTGCAAGACAGAGGCTGCCCAAGGCCCCCAAACCCTCAGCCTGATTTTCCAATTTGGGGCACTTGGCAGGAGCCCAGCCTGGATCCCAGGATGCGGCAGCTGCTGGAGTCAATGGGGGAAGAGTCCCTGGCCCCAGCCAAAGGCATCACTCCCCTGTCCAGCAGGAGCAGCACATCAGCCTTATCAGCTCCTGTCTTATCAGTTCCCACCAGATGCTACAAGATGATTTGTCATCCCAGCCTTGGTGCTCCAGCCAGGCCAAGCAGCTGTGAGAGCCAGAAACTGGGGAAAAGGAGAGAAAGGACAAAAAAAAGGAGTGGAACAAGGCAGCAAAACCCCCAGGAATTCTACAACATCTAAAAGCTGTGATGTGTGCTGTGCCAACTTTACAGAGTTTGGAGCTCAGTCCTTGCTGTGGCACCAACACTCCTGATGGAGTTTGCTTGATGCTTCCCATTGGGAGGCTCCACAGCCACTCCTGCTGGTCCAGGCTCGGATCAATTGGACTGAAATTTCCCATGTTTGGTATCTGCCTGAGGCAGGAGCTGCAGAACCAACCCTCCCCACACAGCACAGCCGTTCCTGAGAGTACAGCAGACAAAGACACCCTGTTTTGCTACTGGAAAACAAGAAAACTACTCCATTTCCAATTATATTTATTTTATCTCCCTGAGAAGTTCTTGCTGTCCCATGATGTGGAACGGATGCACAGCATTCTCCAAGATGCAGCTCTGGTTGCAGAGATATGGCTTTTGCTTTTTCTATGGAAATCTGCCTGAATTTGACTGATCTGAAGTGCCTCAGGAAAAAAATCCCCACAGTTTATGGCTCAGCCAAGGGTATCAACCTTCCTGTGGAGTCCAGACTGTCCAGTCCCACCTCTCACACCAGATGCAGGAGGGGACAGGAGTGGGATTTGGGATGGGCTGGGGACAGAGCAGAGTGGGGATAGTAGGGAAGTATCACATGAGGAATATTTTAGGGATAAGTGGGAGATGGATGTGAGCCTGGCACCTCATCAAGGAAACATTGCAGAAGGTGAAGGCTCTTGAAGCAGAACCCAAGTGGGCAGAAGACCCCAAAACAGGCCCTGAGTTGGGTGCCAGGGTGCCAACAGGATCAGCACAGACCCCTGCAACACATTCCAGGAGGAGGAAGGGCACATGCAAATGGATAATGTTCTGTTAATTTTTTCGGGTGTAATCAGATTAACTGGAGTGACTGAGCATCTGCCTGCTCCGTTTTTCCCTCTCTCACACACAACCAGTAGTAAGAGCTATATTTAGGTTCCTCATTGCAAACTACAGGGTGTCAGTGGCTTCTCTTTTCCTCTCCAGTGATTCAGCTGAGTGCAATTGTTCATTCAAGTGGAAGCAGAAAAATGTAGAGCCAGCACGGAGGGTGCTGGGCCTGTCCCCCACCGCCCTGCCCATAGCCCTGCCTTTGCCTGGCTCCCGTTTCGCCTCCCCCTGGCTCCGGAGACCCCGGTTGCACACTGATGATCACAGACTGTCTCTGAGCCTCCTGCATGGACACGTTGGCCACGGGGCTCATCCCTCTGCACTGGCCACGGTGGCGCTGATGGGGACAGTGTCAGCTGGAGATGTTGGGAAATGGGCACAGCAGAGTTTTGGAACTGCTCTCACTCTTTTGGATGAGACATTCCATCCTGAATGTGAGGAAATCCTCACTAGCCATTTCATTGAAATCATTATGTCTCCACAAAAGGTTCTGATTTTCATGGATCACCATTTTAGACTACAACAAAAAAGGAAAACTCATCAATTTGTTGTCAAATCCCTGATCTGTTGGAGGAGACGTCTGTTGGAGACTCCCCAACTCCTTGCAGAAGCTGTCGTGGCTGGGACCTGCCCTTCTCACCCTGCACATTTCAGGGACCAGAGTCCCAATGCCATCCATCCGAGTTTGTCTCATTGTTTTACCCTCCTTAATATTTCAGGGGCTGCCTCCCATGGCCCAAACCTCAGAATGCCCAGAGAGACTCGGGGGCAGAATGTCAGCCTGAATAAGCCCCTTCTGTGATGGCCCAGCAGCCATCTGGGGCTGTGGCCGCCAGCTCGGTTAGAGCCGAGTCCAGGGAAGGGAGAGGCGGGTGGAGGATTGACTCCGCATCCTGCACACACTGGGAAAATCAAAAGGGAGAGAAATTCCTGCCCATGGGATTTCCCCCCCTTTGCTGCCCCTGGTGCAGCTGGGGAGCCGCTGCCGCTCCAGCGGCCGCCCGGACGCACGGCTTGGAAACCTGCAATTACATCCCCAGGCCTCTCCTTGCGGCTGCCGCAGGTTTAAGGTTACAGCAGACACAGGAAATCTTGGCCGTTTTCTCTCTTCTTTCTGAAATTATTTTTTAAGGGCGCTCCCAGTGAAGTTAATGAATCACTCCCCAAAACAAGGCTTTGATTAGAGACCGCAATTCAGCACCGATTGTTTTTGCTGCGGTACAAAGATGCCAATTAAATAAAAGTGTTTGGTTTGAAACCTACAGCTGTTGCTGCCTTAAAGTTTTGTCTCCACACAACTAAAAAACAAAAATACATTTACCTTTTGCCTTTAGTTTAGGGCGGCCACAACCAACCACCTAACCAAAATGCACCCAAAGTCCTGCTGTCGGATTTGTTTTCCTGTGCTGGGATCCCACCAGATCCCACTTATCCAACCCCCCTGAGCCCTCCACACAGCATCCCATGGGCTTCCTGCAGCTCACAGCCCAGGGTGGGGGTCCCCCTGCTCATGGAGTCCCCCTGGTCCTATGGCCCCAAATCCCATGAGGGACATAACCCCTAACCTCTTATTCCATTCAGGCTTCTGGGCTTTGAGAGGTGGGAAATCCATCACCGTGGGCTGCCACTACCTCCTGCTTTGCAATAACACCGTTTCTTTTGAAAATCTGAAAAAGAATGATGCAAGTTTTATTAAAAGAGAAAAAAAAAAAATAACAAGCTTCCCCTTTCCCCTCTCCCAGCTGTGGAGCAGCAGGTGTGTGTCAGTCGGCCAGTCTTGGAGATTTACAACCTGTTCCAGGATTTCTCAGCCAGGCTTCAGTTGTGGAAGTGTTTTCTGCTCCTAAACAAAGAAGCTGGAGCGAGGGGCCCCGAGGGACACAACAACCGGAGATGAAAACACGAACGCATCCTTTCCTAATGCGATTAAAACAAAAAAATCCATTGAAGCAGCGGGTCCCAACTGGCCACGGGATGACTTGGAGTTCTTTGCTGCTTCTTCCCTTCCCCACCTGGCTCCCTCCACCCCATCAGGAACAGGGGGAACCAGAGGGTATTGGAGGGGGGGGAATCACATCCTGCCCAGCACCACCTTTAGTGACTGGAGGACCCTGGGCAAGCCCTGCTCTCCCTTGACCCTAACCCGTCACACTCCCATTGCCAATCTCCATGATCCCATTCCCAGCATTTCAGCATTTTTCCTTAAAAATAGATCAAAGCTGTGGCCAAGGAAAAGCCACAGGAAGTGGCTTGGCCTGCCCTGGTCCTCAGTCTCCACTCCACACTTCAGTGCAGGCTGAGGACCAGCAGTTACTCCTGGGGTTGTTTTCCATGAGGATGATTCTCCTTCCTCCACACCCACTCCTGCCCATCCCCATGCGCCACATCCCACTGGGGAGATCCCTGGTTTGTTCTCCTCATTTTGCTTTCCTGGCTTTGCCCTCGTTCAGCCAATTTTCAGGAGGAGACCTGGGCAGCCTTGTCCTTAGTGGGATCCTTTCACTGGGAGCAACTTGAGGCAGGGAAAGGAAAAAAAAACCCAGTCATTTGTTCGGCTGATCTCTCGGCCATGCTTCTGTGTGTGGCAGGAGGCTGGACAGGGATGCCCTTCCCAGGTACTGGGAAGCTGCTGGGGGAGAAGAGAGCAGAGGACTGGAAGAACCTGAGGCTGGATTCTGCATCTGCTGGGACATCAGGATGATCTGCAGTACCTGGCCCTCAGAGATGTTCCACAGCACCATGCCAGGCCCTGGAGGAGCATCTGCAAGAGCCACACCGTGTTACTGCTCCCAGTCCCTGAGCAAGGGCACTGCTTTCAAGCGTAATCATGGTTTTGTTGCAATTAATGCTCACTTGGAGCATCCCTTGGAACAGGGATGGCAGAATCATCCTGGCAGGCTCAGGGATCAGTAAGGGCACCAATCCTCAACCCTGGTGGGGAGAGAGGTGGCGCCTGGTGCCTGCAGGTGCCTGCAGAGGGAGGCCATTCCCACGCGGAGCTGCAGGGCAGAACCAGAAGCATCAGGGTGAGAATGAGGCTGGGAAATCTCAGCTTACACAAGCAGGACTGACGTAAGGGGAGGTAATTAGACTGCAGGTTCCTCTGCCAAAGGAAACACTGGAAATCCTACTCACTGGACTTGGAACCCAGCAGGATGAGACCTCAGGGGGGCACTGGGGACATGACTGCCTTGGCAGGGACCTCTGGCCAACAGCAGCTCCTGCCCCACCAGCCCTGCCACGTGTAACGAGGTGACACCACAGGCTGACAGAGGTGACAACATTTCCTGGATGGGATCCCTGGTCCCAGCTCAACCTGGCACGTGCAGGGCCAGCACTACAGGGATGGTGGCTGTAGTGTGCACACTGCTCTTCCAGTGTGACTTCCTTCCAGCAGCCAACTGCTTTGGAAGACCCCCAGTGCAGCTGCTCTGACCCCCAGGAGAGAGAAGGTGCTGGCTGGAGGCCCTGGAGAGGGTCTGGCACTGCAGGGAGCTGGAGCAGGGAGGGTGCCACAGCACCCACACACCCAGAGCCCAAGAGCTGTGGGATCAGCTCTGGCCCCATGGCCATGCACCAGCCAGCTCATCCCAATAAACAAAGGCCAGGGAAGTCTTCAGGCTCTGGTGAGCCCTGCTGGTCCCCCATGAGCCCTTCTCAGACCTCCACACCAACAGTCTTGGCCTATGGGAGTCCAGTATGGAAGGAAACACACAGCTAAGAGCTGAAGGAACCAACCAGGAGATCTCCTGCAACTCCAGGAGCCAAAACTCAGTTTTCTGTATGGACTGGGAATAAGAACCCCAGTGCATAGCTTGGGAGCAGGAACTCCTGTTGTCCCCAGCCTCAACTTGTCCAACAGCACCAGAAGAGTCAAAAAAGGAGCAGGGTCTCAGCATCATCAGGGTGTGATGCCAGGGTTGTTGTGGACTCTCCATTTCTGCAAGTGTTCAAGGCCAGGTTGGATGGGGTTTGGAGCAACCTGGTCAAGTGGAAGGTGTCCCTGCCCATGGCAGGGAGTGGAACTGGATGGGCTTTAAGGTTTCTCCCAGCCCAAACCATTCTGTGATTCCATGATACTATGATGACCTCTGGAGACAGTGGAAGAGGAGCCTGAGCCACCAGGACTAAAGTTCCCTGCTTTCCTTCTTTCCACGCTGCTGAAGCCCAGCCTCAGCCGTCCCTGAACAAGCGGAGCTTTGTCCAACGTGTTTACTGCAGTCAAGAGATTAAACCAAGGGAAACAAAGCGGCTCAAAGGCTTAAGGCTGTGCCTCACGCTGAGGCCTTCCCGGGCCGCCCTCACTCAGCACATGGCTCTGTCCCAAATGAAAAATGACTGAGTCAAAATAAATAAATAAAAGTCAATAAATCTCTCACAGCGGAGATGGTGAGTGATTGGGGAATAGAAAAACCTGTTCAAACACAGCGGCACATTCTCGGCAGAAAATTCAGCGTCATGTTCCGGAGCTGAGAGGGGACACTCTGGAGGGAGGAAGAGAAATAAATACACATTTCCCAATGACATGATGTGGCTTCCAGAAAGTATCAGCTGGTGGTGGTGAGGTTTGTGCTCGGGGGGCTGGGCTGAGCAGGGGGAGCCAGGCAGTGAAAGAATGCTCAGGCACGCTGGGATCACTCTTGTGGGAATTGTCTGTCACTGCAGGAGAGCCTTAGAATCATGGAATAGCTTGAGTGGGAAGGGATAGTTAAAGTCCATCTCATTCTAACTCCCTGCCATGGGCAGGGATACTTTCCACTAGACCAGGTTATTCCAAACTCTGCCCAACCTCGCCTTGAATCCTTTGTGTCCTGTGAGCCAGAAATTGTGGGACTATTTGGTGACCCTTGTGCTATACTCAGAGCTGTTTCCACAGAGCAGCAGACTCACCAAGAATAGCAGGACACCACTCTGTCCCTCTGGACCTTGGACACACAAGGAACCATGCTCTCCAAACAGGAATGTCATCTCAGAGCTGGTCCAGCAGATCAAGAGTGACATGGAGTTGATGATGAACCTGCCTTGCAATCAAGGGTTACATGGACATAATCCTCCTGTCAGTCTTCACCATATCATGCCCAAATTCCCACGGGACACCTCCTGCAGAGCCCACCTCCACTTCAGTTATCACCCTGGGCCCCATGTTGAGCATGAGGAAAACACGGATGGTGGAAAGAACCCCCCATGGATCCCCAGATCCTGAGGCTGCTCCGTCGAGCCTCAGGGCTGAAAGCTGCCTTTTGCCCAGGGTGAATTTACTTCTCCTCAGTCTTGGATGTGGCTGACAGAGGGAACTGTGGTGTCTGGAAGCAGAATGAGGAGAGGAAGGAGCTCCCAGCAGAAGGCTGAGCATTAAGGCACTAATGAGACAGCACAGAGCTGGCCTGTCTTGAACAGGAGGCTGGGCTGAGTAATCGAATGGTCCCTTTGGCCTTACAATTTGTGGAACTGTTTCGTTCTGGTAGATAGTTGGCTCTGGCTTTAAATCATCCTCTGCAATCCAACAGCAAAAAGCTGGGAAAAACAAAGACTTTTGGAACGGCCCCAAGAAGCTGTTGGAGCTGTTTCTGATAACATCGCCAGGCCAGCCCCCGGCCCTCCTCAACTGCCTGTTTTTGGTGGGGTTTGATTTCAGCCTGGCTTCCCTGGCAGCAGGGACTTCACCCCAGTGATCTGGGATCGGAGGGGAATTTCGCAAGCCTCCCCCTCCCCGTGATGTTGTACGGATGGATTTGGTTGCAGGCGCTCTCCTTGTGTGAATCCAGCCCCGTAGCCCGGACAGTCGGAGTAGCAGAGTCTGGGCCAGCCAAGAGCATTGCTGGAAGAGGATCAGTGGTTGGATGCGGCTGTCGGATGCGTCTCCCCCAGTGACTGGGGAACAAAACCCCGGGAAGCACCCAGGGCAGTGTGTGTGCTGGCTGGAAGGGCCCAAGACCTTGGAATTGGGCTCTTGATCAGTGTTTCTGGGCTCAGGAATCCTTGTTTGGATGCCAAGACAAATAAATAAATCACATCCAAAGGCATCTGCCCACAGCAGTGCTGAAGTCAGAGGAAGATGAAAGCGGGGAGCAGGGGCTGGGATTCCTGTCAGACACAGCCCTGGCTCGGGATGTTCATTTGGTTTTACCGCAGCTTCTGCTGCCGCTCAGACCAGAGTGATTATTTATTTTATAGCCTTTCCTTGGCTTGTTTTCCCAATAGGAATTTGTGATATGCTTACACAGTTCCCTGGCATTGTGGGATGGTCTACGGCACCCCCAGGAGAGCTCCCACCCCATCACTGAGGCAGCAGCCACCACAGCCCTCCTGTCCTCATCTCCCAGGCACCTTCCCTGGTTCCTTTTCCAACTGCTCCTCTTGGGGGTCGATCCAGCCATCCCAGGAAACCAGTCACTTCTGACAGATACTGAAAAGCAACCTGGAGCAGGATGGGAGTAAGAACACAAACTACAGAGACGGGGCTTCTCTGGGGGATGCTATTTTTACCCCAGGTAGGATTTAATGAGGATGCTCTGAGATGCCTTTTTCCTGCAGGGTGGAAAAATTCAATAGTCTCTTTAAACCCAATAAGTGACTATTTGCCACCAACATCTCTGCAGGAGGAGCATGGTTCGCTGTTGATGAGGGGCAACACAGCTGCCAGTGACCCCCAGCAGGTGAGGGACCTTCCTTGAGGGTCTCTGATGCTCACCCTGGTCCCACTCAGCCCCGAGGCCCCACTGGTCTGGCTGATGGGGACTGGGGGACCAGCCCTGGGGGGCTGCCAGGATTTGGGAAGTGCTGGATGGGGTGTGGGATGAGGGGGGGCTCAGGCAGGCAGCTGTGGCAGCAAAGAGAAATTCAGCACGTCAGCTCTCAGCCCCAGACTCCAAGTTTGCCAGATATTTTGTGCAAAGCGCTTGAGGAAATGAGCTCGGAGAAAGCAGCTCGGTCATTCCTCACTGTTTGGAGTGGCCAAAAGCACCTAATTGGGAACTGATCTCAGCTGTTTGTTTGCCAGGACTCGGACCAAAAAAAAGCTCTATCTGAATTAAAAGAAAAAAAAAACACAAGGAATTTCCTTCCCCTGATGGTTTGGATTGTTTCTTAATGTTACTTTAATGTAGGGCTGTTTGGTGCTTATTTGGAGCTGGAAGTGGTGGAAAATCAGCTGTGGATGGAGGTGGGCATCTGCTGAGGATGATGGAGTGAGGCACTGTCAGGAGGAGGGAAAGGTGTGTTACCTGAGCTTCATTTCATCCGAATTATTCCCATACATGGAATATCTGGGAGGAAAAACTCTTGTGGGGTGTTGTATTTGGCGGCTGCTGCTCCCAGGGCAGGGCTGGCCATGGCATGTGCCCTCCTGGAGCGTTCCAGCCCCCAGGGGAATGAACAGGGGAGTGGCAAGTCCCCTGCCTTCCCCTCCAAATTTGCAGGCCAATTACTACTCCGGCAAAAATCTGTCAGGGTTTGGGGACCTGTGAATGGTTTTATAAATCCCCAGTGACTGTCTCGCTATTCACAAGGAACAAGTAACAGGATCCATAAATCAGGACAAAACAAACTCAGCACTTTGGGTCAGGAAAATATTGAGAAATCCATGGGTTTTACTCTAATCCCCCCATGGCAGGGGCCCTGGAAATGCACTTTTTTTTTTTTTTTTTTTGGCATCCTTCTGGCTTTCACACCAACTTCCTCTTCCAGCTGATGTCCTGCCAGGCTCAGTAGCGTCGCGGGCATCTGAGGTCCAGCACTGCAGGGAGTGGGGAAACTCCCCAGGGATGCCATGAGCCTGGCACTCATCCCAGCAAGAGAGCAGTTTGCCCCACAGGCTGTGGCTTCTGGGCTTACACCTCCCACTGCCTGCTGTGCAGCCACCACAGAGCCCTTTGGAGTGTCCCAGCGCCGGGCAGGCCTGTGGGTTTGGCTGGGATGGTTCTCCTGCTCAGATTCTGCGCTCACACACTGAGCATCCCACCAGGACATCATCCTGCTGCTCCAGGGAGAGAGGAGTTGGATTTGCCTCCAGCAATGAGGCTTTTCCTCTCTGCTGCATCTTTGTTTTGCAGAGACAGGGGTTGGGTTTGGGTTTCTTTGCAATAATCCGAGCTGAAGTCGCTGGGGTTGAGGGTGGCCACGATCCTGTGGTGGCTCCTCAGCCCCACAGCGATCATGGGCTGTCCTTGGCAAGTGAGGAGGCAGCACATGGCAGAGCCTGCCCAGCCCTGCTCCACCAGCACGGATGGGTGGTCTGGACTCACAGCAACCCTGGACCTCCTGCCTGCCAGGAACATCTGCTGGCCAGAGGAGCCGGGCCCTGGCAGCTGTGAGGGGACAGTGCCACCCTGGCAGAGGGGAACGGAGCCCAAAGCAATGGCCAGGAGGGGTAGGAGAGAACAAAGCACAGCTGGAAAGGGGAAAGAAGAGATGGGGAGGGGCAGAAATCCACCGTGGGGCTCTGGATTTTGTGCTGCACCTAAGAAGTAACTGGCCGGTGGAGATGCAGAGCCCAGGTGGATGTCTCCAGCACTCCTCTCCTGCCCCATTCCTAACCTTGGAACCCTCAGGGTGTGGCCAAGGGAGAGGGACGTGGCTGGACACCCTTCTCCGGGGACATGACCATCCTTATCCCAGGATACAGCCACCCTTTTCTGAGTACATGGTCACCCTTCTCTCAAGACATGGCCACCCTTCTCCTGGGATGGGACTGAAACATCCTCACTAGTGTTACTTTTCTGGACCAGATTTCTCATTAGGAAAGTCTTTTCAGCCTGGGAGCAGGACGCTGGTTCATGCTCTGACCCTCTCCCCACCCCCAGCTTCCTCCCCAAGTCATTCAGTCTCTCCTCGTGCACTAATCCAGTGGTGACTTCAGCTGCAATTGGCTGCAGTCTGGCATCAATAAACTGAAACATTTATTGCACCGTTTAAATCTAATACAGATTATGGCAACCCAGCTCGCTTTTAATGCCTGAGCCAGGAAGCAGCTCTATGAACTTCTGCTTCGCCGGCTGGAGGCTTTTCCCAACCCCTGGAACTCCATCCCAGCCTTTGGTGCGAGTGTCTGGTCCTGACCTGCTGTCCCCATCTCCTCCATCGCCCACATAACATCCCCAGGTCACTGTGTCAGATCCATATCCTGTGTCCCAGGATGGCCAAACCTCACTCCCCATCCCCAGCTGGTCTGGTCCCTCTGTGGAAGGGAGGGAGATTTCCTCAACCCCTGTGACATCCAAACCCTGCTGTGGAGCATCGGGGGAAAGGTCGCTCTTTATCTCAGGATCTGCACCGAAATTACTGACTCATTGGCCATGTCTGCCCCAGCCAGGAAATCTGATTTGCGATAATATAATGTTCCTTTAAGTAACATTTTCTTAAAAGACATCATTGAAGTTTAAAGAAGGGGCCGGGCTGCAGGGCAGCTTTAATTCCAGCTCCTGCAATTATTTTCCCGGCTACTGTTGTTTAACCCTTGGAAGGCAGAAGCCCAGCTCCTGGCCCAAGGTGCTGCCCATGGCAGGGCTGGGATCAGCAGCCCTTGCCAGGGCACTCCAAAGGCAGTTTCCAGCTCTCTCTGCCCCGATGCTGGACTAAAGAAGTTCACCTGGGAGCCACTGTGCAGCCTCTCCCAGCATCTCCAATCTGGGTCTGGGGTTTTTCAAGCAACAGTGAGGTAAATCATATGCACAGCACAAACACCATTGCCTTTTAATGAACCAATGAGGTATAAATGGCAAATGGCTCATTTTCTCCTGATTTACACAGTGGATTGATGAGGCACTCACTGGCATTTCGAAAAAAGGGGAAAACAGGCATTGGGAGGCTTTGTCAGGCTCGAGCCCAACAGAGCCCACCCTGCTTGGAGGGGATTGGAGGCACACGCTGTCCCGGGATGGATGGAGGGGTGCCAAGAGGAAAATGAGTTGGGAACGATTGGGTTTCTCCCAGACACCCACTCACTCTGCCCCTGCTTCAGCACTGCTGGAGCTCCCCGATCTGATTAGGGTCTCCAGGACTGTCTGCTGAGCACTCCCATGCCAGGAATCACTAACAGGGACCGGCTGGAGTGAGGGAAGGGGGAGCCCTCGGTCCGCCCCTCCGCCATGGTATTACTATCAGAAATATCAGACGTTTCGCCTCAAATTAAAGTCAGGTTAAATATCTCAAATGCAAAAATCCCACACGGTTCCAGATGGGGAGCGGTTCCTCGCCTTCCAAGCTACCCAAGTAACTGAGGACCCTTTCAGTCCTGCACACCCTGTGCTGGGCGGTGGTGGGGGCAGGAGCCCCCGCCAAACCTGAGAACTTTGAAGTTGTAATTTGGCTGGGCTAATGCAAAGCATGACCTGCTGCCATGGGGGATACAGAGAGTATTTCTGCCCCGCCTGGTGGGAAATACAGCGGAATGATAGTTCCCAAAGCAGAACCATGTGTGAGAACACACGGGTGACACACAGCAGCTCCCACACGGTGCAGGGATGGAATGGATCAACCCCACAAACACCCACAGCCTGAGGAGCCCCATGGCAGCCCGTGGGCACATGGCTGGCACACCGCTGGCACACGGGGACACCGTGTCACAAAGGAACATCAGCAATTCTGTGATCCTATGATTCTATTTAAGACACAAGACACAACACCTGAGTGGGACCACAGGGTCACTGCTGTCACTGACAGCTTTGGGAAGGGCCAACAGACCCATCCCACACAGCTGAGGGGAAGAGAAGTTTTGGCAGGATGCACCCAGGGTGCTCAGTGAGCTCAACGTTTCATCCCTCCCTGCCTTGGGCCAGTCACCAGAACCCAGACCTCCAAATCTATCCAAAATCAGATGCATTTGGGGAGTCGGGGTTTATCCTATTCCTATTGCTATGAGACCAAAAGTCCCACAGATGCCATTGCCATCCCTTTGAGTATCTTCTAGGAAAGGTTTGCTATCCTCAGCCACAACTTCTCATCCAACTACCCCAACACAGTGGATACAACACTGGCACATCCCTGGTACTTCCCTCTGGAAACTCACACTCTGCTCTCCTTTTTGTTTCTGCTCTCTCATGCTGCTCCTGCCCCTCCACCTTCCTGTGGTGCTCCTGACCTTGCCCTTTGGGTGTCCATGGTCTCCACCTCTGCATTCACACCACACCAGAGCTTTCACTGTGCCCTGCTGATGTTGTGTTGGTGGCTCTGACTTCTCTCCCCTTCTGCTTTGACTGAGGGCTGGTCTCTCTCTCCTCAGGTTAATCAGTGGATTAACTGCAGCTCTCCCTCCCTCTCTCCTAAGTCCTTACCCTTCATCACATATCTAGAAAACAAAACAGACCAGGTATTTTTCCATAGAGGCAGTCAAACTCTGGTGTCCTCTCAGCCAACCTCTTCCACACCTTCTTCAGGGCCCTTCTGACCCCAGGGACATCTCTGCCTCCCTGCTGCCCCTGCTCTGCTCCAGGGACTCTGGCAGGCATGTCCTCCTGAAGACACCAGCAGGGATGTCCCAGGGCACGGAAAAGTCAGAACAGGACTCAGACTTCCAAGATCTTCCCTGGGTACCACCTTGTTTTTCCTCACCTGACGGCTCCCTGCCTGCCCTGCCTCCTCTTCCTCCAGGATTCCTGCCCATTCCCTGTCCCTGAGCTCCTCCTGCACATGTCTGACATCCACACACACACTCATTCTCCCTCTGCTCCCAAGGCACTGTCATGGTCCCGTTATGCCCTCACTCCTTCCCACTGGGGTCCCTTAGTTCTCTGGGAAGCTCATCCCCCACTGAGCATCCCCCTCGCTGGGCTCTGCCCTGTGACTGACCTGAGACAGGGAATCTCTCGGGCCGGCGGGATGCCATCGGAGCCATCCATCTCCCAGTGCAGGAGAGGGAGGAACAGCCGAGGGCTGAGATGCATCTCAAGTTTTAAGACCTGTCATATTTTCTGCTTTAATCAGCAGCTTCCAGTGCTGACTGAAGGCAAGATAAACTCTGTCAGCCCTTCTGCAGGTGGGAAACTGGGGTTTCGGATATAAAAAATGGAGCCAGTGTAGAAAGGTGTGAGGATCCCAAGAAATACCACTTCCTTGGACAGTGGTGCTAAATGGAGGGAGCAAGTGCCTCTCCTGGACTCCACCTGAATGACCCTGATGCTACAGAGCCGTCCCAAAGGGTTGGAGACCTCGCAGTCACTGCGGAGTGCTGTGGCAGGATAGATGCAAGGAGGGATGGGTGGATGGAATCTTCATACTGGGACGGAGGGGAGGCCATACCAGCACCCCATTTAAAAGCATGGACTGGGAAGCTCACGATGAGGGGACAGTGCTCCCGGTTCTCCCAGGGAGCCCCACAGCTCCTACACTGCCAGGCATCTCTTGCATGGACCAGAGCAGGTGACAGTGATGCTCCAGGGACATAAGTCCCTTTTACCTCCTCTGGGGCTCTTCTGCAGGGTGTTCTGGCCATACCCCTCCCTCCCATCCTACCTTGGGGATTCTCCTTCTGAACCTGGAAGGTTCCAGTTCCTCCTGCCCACGGCTATAGGACCAGACAGATGAAAAGGGCACTAGAGCAACAAACCCCATCAGAGGGGGAAGATCACCTCAAGAAACCTCCTTGGGAGGTCAGGGCCCCATTGTGCCAGGTACTGGAAACCCTGGGAGAACCAGTGCCCAGGAGCAGTGCTGGGAAGGAAGAGCCAAGGCTTCCCTGCCCCGCTTGGCCAAGGAGAGCCACGGTCCAGCCCAGCTGTGAGGGAGGCACACGTTGGCCCATCTCCCAGCGGGAAGCAGTGGGTGCCAGGCACAGAAGTGGGATCGCTCTGCAGGTCCCGGGCTGCGTGTGGTGGGAGCTGGTGCTGACAGACATTTGGGCCCCTGGCCAGTGCTGCATCAGCACCCGAAAATGCACAGCCTCAGGGCTCAGGAGAGCTTTAGGAGCTGCTCATCTGCCTGACGTGGTGGGGCATCTCCAGGGCCCCCTCGCACCGAACAGAACAGCCCAGCTGTGGAGCAGTGCGGGCGAGGGAAGATCCGAGCAGAGCCGAGCCAAGAGAGGGGTCGTCATGTGAGAAAGCGATTCCGGCAGCTCACGGCTCTAACCCAACTTTTCAGCTCAACCTCTCCTGCCAAGGCAGCGATTCCAGAGCTGCAGCTCCTGATAAAACCTAAAACCATTGCCCATAAATTGTATTAAATAAACAGCAGCTGCAGATCAAGGTATATCCATCAAGGCCTTCCTCTTTTTTTTATGAATGGCTGAGGGCTCGGAGATGCCGTTTGCCAATAGTCTGTCAACGGAGCCTGCATTTAAAATCAATTTGGTAATTACAACTCTGACTTGGAGCCACAAATCAAAAAGGAAACTTCAGCCCTTCAGGATGTTTTGGCCCATTAGGGAGCTGGTAATTACGCATCCTGGTCGGGCATTAATTTAAGGCCCTGGTGGAAAAGCGATGGTGTGAATTTGAGACAGGAAACTGGCTGCGAGGAATTTCCAAGGTTGGCGGCGTGCTGTCAGTCTGTTTACAACCACCTCGCTGAACATGGTTAAAATCTGAGGGAACACTTGCTGAACCCGGGATTGCCATTGTGTTGGTTTATTTTTCCTGGTGAAAGAGGCTGGTCTCCATGTCAGCAAGGAATAAATGAGGAAAATATATGTAACCTCTGTTTACACAGGATCTGCAGTGTTTGTGCGGGGCTGCTGCAGGTCACCGGGATGCTGGGGTGATGGACGGGGTGTGCGTGTTCAGGGAGAGATACGTGTGTGCCGACGGACAGGGGGCTGACAGCACGAGCCAAGGGAAGGTCTTTCATTCCGCTGGCAGCCATGGACTGGGACTGCAAAGCACCCCGGCCCCCACGCTGTGACATGTGAGGAAGACCCAGGGGCTGAGCAGCCTTCCTCCCCACAGGGCACAGACAACTCGAGGGGCATCCTCTGGTTCCTGCCATGTGTGTCATGTCCCTGGCGACTCCCGTTTCCGAGGGGCAGCTGAGACAGGGCAGCAAGAGGGTTCCCTCTAAACTTCAGCCCTGCAGGGTCTGGTCTGGCTGCTCCTGTGAAACTGGACAATGTGCAGTAGCTGTAAATGTTATTAATGGTCATAAAGTGCTCTGGTTCTTCAGAATATCCCATTACCTGGTTGTCTCTGCAATCTCCTGCAGGCTGGTCCCACGGCCCCTTGTGTCTGGGCTCGCCAAAGGATCACGTCTCCTTCAGGAGAACTGCAGAGATAGTTAAGCCCCAGGGAGCAGCAGCAGGATAACGCTGGATTTTGGACAATGGGGAAGGAGAAGCCCCTGGCTCTGTTTGCCTGTCCCAGCTCAGCAGGGGCTGCAGAGGCTCCATCCCATGGGATGAACTGGTGCTCTCCCATGACCTGTGCAGAGTGAGGGGTCCCAGTGCCCCAAGCAAGTATCAGGGATGGCTCAAAAATGTGATAATTAATGGGCAGCACAGGGTCAGAAAGGCTCTGCTGCCCTGCCCCTACTTGGCAGACATTCCTCTTTGCCCTTCCTCAGACGGTGCCAGAGTGCAGCCACCTCCAACCACTGCAAGGACCTGGGAGTAACAGAGCAACTGGGTGAGTAAAAAACTCTGGGAATTCCTCATTCAGGATTTAAACCCTTTCATTTCAAGTCTCTAAGCACCCAGCAAAGAAATGCTGCAGGTCCCTGCAATTCCATGTCTCCTTGGAAAAAGCATGTGCCCCTCTGGAGCAGGACAGAGCTATTTTCTACCAGGGACGTGTCAGTGCTTGGCATTTCCTGTGAATGTCCCCATGTCCCCCAGACAAAACCCAAATGACTTATAAATATATACTGGAAACGGAGACTCGGCTTTATGACAAGCCTCGTGCTGACTGGCAATTCCTGCAATTCCTTTAAAGACACCCAGTTATAGTGACAGGCAGAGAGAGGCTGAACCAGGAGCAAGAGAAGGGAAAGGGAGGGAATTCTCTCCCATTCCCATCTGTCCTCAACTCCCTGCATGAGAAGGCAGAGGGGTGATGTCTGGAGGAGGGGTCTGGGAATGCAGGGGCTTGTGGGGTTGTGGATGGATGCAGGGAATGGGGATTCAGGGGATGGGAATGCAGAGGATGGGAATAGATGCGGGAAACAGGGATTCAAGGGGTGGAGTTTCAGGGGATGGGAACGGATGCAGGAAATGGGAATGGGGGTGCAGGGAATGGGGATGCAGGAGATGGGAATCCAGGAGACTGGGATGCACAGGATGGGGATAAGGAAGCAGGAGATGGAGAGGCTGGGGATGGGAAAGCAGGGAATGGGAAGAGGGACGTAGAGAATGGGGATGCAGAGGATAAGGATGTAGGAGATGAGGGTGTAGGGAATAGGGCGGGGGATGTAGGGGATAAGGATGCAGGGAATTCAGGGGATGCAGGGGATGGGGGTGGATGCAGGGGATTGGGACTGTCTCCCATTTTTTCCCAGGTTGAGCTGCCTGGGGGAAGGATGGGGAGAGTTTGAAGTGGGGGTGGGGGACAAGAGAGGAAAAAGATATTAAAATGTTCAGTGTGAAGTTCCTGCCACACCATCAGGCACAGGGACTGTGCAGAACAAAGGTTTGCATTTGCAAATCAATAAAAATAAACGTGTAGTGAAGACGCAAGAATATTTTACCATAAATTTCCATAAAGCCTCACTTGGCAGTGCTGGAACGTTCCAGCTGTGCCTGGACCCTCTGCCTGGCACTGAGCCGGTGGTGGGGACATGGTGGGTGATGTCCAGGCCAGGGAGGGTATGGGATGGGGTGAGCAGAGCTGACCACACCCCAGCCTCCCAAACCCCATCCCTGTGCAATAAAAGAAGCACCACAAGTTGGCGTGTCTTGACCATCACTGTGTGAATTCCATAATTTTTCCTCAGTGCAAAACATGGTGCCATAAAAGTGGGAAAAGACCCCGGGAAAATGTGCTGGTCTCATCCAGAGGCACTGCCAGCTGGGCATCCTCCTCTGTGTCAGGTTCAGCACCTTCCCTGCATGGAATGGTGCTCTCTCAATGCCAGTGAGGGATGCTGGGATAGAAATGAGGCTTCTCTTTGCTGGGAAACTCCAACATTTCCCATTTTGATTTGCTGAATTTTCTTTTTTAATCCCACATCAGGACAAAAAAAGACTTGAAATAGTTTGTAAAATAAAATGCTCAGCAAAGGTTTCTGTTCCTCACCTTGAAAAGAGTGAGACACCACCTGAGAAAGCTGGGAAAGCTGAACCCAAGTCTTGTATTTCCAACCTAAACAACTCTGAAAATGTCCTGCTAAAGCACCAGCTATCAGCATATTCGCAGAAAACATTCCCATTTCAGGCTTTCTACCAAACTCTGACTCTGTTGGCAACGTCACTGCACACCAGTCTGTCCACACCTGCAAGTCGCAGCTGGGGAAACTGAGGCACAACAGCATCGGCTCCTTCTGCAGTGCGATGTCCATCCCACCCCTGGGGCTTGGGGTGCAGGGGGACACCGAGGACTGGGCAGGGACACTGGCATTTGTTCCAGGGGAGAAGGGATGGCCTTGAGCCCCTCCACCTGCTGGGACAGTCCCCGGAGCTGTGGGGGACAGGACCCTGCGCTGGGGACGCACTGACAGTCACTTGCGTCTGTGCCTCCTGTGCTCCCATGAATTGCCCTTCCCCTCCTGCTTCTTCCTCCTTTATTGGGACATCTGTCAGGGATCCGCTTGGGCATAGCCCCACTCTGTTAATTCCTGTTTATTAGGGAATTTTATAGCAAAACAGCACCCAGACAGGCACCCGTCAATAGAGGAAATGCCCCTAAGAGAAATGTCCCTGAGGTGGGGTCTTCCCCAGGATTCTCTGGACACTTCACATCATCCAGAGAGCAGAGATCCCCACGGGAGACTCCAGCAGTGCCACCTCAGAGGGAGGTTTGCAGTGGGGTAGACTGGGCAGAGGTCACCCCTGGGACAGCAATTCCTGCTTCAGCCGCAGCAGAGAGACACAACCTCCCTGGAAAAAGCAGCAAGCAAGAATTCTGAACCTTTTAATCAGGCTCCGTCCTCGCTGCTCCTCCGCTTTTTGGTTGGAAATGACCCAAAGGGGAATTGAAACATTTTGTTTCATTTTGAGCAAAGCATTTTGCTGGATCAGAAGAGAACACAGGGTTGGGGAGAGGGAGAAGGGGTCACTTCAGCAGCTGGGAAACAGCTCGTTGCAGCTCCAATAAACCTGGATCCCGTTCCTGTGTTTGCTGTCGGGGGGCCAGGAGGCAGCGGGAGGGGCAGTGAGGGGCGATGCCCACCTGAAGCATACCAGGATGGGTGAAGACCAGAATGCCATGGCCACATCGCCCTGTTCCACGAAGGATGCACAGCTCTTCTTCCAGCTGTCACCACCGGCTCAGTGGGATGTGTCCTTTGGTCAGAAGGACCCAGTCAAACCCTCCAGTGCTGGGTCAGGCGGCTTCACCCACCAGCAAGGCCATGTGTGCCCCTGGGGCTCTCCTGCCAGGCTGGAGCTCTGCTTGGCAAGCCCACAAATAGTTTCAGGACAGCCAAAGCCACAATTCCCGGTGAGCTCTGATGCTCCCCTCCTTCCCAGAGTCCCCTGTGCCCGCATCTCCATGCCCTCCAAGAAGGGTGGCCCCGCAGCTGCAGGGTGTTGGGGGCTCTGCGGGTGCTGGGGACTCGGTGGGTGCTGGGTGGGTGCTGGGGCAGTGCTGGGGACCACGTGGGTGCAGCCACAGCCATCCCTCCTCCCAGCCCCCGGGCCCAGGGCCAGGCGTCTGTGACTAATGGGCAGCAAAGCCCTTTATCAGCCCAACTTTAGCCTCTCTTCCGGTTCACGAGTTGCTCATGAGCTATTTGTGAATTTTTTGACTTTAATTGTTATCCTAAATTATTCATCAAATAATTTCAATAACCAGCTCTTGGGCCAGATTCCATTTTCTATGAGCTGTTTCCGTGTGTGCTCTTGCCAGGGAATCGCTGCCGAGCAGTCTCAGAAAGAGAATGCAAAAAGGGACACAAAACACAGGGAAAAAAGCTGCAGGGAAACACGGAGGGGATGTCTGCCATGGAGCTGCTCCGTGTTTGGGCAGTGCTCAGCCCACAAGAAGCTGTGAGTGCCGAGCCCAGCTCCTCCAGACCCGCTGCTGCAGCCAGGGAACCAGAGCAGTGTCCTCCCCCTGGGCACTGAGTCAGAGAACGGATGATAAACCCCAGCAAGGCTCCCACTGCTGGAATGCACATCCCTCCATGAGCTCACAGTCCCAGGCAGAAAGGAAAACCTCCCCTCTCCTGGACACAACCCCAGTCCCTCCCGAGCTGCTCCAGTCCCACCATGGCCAGTGCAGCCCCAGCATCGGCTCTGCCAGGGTGGGACTGGAGCAGACAGGACAGCGGCCACAGCTCAAACCACTTCTGAGCATGGCAGTCCAGCCAGGCCTCACACACAGGGTGACAGCAGAGACCAGAGGAGCTTTGCCCATCCCAGCCCACATCCCCTGGCCACGGCCTGGCACCAGGAGTGTGCCCAGATGGAGGAACAACATTCCCGCACATGACAATGCCACACTCTGTTCACAGCAAGTGGTTCAATCGGTGCTGGACACAGGAACAGCACTCGCTGCCTCCTCACTGTCACCTTCCCCCGCCACAACCCCTGAAATCACCAGCAGCTTTGAGGAAGACACTGATGATAATGCTGGGGCTGGAAGTGCTGGGGATGGACAGGGCCAAGATCTTCCCTGATCTCTAAGCCATCCAATGGACAATTTTTATTGTGAGGGTGGGCAGGCCCTGGCACAGGTTGCCCAGAGAAGCTGTGCCTACCCCATCCCTGAGAGTGTCCAAGGCCAGGTTGGACAGGGCTTGGAGCAACCTGGGCTAGTGCAAGGTGTCACTGCCCAGGGCAGGGGGTGGAATGGCACGATCTTTAAGGTCCCTGCCAACCCAATCCATTCCATGATTCTATGATTCTATTCTAAATATTCAGCTGATGTTGGTTTTCCTGCTCATTGGGTGAAGCAGCACATCCTGCCCCAGGGCCACCACCCAGCACTGCCCAGGACTGCCAAAATCCCGTCATGCTCTCTTGTCACCCCTTCTCTGCCCAGTTTTGGAGCCCTCTGTGCCCAGCTGGACAGAGATGGGATCAGTCAGCACCTCGTGTTAGAGGAACCTAACACATCCTCGGGGTTTCAGCCTCAGCTAGATTACCTCTTCCCAGTGACATCCCAGTACATCCCAGTTCAAACCTCTCAAGCAACTTCAAGGGCTCACTGCACACAGCAGATGACCACAGCCCCCTCTCCTGATTTAAAGAAAACACGGGAAAAAAGTGTTTTGAAACCTCTGCTCCAAGAGGCAGAGGCTGGACTAGACCTTCAGGGAGAGCATCCCTGTGTCCCCTGCCCTGCCAGGACTGAGCCAGGCGCCCAGAGCCACAGCCCGAGCCATGTCCCAAAGCCCCCCAAGTTCCTGTGTGTGCAAGCACAGGCTGTGGCCAAAATGAAGCCAAGGTGGGACTTGGGGAGGAGGCCAAAACTGACCCTGTCTGCTCCTGAGATAGTATATCTCTGATAGTCAGCTCAGGTTTCCTGGCCTCAGCACTGCTATTGAAAATTTATGGTTTGAGAAAGTTCTTGGAGCCCAAATCCCTCGACCTATCACCTCTTCAACCTTGTGTTTATCAAGACATGAGTTCCTCTTCCTCTCACCCTTTGTTTTCAGCTCCTGGAACCCAGAGGCTCAGTCTGGAGCTGCCTGAGCCATGTGAAGGTGCGATAAATCCTCCCTGGCCCCTCTTTGCCCCCAGCCCACTCTTTTTGTCCCCGTTTTCCTTGTTTTGGGGTGGAAGATGGTGACGACATCCTTCTCTTTGCCAGCTCCACATGTCCTCGCCACCTCCCTGATGTCTGCTTCACTCCCTTCATCTCAGCAAAACATGCATCTTTGTTGCTGGAAGTTGCCACGGCGACTGGAAAATTGCAGTGACGTTGGGGTGGGCAATGGACCCGGGTCCTGAGCACCACCAATCGGTCCCTGAGACATTCCCAGGCTGTCAGGGCAGGGAACGGTGAGGGGGAATGACAACCTCAGGAGGGCATTCCCCGCTGTAGTAGGATTTCTTCCTGTTCCATTTATTATTGTCATCACTGGGAAAATAAAATATTTACAGGTCTATTTCCAAAGGGTTTTCTGGTCTCACAGATTTTCCGTCACCCGTGGAGTAAGAGGCAATTTAGTGGGAACAGCAGGGAACCTTCCAGGCTTGAGCAGCAGGAAACAGAGGAGGGCAGCAAGGTCCCTGCTGGGAGAGGAAGCGGCTCTGGGGCTTGGACAAGGATTGCAGGGAAAGTCCAGCCCCAAGAGTGAGGAGACAGCAGGAGCCCAGGTGAGGGGGTGGGAGACACTCAAGTGCCAGGGATTTGTGAAGAAGGCTTATAAAAATTCTGGATGTAATGAAAGGAGAGAAGAAAGACCAGGAGAACTGATCAGTTTATTCCAGGAGGAGTGAGATGGCTGCGGAGGAAAGAGAGAAGGAAATATGAGAGAGTTCAATAAAAGTGTGGACAATTGAGATGAGGTGGATTAGAAAAAAATATTCCCATTGTCTTGGAATACAAACCCCGTCCAGGACATCCAATAAAGGGACACAGCAGAGGATTTAAATCAAATCAAAGGAAGTCTTTTATCTGAGGAGCCCAGATGTGCCGCAAAGCGGGGACAAGGCCACCACCCCGGCAGCCACAGCAAAGGGACAGCGAGTGAGAAAGGCTCCTGCAAAAAACGATCCAGACAAAACCCCTGGCTTGGGAAATCCCTGGATTTGGCAACTGCTAGAAGCTGGAAGGATGGCTGGACACACCCCGTTCCTGATGCTGTGTCCTGGCAAACATCACTGCTTGTTGCTGCCAAGAAGACACCTATGGTCCAGGTGTGTGTGGCCACTGAGCCAACAAAAAACAAGAAGAAAAATGTACAAAACCCAACCCCCAAATGCCAACAGCTTTGCCACATCATGGGAGAGTTGCTCAGTGTCCCTGAAAGACAGAGCACAAGCACCGTGGGACGCGTCCCTGGTGCTCAGCCAGGGATGATGGGGTGAAACAAGCAGCCTGAAGTCTCTCCCTTCCCAGAGAAGGGGAAGGAAACAAGACCCTGGAGGATGGGCCAGGAAAGGGAAAGGCACATCTGCTGTGGATGTTTTCACTCCAGCTGGTCTCAGAGCCGCCTTTCACGGAGGACACACCAGGCAGCTCTCACCAGTTATTAAAATCTGATAAAAATTCCCCTCCAGTTAATTCTGCCGGCAGAAAGCTTCGGATCGATGCGCAGAGCTGTCCCTGTTTATTTATTTATTGACTCCCAACATGGAATTCGGCTGTACAATGATGAATATTGGGGTTTGCTGGAGAGAAGAAGCTTCTTGGGGAGAAGAAGTGGCTGTGGATGCAGAGCAGCAGCTGAGGAGCACCCACAGTGAGCTGGACATGGATCACCCATGCTGCCAGGGTTCAGGCTTCCCTCCAGGCACCAGTTCGTTGCTCCTGTGGTCCTGATGGTATTTTTGCTTGGGAGACCCTGGGCCCGTTCACCACGGCCTGGTTGGTTTCCCCAAATGCCACCTCACTCTTGCACTCCCTGCACCCATCCACCACCAACCCCAGCCATGGCCACACTTCCCAGAGGGATGCACAGAGACAGCCACACTCAGCTCCTTCCCACGCACTTTAATAGCTGCTCTGCTGGTGTTTCCTGAGATTTATATGGCTCTCTCAGGCTGCTTTTATGGAGTTGGAGTAATTGCTGTTTGTTTATCATGGATTGTGTGTCGATGGCTGGGTCACACTCCACATGCTCTGGCTCCAAAGGAGCCATCTGATACATTCAATTAAACTTTCTCCTTTGGATGCTTTCATCATTTCAGGAATTTCTTCGTCTGATGGAGGGTTATTGTACCTTTAAGAGCACAGACTTGCAGGGGAGGTGGATGGTGGCTCAGTCCATGCCACCAAAATAAGCAAAACTCAGTCCTTCACCCTTGATTTTCTTGGTACTTGAGGACATGGTTTAGTGGAGAACATGATGGTGCTTGGTGCTGGTTTGATGGTTGGAGTAATGACCTCAGAGCTCTTTTCCAACTTCCATGATTTCATGATACTGCACAGTCTCATCCAGCCCAGCCTGGCAACTCCTGGATCCCACTGTAAATGTTGGACTTGATGGTCTTTGAGGTCTTTTTCAACCTAAATGATTCTGTAATACTCTCACCCTGGAGGAATTCAAGCAAACCCCCTGGTGACGGGACTCAGAGGTGGGAAAAGCCCTTTCCCCGTGGCAGCTCATGCAACCCCATTCCAGCATCGCCTGCAGGAGCCAACAGTAGCCCCATGGGATAAACCTCAGCCTCCTGATGGCTAAAGCAGCATCTGAGCAAAATGCTGCGAGTTGAGTCCATCAGGGACCAGGCCAAGAGACAAGAGAAGGAAACTCCTTCTCCAGCCCCTCGGCTTGGGAGCAGCTGTCCCTGTGCTCCGGGGAAGCCAGGCACCAGCATCCACTCCTGGCACATCCTGCCTGTTCCAGCCACTCATTCCAGCCTTACTCACAGCTAAGGGCCATGCAGCACCGGCAGAACAGATTGCTGTCACCATCTTGGAGCTGAAAAGGAAGGAAAACCATGTGGGGAGTGTGTTGGAAAAGAAAATGCCGTAAAAAAATCTGCATAAACGAAAAAAAGCCTTTCCCTCAGCCAGGGCCCTACAGATGGGCTGTGGCTGCTGGGTTGTGGAGGGGAATGGGCAGAATGGGGACAAGTCAGTGCTGAGCAGAAGCTCGGGCAGAGGTGACGGGCAGAGTCACCCAGCAGGGACACAGCACCAGCCTGGGTGAGCTTTGGCAGCTCAGGTTCAGGTCACTCTGAGGGTCTGACAGACCTCCCCTCACACCCAGCCAGTGGGACCAAATCCCCCCAGGGCAGAGCAGGACCAGGTCAGGAGCTGCCTCGCATCATGTCAGGAACAAGAGAACCATGGGGAAAATCCCAATCCCCGCTCACAGAACCTAGCCCTCCCCCTCCTGCTGCTGGAGCTTTTATTGCCTCCCTGAGAGCTGAGCTGCACTGAGACCCAGCTTCTACCAGCTGGGGACTTAATTAGGTCAATTAATTAAGATCATTATGACATCTCCTCATCAGACCTCCATGGGAAATGTCAGGGGGGAGTGTGGAGCAGGGACCTTGTCTCTCAGCTCCTGTGGGTGCCGTGGAAGCTCCCTGGTCCCACAGTGCCTCAGGCAGCTCAGGATGGGGGGCTCTGGTGATGGGACCCTCCCAGGGCTGTGCTCCCAGCTCATCCCAGTCCCTGCAGCTCACCCATGTGGTTCTTTTATCCATTTATCACAGAAAAACAAGGCCCAGCACCTCTGTTCTTCTCCACCCCACCTGGTTCCTACAAGACAGCCTGGATTTTGTTTACTGCTAGGATTACTTTACTCTTATTTCTCTCTAAAATCTGGGCCATTTGTTTGAAATAAAACCAGTGACTTAACAAGGAAGAGAAAAAAAAAACAACCCAATCCTCATGGTATTGCCTTTCAAAACATTTTGGTTATTTGAACATTTCTGTCACTTCTAGAGGAGTAAGAACTGCTGGAATTTAACTCACACTCACAATGGGTTTATTTCTCTCCTCATGTACTTCTAAGTAAATCTGGTACTGGGGAAATAAAACCTGTCAAGCTGCATCTAACATACTCCAATCTCAGAATGCCTCTGGAGTTGCCTGGGTGGGCACCCACCACCTCTGCAGGAAGAGAAGGACCCTGTTTGGCATCCCAGGTGGCAGCATGTCTGCTCCCAGCTGGCACAGCTCAGCTTTCTTGGGATGAGAGTGCTAGGATGAACAATCCTGGCTCAGCCTCCGGGGGACAAAGGTGCTGGGATGAACAGCCCCAGCTCAGACTCCTTGGGACAGAGGTGCTGGGATGAACAATCCTCGTTTAGCATCCTTGGGATGAGGGTGCCAGGATGAACAGCCCCACGGCACAGCCGGCAGCCTGTCAGTGAGTGTTTATCTCCTCTGACACCTTCCCTCAGAGGTGGCTTTAATGCGCTGCACATTCCGATTTGGGATTAGGGAACGGACGGAAAGGTCAGCTGGATCAATGGTGATTAGCAGAAAAGGACCTAAAGATCCTGTTGTTTGCTCTGCATTAACGATCCGGCTGCTGAGCCAAGATTCCCTCGAACCACTTGAGACATGAAAGGACAAACACAGCACTGAGATTAGAGCTGCAATCCCCACACCTGCCAGAATCCTGACACCTCTGGGAAGGCAGTGACGCCAGGCCGGGCTCTGGACTCATGGCTGGGATCTGTCCACCAGCAGGGAAAGAGGGGAATGAGGGCAAAGGGGCATTGACCACAGGAAGGAAAAATGGGAATGAAGCCCAACAAACACACGCTGGTGGAGGGAAAGCAGTGACAGCAGCAGGAGTGCTGACGTTCCCCTGGGGAACACATGGCATGGGGTTATTTTACCATGGAGCATCTGAGGATCATCTTTAATTGGCCCCAAGTTGTGCCAGGGGAGGTTTAGATGAGATGTTAGAAAAAAACCACTTTTGTAGAAAAGATTGTTAAACACTGGAATAGACTGTCCAGGAAAGTGGTGGATCACCATCCCTGGAAACATTCAAAAACTCTGTGGATGTGTCACTTGGGAACATGGTTTAGAGATGAACATGGTAGTGTTGGTGTGTTGGTCATTGGATTTGATGACCTTAAAGGTCTTTTCCAACCTTAGGGATTCCATGATTCTGTGAATCCACCTTCCCAAGCACACTGGTTGGCACCTGGGACCTGCACTGGACACGGATCACATGGAAATGTGGGATGGACAAAGACATCCTGGGGGTCCCACAAGGCTGAGCTGCCTGGGCTGCCCCAGCTTCATTCCTAGAACTCCATGGAGGAGCAGGGGCTGCCTGGCCAGGTTTGACCTGCTGCTGTGGGAACAATTCCCAGCCAGCCACATCCTCCTGGAGTTCACTGATAGGAGAGCCATAATTTGTCCAGAGCATAGGGTGAGGATTCTTCCCAACACATCAGTTTGATTTTAGCCCATCTTCTGAGCATCACTTGTTGCATCTTCCCACCTCTCCTTTCAGATTTTCCATAAAAGATTCATTTAGATTGAAAATTATATTTTCAACACGTTAATTAACTACTAATTGCTGATTAGAAACATATTTACCAAGGTCTAACAACTATGTAACAAGTGATGTCTTACTACCCCCTCCTTCCCGAGGATTCAGACCTGCGGAGGGGCTGTTCAATAAGGAACTGGCGTGTGGGTAATCTGCAGGCACAGAGCGGCTTTCCCAAATGGGAGAAGACAGCTCGTTATGTTAATGAGATGCCAGCTGATTATGAGAAACACATTGATACAGGTTTGGGCTGTGGTGTAACTGATACAGATCTACTGTGTTCAGTAGCTGTGAAACCTCAATCAATATGTTTCTCATAATCAGCCACCATCTCGTGCACATAAATAACATCCCTGATGGCGAGAAGAGCTGCAGTTCCCAGAATTTAATAAGAAATCCCCTCTCCCACCCCCTGCCTCCCCCTCCCCGCTGCAGCTGGAATGCTGGGATGGGGCTTTGCTGCTCACCCACTGCCCATGTTGGGGGTCCAGGGCCCCCACGGTGACCTGTGCCCACCTCCAATGGCCTCTGGAGGAGAGGCCTGGGCCACTTAGGTTTCCTGGACTGAATATTCCATGAACCCCAATATTCGATGAAACCCTGTATTTCCTGAATGCCTCATGGTTACTTTGAGGTCCGAGAGCCCCAAGGCTCTTAGGACAGTCCAGCCAGAGGATGTCCTTCTCTCCTGACTTCCAGCCATTCAAGGCTGGAAATGGAATTTGGCTTGAATGGAAAACCATTCAAGGTTTTCCATGGTGCAGAAGGAAGGATATGTCCAATGGCAGACGCATGGGGAGCTGATGGCTCTCTTACCTCTTCCTAAAGCTGTTCCCTGCTACTTGGTGTCCTCATCCCAGCCAGCCCCTGATTCCTCCTGGGTGCCTTCACCTTCCCTCACCAATTTCCCAAGCTTCAAAGCCCCCCATCTAACTCTGATACCATCGATCCCCATCTTTCCTGCTGCTCTATTCCCTTCCTGGGGGTTTGTGCTCGGCTCTGATCATCATTAAAAAAAGTATAAATAGATGGACATTTCACCAAAATTATTGCCTTAAGAAAGAGCAGCATTTTGGCTGATTCATAAATTTTGACTGAAGAATTTTCTTGTTTCATTCTCACTTTCCCCCCTCATTTTGCCTTGGCAGCCCTGTGGCCACCAGCCTTTCCTCAGCAGCAAGAGTCCAGATGAGAATAAACTCATCCCTGGGCAAAACCTTCTGCTCACTGTGACACGTCTGTGCTTCAGGGGACAGGGATGGGGGACAAGTGGGAGGAGAGCAAGGGGAGATGCCAAAGGGGCTCTGGACAGGCAGAGAAGGAGCAGATGAGCATGAAGTCAGAGAGAAAGAAGAGACTAAAAAAGCCTTTTTTGGAGAAAAAAGGTAAATCAAGAGGGATGAGAACAGAGCAGAGGGTGACAGAGGGTGCTCAGCCCACACCTTGTGAATGCCACAGAGAGGCAGGCAGGGAATTGGTTTATTATTATTTTTCCTTTCAGCTTTCTTCCTTCCTTTTATCTTTGATCAGGAAACAAGCTGATTTTAATTAAAAAGCCCTCCAATTAATGCTGCCCTGGAGTTTTCATTTCCTGGGCTTCAGTAATTTGCCAGCCCAGGTTCTGGAGATTTTGTGTTCCCTTTTGTGAAATAAATAACAACAAGCAGGATGACACAGGAAGAGGAGCCAGCACTGGCTGAGGGAGCAAAGGGGCGGCTGTGCTGGGGGGACCCTCGGCCAGGCCAGGGGCAGGGGGGCTGTGGTGGATTATGATGGTGGTCACGGGGGATCACTCCTTGCTCAGTCTGAGGTCACAGCCACACTTGGCATCTCTGTTCACAGGAGCTGCACACCTTGGGTGGGCTCTGCAGGCACCACAGGGCCCAGTCGTGGCAGCTTTCCCCATGACTCCATGGGAGCATGCCCACTGTCCATTATTTCCCATTCCCTGGCCAGGAGAGAGAAGCAGCAGGAATTGTCGAGGTTTTGGGGCTCCAGCCCTTCCCTGGAACATCCACTGTCCCCTCTCTGGTAATCAATGACCCCCAGGCAGGAGCGAGGGTGAGTTCCTCTCTTTCCTGGGATGAAGCAGCAGGAATTGTCCAGGTTTTGGGGCTCCAACCCTTCTCTGAAATATCCATCAACCCCTCTGCTCCCTTCTACAGATGGCAAAGGCAAACTTCAATATTTTAGATGATCACAGACTCAGCACAGGACTCCAGCAGGCAGTGACCCCTGGGCAGGAGTTGGGGGGAGTTCTCCTCTTCCTTGGGATGAAGCAGGGGGAATCATCCAGACTTTGGGGCTCCAGCCTGTCCCCTGGACCAACTCTCATCCCCATTTGCAGACCAGATATCCTGGAGCAGGAGCACGGGTGAGTCCTGTTCCCTGGGATGTTCAGGCCATGGAGGTGGCAGTTTCCCAGACACTGGCAGAGTGTCCGGCAGGGACCTCGGGCTGCCGTGGGGCCAGAGGGGCGTGGGACCCCCGGCCCCCCTCGGGCACACTCCCTATCTCTCACACACATACCCACAGCTGTAAGGTACAGAGCCCCAGGGAAAAAAAAAAAAAAAAAAAAAGGAAAAAAAAAAGCTTGTGAAAAGCCTTTATTATCCCAAATCCCATCTATTGTTAATGGGATCGTGAGTAGGGAGTGTTTGGAGAATTCATTTGTGATAAATATTTATACGCCGTGTTTTTGGACTGTTATCTGCACAGCGTGGCTGTTTGATCTGGTGTAGGGCTTTCTTTAGGTCATTTACATCCCCTTTTGCATCAACCCTTGTCCGATAGCAGCTATCACATAATTATGTTTCTTTTGCTTATCCCTAATCCTGTCAAACCACCTACTTATCTCTAATTTCCCGTCCATTACCCGCATTGGGGGAGCTCAGATCTTTAACACAGGGCAGAGAAGGCTCCGGGGGCTCCGCGGGCTGTGGGGGCACCTCTCCAGTGCCAGGGGCACCAGGGCAGCCTCAGCCCTCCCTCCGGAGCCCCCCGCCCACGGCAGGGGCTGGCAGCGCCCAAAGGGGCTGTGAGGGGACCTGCCGGGGACATTTGTCATGCTGGGGACAAGCCGCGGGCTGAGCTGCAAAGCCGGAGCCCAGGGCTGTGCTGAGCCGCAAAGCCGGAGCCCAGGGCTGTGCTGAGCCGCTCTTTGGCGATCACTTAAAACCAAAAAAGCCAGCTCGACTCCACGGCAAAAAGCTGAATGAATGCAAGCCGAGGGTGCAGCAAAAGCACAGCTTTTTAAAATCCTTCTTTGTCTGGATTTCCCTCCTCGCAGCACTGGCAGGGACGGGCAGAGCTGGGCATTGGCGGCGCCGCTGCTCCCCGGCGGCTGCAAACCGGAGCCGCTGCGAGCCTCGCTCGGCAGGAGCCCCGGCAGGACACGGGGCACGGGGCACGGCAGGCGCTGCCACGGCAGAGCCAGCAGGCAGCCTTGCATCTGATCTGACGGAGAGGGACCGCAGCAAGGGCGCTTGCACGAAGGATTTCTTTTCCGCGCCCATCAGGATCACTGAGCCAATATTCCCGAACCCGGCTGGTCCCAGACTGCCTGAAAAGGCATAAACCCACCCACATCTTATCCCTCCGAACATCTGCTAAGCAACTTCCACAGGCGCTCCCACAGGACTGAGCTCCTCCGTGGCCTCCGTGTGAGGAGTCACCGTCCCGCGTGACCGAGACTTGGCACGGCTCGGACCGAGCCCTTCCCCTCGCCCTTCCGAAAATCCACCGCTTCCTGCCCAGGCTTTTTCCCAGCTATTTATAGAGCAGGGCTCACAAGGTGCCCCTGCGGAGAGTTTTCCCTTGGGAAAGAGCCGGCTCCGTGCCCTGCCAAGGCACATCGGCGGGTGTGCGGCTGCCCCGGCTCAGTCAGCGCCGCGACCCAGCTCTGCCTGGGCGTGCGAGGGGTCCCTGGCACGGCCAGCTCCGGCACTGCCCATCCTGTCACTGCCCATTCTGTCACTGCCAGCCCCGACAGTGCCCACCCTGGCACTGCCCACCCTGGCACTGCCCACCCTGGCACTGCCCATTCTGTCACTGCCCGCCCCGACACTGCCCACCCTGGCACTGCCCATTCTGTCACTGCCCATTCTGTCACTGCCAGCCCTGGCACTGCCCGCCCTGACACTGCCCATCCTGGCACTGCCCATTCTGTCACTGCCAGCCCTGGCACTGCCCGCCCTGACACTGCCCACCCTGACACTGCCCATTCTGTCACTGCCCACCCTGGCACTGCCCATTCTGTCACTGACCACCCTGGCACTGCCCATTCTGTCACTGCCCGCCCGGCACTGCCCACCTCGGCACTGGCCATCCCAGCCTTAGCCCCGTTCAAAACCAGCCCCAGAGACTGGTCCCAGTTCAAACCCAGTGGCAGATGCGTGGGCAGGGCCGGTCCCACCAGGGTTTTGGACTTTGCGTGGTGAGATGTTGCTCAGTGCGTTCGTCCCTTGGGCACTTTGCAAATGCCACATGAGAACCATCCCGGTCCCATGGCAGGCACAGAAGTCACCCAGCACGTGAGCACAGCCCCGTTGGTGCCTGCCCGCCCCGGGAAGGATTCAGGGGGGCTCACTTGTTTGGATTGATGCTCCACTCCCCTTCGCTCTCCTCCCCACATCCCTGCTTGGCCCCAGCTCCAAGTATTCCACAGCCTCACCTCTCTCCTCTCGCAAAGGCATCCTGGGAGCCAGCGTTCAGAGCCAGGCTGGACAGGCTGGGAGTGACCTGCTTTAGCACAAAGTGTCCCTACGCATGGCAGGGGGTGCAATGAGATGGGCTTTGAGGTGCCTTCCAACCAAACCATTCCGGGATCCAAAGCAGATTTCTTACCATGAGCAGAAACTCCGCTCAATGCCTGTCACTACCCAGGAGTGAGGACAATCCCTGCAGCAGGGACAGGACAGGGAGCTTGTCCACTTCCTGGATGCAGAGGAATTGCTCCCAGAGGCCCTTACAGGTGTCCATGAAACAAGAGAGGGGCTTCCAGGATCCCTGAGAGGGATGGAGCCCCCTCTGGTCAGGTCCTGGCTGCAGAGGGAAGGGCTGAATGTTTCAGAGGCTGAACGTCTTTGTCTCCAGGAATGGAACTCAGAGTGTCTGGCTGAAGTCGGGGATTAGGAGGGGATTTGCTGCTGGTGCTGTACCTGGCCAGAGCAGCAGAGCCCAGTCCCCAGAGCTGTCAATCTGGTACCTTTCACCAGCACTAAAATTCAATTAGTTAAAACAACAACAACAACAACTGTGGCTCCACACAGCTTGTGCCTCACACATTTGATCCCTTTTATTGCTCAGCCTTGCTCAGAACCCAGCCAGCAACATCCCAGTGACTCCCACTAGTTCCCTTGTTTTATTCTACCAGGATTAAGTCGACCCTACAGTCTCCAGCTGTTTTGTGGTCAGGCCTGGATACATCTTTATACTCAAGCTACATTATTAAGTGGATTGTGGCCAAACTGACAGAGCTGCTTCAGGGAGGACAAGGCCATTTAGGTCAATGATGGTCCTGCCAGCTGGAGGGACACCCGGGACTCATGATTTGCTAGCAAAGCTCTGGACTGTTGTCTTAGCCTCACTTGATGTCCCAGATGGGGCTTCTGTGAAAGCCCTGACTCCAGCAGGAATGTTTGATTTCTTGGCAGAGAGATGTAACAATCTGCCTCGGAGTATTGCAGGAAGATTTTGTGTCCATTGTGGTTGTCCATCGCATCACTTCATCTCCCATTGTGCAGTCCGCCCTTCAGCCTTCCCAAACAGAGTCTCCACTGGATGCTGGCACCTCCCACTGCCCCTCGCAGCCGGGTGGGGATAAACATGGAGACAAGAGCCATGTCCTTTAGCTGGTGGGAGTCACACCACTGGGAACTGAGATGCTGTTAAACAGGCCTGGTGACCCCACATGCTGACCCCAGTCTGTGCTCACTGGGTCACCCAGAGGTGTGTGACATGTGGTGCACTGCAGTGTCATGATGGAATTAAAACGATACAGTGTGATATGGTGTGATATGATGTGATATGATGTGACATGATGTGATACTCACCCCTCATCCATGCTGACATGTCCGGCCAGGGATGCTCCAGGAGCAAGACCCTGGTGGGAGGGCTGGGGGCTGCCTGGAATATGGTTTTTCCTGAGCCAAGTGGGATGACTCAGGAGGAGAGTTAACCAAACAAACACGTGGGTTTGTTCCCAGGTTAAAACACCCTTTGTGTTGTTAATGAATAGCAGAAAAAGGGTCACAAAAGAAAGAGATGAAAGCTTCATCCATCAATTCCTTGGAAGTGAGACTGTGATTTATGGAACTCCCCTGAACATCGGGGTCTGTGAGGCTCTCAAACTTTTCTCAGGAACCAGCAGCATCCAGGCTCAGTGTTGAAGTGAGGGAGGGATCATGGGTCACCATTTGCCAATGGTGTGTTCTGCAGGGTGGGAGAAGGTTCCCAGCTGGGCATCACCTGGGTGGCAGCAGCTGGACTCCCCTGGCAGCCTGAGCGCCTACCTGAAAACACAGAATCCCAGAATGGTTTGAGTTGGAAGGGACATTACAGCCCATCTCATTCCACCCCCTGCAATGGGCAGGGACACCTTCCACCAGCCCAGGTTGCTCCAAGTCCTGTCCGACCTGGCATTGGACACTTCCAGGGATGGGGCAGCCACAGCTTCTCTGGGCACCCTGTGCCAGGGACACACCACCCTCACAGCCAAGAATTTCTTCCCAATCCCCAATCCCCCTTGTCTGGACCCTACAAGCCCTTGTCCAAAGCCCCTCTCCAGCTCTCTTGGAACTGTTTTAGACACAAGAAAGAGCTGTAAGGTTTCCATGGAATCTTCTCTTCTCTAGGCTGAACATCCCCAATCCCCTCATGTTCCACCTAAGCGCATGTGGGACACGTCCTGGTGTTTCCTGCCCTCTCCCAGAGCCACTGCTGTCCTGATGCAGAGTGAGGGCAGCACTGATGACCTTTCCTGGAAGCGACTGGGGCTGATGTGCATTTACCTCTGGAGCTCTGCAAAGCTGGTCCTCCTGCAGCACAATGACACCACCTCCATGTGTGACTCATACTTTTCCCCCTGCCTTGGTCTTCTAGTTTTTCTAATTACTGTGAGCTTTGCAACTGTGAGCATGTAATGTTCCAGCAATGTGTGTGTGATTCACTAACGCAGGGAATGTGCTCCCAGCCAAAAGGGACTTGGAGATTTTTCTGGCATCAGCCTGCGACCTGGAGAGCAGCCAGAAAATCTCACCAAGGTCATTTCTTTCTTTCACTTCTTCCTTGTGCTCCTATCTCTCCCTCAGTCCCTCTGCTCCCTCCCCTCTTTCCTCCAAACAACACTCAGAAGCACCTTGTTTATTACTCATCAGCATTCCTGATATAAAACCTCCCTGAAATGCCAACCCCACCACAGCAGTACATACTCCTTCCAGCGCATGGCCTCCTGAGAGCCACTCCCGCCTGGGACCACTGGCACAGCATAGACTTCAGCTGGGACACACCGACCTTCCCTGGGACACACCAACCTTCCCAGGACACAGCTAGATCTCCCCAAATAATTTAGGAACTTCATTTCCAAAGGGATTTATGCACTAAGTTGCTTAGAAACTCCTATAGGAGTTGTGTGTGTGTGTCTGTCCATCCCTGTGCATCCATCTGTCTTCCCCAAGTTCTCACCACCAGAGGTGACCTGGGGATATCCCAGAGTGGGATCCTGCCCCCCCCCGCCCACACTTGCCCCCTTAGTTCCGTGCCTGGTCCAGCAGTGGCACTGGTGGGAGTGGGGAGGGAAGGAGCTCAGCCAGACGCAGACGGAGGGCTCCTGTTGTGCATGGAAATAATCTGGCAGCCCATGAATGTCTCTGGAAGTGGGAGAAGCAGCATTCAGACTGTTATCAGCTGTAACAGGTTAGTGTTAGACTCAAAAGCCTCTGCCAGAGGGAAGGGAGGAGGGAGAACATGGCACATCCTTGGCAGTGCCCTGTCTCAGCCCCACGGATGCCCTGTCCCAGAGGAGAGTCTGTCCTCACCCAATATCCCCTCTGAGGACAGGGCAGGATGCTCTGACACCTTCTCCGTGTTCATGCAAGTCCCCAAAGCCTCTGGGCAGCTGCAGTGGTGGGTACTCCCTTCTCCTGGCTGGCAGGGGCTGAGGAGCCACTGAGACCCCTCACTGGTGTCACACTCACATTCACACAGTGACTGGGTCTGCTTGTCCTGCAGACGGTGACCTGGCAGTGCAGATGGAGAGGGGGAAGCCAGCAGACCCCTCACCTCAGGCCTCAGACCAGAGATAGCACAGTCACTAAATCCCTGGAAAGCCCTTCCGACCCCAGTGTTGGCTCTCCCCGTTCCCTGCAGTCTCCTGATTCTCCCTTCCTTGGCGCACAAATCATGTTCTCATGGTGCTTCATCAGACTTCTCCTACCAAGTCACCTTTGTCCTTGCTGAGGTTTGGGGTTCATTGGCCTCATGCCACTGACAGGACCTTGAGAAGCCAGATGAGACACACTCGAGGTCACAGAAGGTGAGAATGTCCGTGAAACCACAGGGGGGTGCACAGCCTGGAGTGGTGCTTTGCCATCACAGAACACATATCATGGGGCCAGGCCATGGGCAAGATTACAGCCCTTAGCAAAGACAGCAAAGCAGCTGGACAGCATCGTCCCCCCTCCATGTCCTGCAGGGTAAGGTGACCATTTTGCAAAGAACCATTGCCTTTGGCACACGTTCATGCTTGGCCGAGCTGTGTGTGCCGTGGGCAGGCAAGTGCACACGGTGTGAGCACGAGGGATGCTTTGGACCATCTCCCCAAACAGCATTTTTCTGAATTCTTCATCCATGAGATCACAGATCAAGGCAGAGTTGAAAGCAGTGGCCAGATCCCTTTTCACAGCCCTAGAACAAATACGCTAAAAGCTTCCCCTGTGTGTGTGCAGATTAAGTCGTTAATGAATATTTTTGCTAAGCATCAGAAATCTGGCTGGTGTTGGAGCACAGCTCAGCCAAGACCTTGGAGACTTGGCTGAAAGGATTCAACAGCAGCAACAGCGCCAGGGGCCTCCAGAGCTGGGAGGACACTTGTTAGTCCTGCAACAGCTCCGAGGTCACCAGGTGGTTTTCCAGTCTGCTGTCCTGTCAGGAGTGTGCTGGGGAGGGGACATCCCATCCACCTCCTCCAGAGAAAAGGGGGAGAACCTACAGGGTTGCTCAGCTGAAGGGCAGATACCAGCCAGACACAGGTTCCTGCTCATTTGCATGGAGAAAGGAAGGATCCAGGTCACTGCACACCTGGCAGGTGAGCTGTGATGAGGAGCTGTGACACATCTGTGGTCCTTCAGGTACGCCTGTTCTACACGACCCAGCTACATGCCCTGTGCCAGAGCCATCGGGACACTTCACCAGCCTGACCCTACTCTGACTCTCCAAGGGCAGGTTGTCATCAATGAGCCCAGAGTGGTCAGATCTCAGCCCTTGTCCCTCTCCCACTGTCTGCCCTTCCCTGTGCCCCGACCAGCCACTCCAGCAGTCACACAATTGGTCTGGGGTGCCCAACACATGCTGGGCTGTTGGGATATCCCACACAGGCTGGGCTGTTGGGATATCCCACACAGGCTGGGCTGTCGGGATATCCCACACAGGCTGGGCTGTTGGGATATCCCACACAGGCTGGGCTGTTGGGATATCCCACTCAGGCTGGGTTGTCGGGATATCCCACACAGGCTGGGCTGTTGGGATATCCCACAGAGGCTGAGCTGTCGGGATATCACACACAGGCTGGGCTGTCGGGTTATATGCCCAGCACAGGCTGGGCTGTCACTGCCTGCAAACCAGGGGATGGAATTTGATTTCTAGTTATTTCTCAGTGAGCAGGCAGCTGACTGGGGCTTCGAGATGGAACCAGAGCTGTGTGCCCTCAGTGGGACTGTCCCTGTGCAAAACCCAGTTTAAGCCACTTTACAGAGAAGGCAGAAGTAAATCTGTGAGGTTCTGCAAATCACCAGGGACTGCAAACTATTCATCTGGATATCCAGTGAGTGAGTGTGCAAACATGTGTGCGTGTGCATGCACAGCTGAGCCCTGCACAGGAAAACCCAGGAAATGTGGGGAAATGGAGTCAGCAGACTCTTTGCTGGCAGAGATAATGCCAAAAACCAGCCCACCACTCAAGAACAGATGGAGGTCTGTGTTCCCACTGGAGAAAAAAAAAGGGGTCTGCAAAGAAGGAAAAGAAAAGAGGATAAACTGACCTGGATAGGACAGTGAGCTGCTCCAGCTCACATTTTCCAGGCATGGTGCTCAGGCAGCTTCATGGATGTTAATTAAGACTTGTGCCCTTCCCAGGGGATGCACTGAGGTACTACAAATAATGGTATTACCAGGAGCATCGGTACAGACAAGTTAATTAAGGATGATATTGGAAAGATGGAAGGCTGTTGGGATACAGAGAGAGGGAAGAGATGGTGTAGCTCTCCTGGTGATGGATGAACCCTCTCACCCACCCAACAGTGCCATTCGGCCAGGCCACTGTGACACTTCCAAGGACTTGTCCTGCCTCATTAGAGACCAAAGCCTGACTTAGCCAAAGCCTTGCAGCTGCTCTGTGGAAAGGCTGGAAATAAACCCAAACTTCTCCTTCAGGGAGAGGAGGAGACCCCAATGAATCCTGTGCTGTGCTGCCCACCACCACCCCAGGCACCAGGGGCACAGACCCCCTGAGCATGAGTGCTTCCTACCAGGCCTGGGGCAAGAACCAGCAACTTTGCTGGATGTTTGACCCATGATTTTTTCACAAACTGCCCGTTTTCAGCCTCGGTAGGGTCAGGATGTGGCCACACTGACCATGAACAGTGCGGCAATGGTCACGTTCACAGCTGTTTGGGGACACAGCTGCCTGTTGCACTGTTCCTCACGTGCATAAAGAGCCAGCAAGGACAGTGGGGAAAAAACATAGCCCTGTGATGTGGGGCAGTTGAAGATTGGATACGATCTGGTCTGATTTCCTGTGATTCTTTCCTCTGGGGGAGCCCATGTGGATTCCAGGCCAACAGCATGGGCCGGCAGCTCTGAACAATGGCCGGAGCACCCGGCCGTGCCAGCAGAGCCCTATCAGATCCAGCAGTGACAGAGGGGGCTGGCCGGGCTCCTGCAGCTCCTAGATACATCCCTGCATTGTCTGGAGCATTTATTTCCATCCAGTTTTGGCAGCCAAGGTCCTTGGGACGCTTGGGTGAGGCAGCTCCTGTTGTGTTAGACTTCCATTTTCCTTCCTGCTCTTCCTCTTAAACAAAGCCATTATCACCACCCTGATCTGACTGTGGGACAGGGTGGAGAGGGCTCCTGCAAAGCCCTTCCCAGCCCCCTTGGCCCCTCCGTTTGTCACCTGAGTGCTGTGATGGAGCCCCTCCGTTCATCACCCGAGCCAGGGCAGGTCTCCTCTGTTCATCACCTGGATATTGGGAGGGGGCCCCTCCGTTCATCCTCTGGGCACTGCGACTAGTCTGCATTCTTGGAGCACTTTTGGAAAAGTCTGTGGCTTCTTTAGAAACATCAAAAAGAAGAAAATTATTCCAGCATAGCAAAGTGCTTGCTAAGACTGGACAGACAACAGACCAACAGTCTGCACGGATTTGCTGTGGGAGGAAGGAGCAGAGGAATATGGGTCTCCAGCCACCAAAGCAGGGATGAAATGCTCTGGCTGGGGGCACCTGGAGGACACTGCCCAGAGGAAAGTTTAACAGGAGCCATGGGTCACCTCTCCAGCAGGTCTCCTTCTCCAGGCAGAAGCACAGCAAAGCACTGGAGGTATGTGAGAACAATCTTGGCCAAGGCCCAAGGCAAGAGCCTTTCCAGACCCCTAATCCAGCATCAGAAGAGCATGAGCTGAATACCACTCAGAGGAGCGGGGCTTCCAGGAATGTGTTCTTGCACAGGTAATTGGTGTCAGCAGCTCCTCTGCCCGGCCGCTCCCCTCCTGCTCCTGGGAGCACGGTGCTCGTTAGCCAGAGCAGGCACCAGCACCGTGCACATACACACCCCTGCAGAACACAAACCATCCCACTTCTCCATCCTAAACCCCTCAGATGCTTTCGCTCATCTGGAGCTGCTGTTTTGTTCATCACGCCTCTTCCAGTGTGTTCCCAGAGTGTGCTCAGCCTGTACTAATTACAGTGTGGAGAGGCTGGGATGTGAGTGTGGAGCAGACATGGATTCTGGGAGTCATGAAATGCTCCCTGCCAAGGCTTCACATGTGCTTTTGTACTCAGTCATTGTTTGGCTGCTTTGTTTTTTTCCCAAAGAGTTAAGCAGATGGATGGGAGCACTCCCTGGATGTGCCCATGAGCACATGGAACCTTAGGAAATCCACTCAGGCTGGAAACTCTTCGGAGGAGCAGAGGTGGGAGTGGTTTGCTCAAGAAGTGGAGAAAGTACTGAGAGGAAGAACAGTGAAGTGGGAGATTGGTGGTCTAAGCCTGATTCAAGCCACAAAGTCCAGGAAAACCAAAGGTATGTCCGGGCTGGAATAAATCCCATTGCCTGTGGTGAGAAGCTGCAGCAGTCCCTGTCCTGGGAAATCACTAGTGTGGGCAGGGAGTGCTGGTTTTGCACCAGAGTCTCTTGTGCTCCCAAATAACATCATCAGTGAGACAACAGATGGACTTGAGCACCCTCCAGAGCTTCTGGACATGGCTGGTCACAGCCTCAGTCACCTTTGCTGGTGCCCTCCATCTGCAGGAGCATCCCTGGATTCCCCCGCCCTCCTGCAGTGCTGATCTCCCCTCCAGCTGCAGTGAGGTCTCAGTCACCTTCCCATCCTCTGAGCCTCAGCTCCCAGGGCAGCTCAGCCTCCCCTCTGAACTTCCCATATGTTCCTGCCAGAGACTCCAGTGTCCCCCGCTCTGGTAGGTGACATTCCAGGTCACAGGGCTCTTAGTCCACCTGCAAAGCTGCCTTGATGGTGAGTGGGAAAGGTCTGTGTCGCAAATTCACCCAGTCACAGGTAAAGGGACCCACAGCAGTCCAGGAGCTCAGAAAAATGTCACCTGAAGGTCTTTTTTGGTTAACTCATCTGTGAAGGCCACTGTAGGGTAGTGCCAAGGACCCTCCAATGCTGATGGTGCTCAAAGTGCCACCACAGAGGGAACCAGGAAGGTGCAGGAGGCACAACGGGGAGAAATTCAAGCTGACACTGGCTGTAAAAGAACAGACAACTCAGACGGGGTCAATGTCTGCTTTAAAGCAGGATATTCCTGCCTCACAAACCTCCTATTGGTTCAGGGGGGCACTGGGATGGCAGGATGGCTCTGGAAGGTCATGGGAAGCAGCTGGACACCGGCACTACTCCCAGGTTACATTTGTGAGAGCTCTGTAAAATGCTTTAACAATGTAAAATACAAAGCCCCATTTTCCTCGAAATGAGGGATTCCTGGTGATATTAACACTCCCTTATCACTGTGGCTGCTGCAGAAGCACATGCACCTCATCATCTGCTGCTCGCCAGAGAGAGAACACCCCTTCTTCCCACACTTCATTCCAATGAAGTGCCTGTGAACATCATTCCCTCACGGATTAAACAGGTGGAGAGGGATGGCAACGAGCAGATACGGCATCAGCATCGAGCTTGGAGGGAGGCGGGTTCTCAGCTACAAGAGGCTGTGTGAAAGCAGACGGGCCTGAATATTATCCCACTGTCCCTGGTTTTCTCCCCATCCCATTTCTGGTTTCTCTCAGCGACCACGGGAAAAGCTTCTGGCCACCCAACGTGCAGAGGCAGCACACAAGGGCACCTGGAGGGATCTTAGACAAGTTGGATCATTTTCTGGCAGTAGGTAGGAGCCAAGCCTCTGCTTTTTCCAAGCTGCTTGGAGAAAACACACCCTGGCTCAGTCCCTTGCTCTGCAACTCAGCTCAGCCTCAGCTGATACAGGTGGGAAGTGTTTGCTTTGCTCTCGCTCAGGAGGACACATCCAACAGCCTCCCCACCACCCCAGCCTTGTTTCCATCTCACACAGTGAGGTGTGGCAAGAGCAGCCTTTGCCCAGGTTCAAGCAGAGCCAGGAAGCCCAGGAAATCTCAGGGGAAGGGAGATCTTTCAGTTATCCAAACTAACCTTCAAAGACCTGTGCAATATGTTTGGATGAGTTGCCTGCACCCTCCCAGCTCCCAAACCTCTCCAGACTCCTGGTCTGTGCTCCCGAGGCTTCCTGACTCATCCTCAGAGTTGTCCTGGACACATGGAGGGACTGGTCACACGCAGGTGTGGGGGTCATCCCTCTGGGAATGGCAAGGCCTGTGCCATCCCAAGGTCCTTCACCCCTCTGGGCACATCTCACCTGCAACACATTCCCAGTCACCCAGGCGAAGATAGGGATGAGCCGAAATGAATGGAGTTTGGGAAAAAAGAGATAGGGAAAGGAAAAGCCTTGGGAAGGGCCAAGTGGGCCAGCACTCCTCCTGCCCCAGGGAGGGTGGATGAACGAGACCTGGTGAGCTGCTCCAGCTGCAATTCCTCCCTGTGAATGAATAAACCAGGGGAAAGAAAATGACCAAGAATGCAGGACGCAGACACAGAGCTGTTTGCAAACAGGATGCTTTTAAAGCCGTCCAGGAGGCATGTGCTGGTTCTTTAATCCCCATCAGTTCATTTGTACCTACTAACATTTTACTGCTGCCCCATTACATCAGGACCTGGTGGGACTGGAGTGGTGGTAGGAGAAACTCAGGAAGTTGGGAATTTTGGGGAGATGAGTTATGTAGATCCCTTCTGTCACCAGGTCAGCTTTGGGTAGAACACTCAGGATACTTCTCCAAATTTGGGCAACCCCTCAAGCCTACAAAATTGGCTGAAAATGTGGAGCAGGAGCTCTTTGGAGACCTCACCTCCTTCCTGCTTTTGGACACACCAAAAATATTCACAGATGAGCTGAAAATGGCTAAAAAAAAAGGCAAGAGAGACCCTCCTCAGTTGCCCAAAGGTTTGGGTTTTGCAGCTGGGTGTCTCTGGGAACTCCAAGGATTCATCTGCTGCCCAGCAAAGTGCAACCCTTCCCCGGGTCCAGGAGTTCTGGTTTCCAGTCCCGGCCCTGATGCTCCAGGGATTCTGCCTGACAATGGAGCCAGTCATGGCAGCCAAACCTCTGGCACAATCAAAGAGTAATGAGGGGTTTAAAAGTTATTAGGAAAGAAATTCTTCTGGAGAGTGTATCAGGGCTGTCACCTGAGTCCCACTCACTGCTCGGTGACCCCAGTGGGGTGGAGGACATCTCTGCGAAAGGCACAGTACACTGGGAGGGAGTGGAGCAGGGAAAGTCCCTTGGAAATGCAATTTTTTTGTCTTCTCTGTGAGTACTTGGTGCAATCACACCAGACAGAATATGAACAGCAGCCAGCCAGGAGCCTCTTAGCAATAGTTATTTCAAAATAAGACCTTTGGCGAGCAGGTACCTCCTGTCCTGGCGGGGATGAACTCTCTCAGCCCGCTGGAGGACCCCAAGCAGGACATTCCTTCCTAAAAGGGGTAAAATTCAAATTAATGGGAATTTCCAGAATGTCTGTTAATTTCCCTAAATGCACCAGCGCTCAGACCACGGCTATTCCCATTCCTGCACCTTAGTGAGCATCAGCACTGAAGCACCATCCTGGAGAAAGGACAAACAGGCTGCTGAGAATGTGGGAATGGGCTTTGGTTACAGCAATAAACACTATTCTCCTGCAGAAAACAAGGAGGAGGGTGTGAAAAGGATGCACAGAAAAATTCAGGGAGAATGGAGAAAGAAAGAGGGATGAGATAAAGTTGGAAAGGGAAGGAAAGACGGAGAGGAGTTAAAAATCAGAGGCAGAAGTGAAGAGACAACGTGAGCCAGGCTGAGCCTCTCAGAGGGAGCTGATCCCCCCAGCCCAGCAGTGCTGCTCAGCCATTCCTTCCCCCTTGCCGAGAAGCAGGAATGCCTTTTCCCACTAGCACCATTTTGTTCCTACCCTGGTTTTTCCTCGCCTGCTTTGTTCTTCCCCCTTACAAGCCCTTGCTGAGGGTAAGCGTTAATTCTTTCCAGGTGCTCGTGTCTCGCCATCCTGCCGTTCCTGTGTGGCTCCCTGTGCTCCCCCTGCGTGTTCTCCATCAGATTCTACTTCACCTCCCCATGGGGCGGCACCCCTGGAGCCCTGGAAATGTCTGGCTATTCCCAGTCCTGAAGAGCTCAGCCCTGCCCACTGCTTTGGGCTGCAGCCTCAGCTTTGCTGGGATTGCTTTTCCATGGACAATCTATTTGAAGAGAGCTCCCTTCCCACTGCCACCCAAAGGGACCCCACTAACAGGAAGGTGACACACAGACCCTTCCCACCATCCAAAAGTGCTCAAAAAATCCCAGTGGGATAAGGGACAGGTTGAGGAAGGCTGCCTGAACTCCAGGGCCTCCTGCCCTGAGCTGATGTGAGCATTTGGAAGGGAAGCCCAATGAAAGACCACTGAAACAGCTCAGAGCCAGGCAAGGGAGCAGAGAGCACCTTGGCTCCTGATGTGTTTGCAATTCCTCAGCCTCCTGCCTCGCTCCTACAAGCTGAGGCCGGGATCCAAAGGTGAAATACCTGCATCTGCTCCTGTCGTGTCTGTGGCTCTGTGCAGACATTCCTGTCTCTCGGCATATAAAATAACCAGGTCCGTGTTCCAGGGCAGCCAGTGCCACAGCAGGGACACTTTATGATGTGTGAGCCTGACTCCCGGGTCTGGGCTGGGGGAAAGGGAGCAGAGCCTGCTTGCAAAGCAGGTGAGCCCTTGGCTGCTCGCTCTGCTCCTCTCTCCAGCAGACAGACACTATCCAAAGGAGGGAACGCCTTCTCCTGCACTCCCAGAAGGCAAATTCTTGTGGAGTCTGGTGATGTACAAGAGATAAAAGCTCCGATGCCCTTGGCTGCCAGACCACAGCACAGCACCTTCCCCATCCCGTCCACACCCCAGCACATGGGAACCCTCAAAACACCAGTCACCCCAGCCTTAGCTGTGCACTCCGCTCTGAGGGTCCATTCCCAGAGAAAAGGGGATCCCACAAAGTGTCCCCTGAGCCTGGAGAGGGCTCTTTGTGCCATGATACAGCAGAGTTGCACGTCAGAGAGTTGTAACGATGCTGTTGGTGCTGCTCGTGCCTGGAACAATTGAGATGACCATGGTGCCTGCTGGGGTTGTTTTAGCTGGTGTCTCTGCTGAACTTTCCAGCCCCAATCCCCTTGGCAGGGGGTACTGGTGGCACCAGCACTGTCACCTGCAAGGAAGTCCCCAGCCATCCTCTGGTCAGGCGCTCCCAGCCAGGTCAGCCCACACAGGGCTGGATGCTCCAGGACATGGAGCTTTTGGGGGCTTTCCCTTCTGGAAACACTTTCTCATTCCTCTTGCATTGAAAAATTCCATGGAAGAGACAGGGTCGAACGCCCAAGCAGGGAACAAGGTGGTGCACAGAGGGAGACAGGTGAACTGCCTCTGCTTCAGAGGGCATGAGGTGATCTGGTGGTGTATATTCCTATATACAGGTGCATATATGCTATATATAGGGATATATATAGATATATAGATATATATACATAAATCCCAAAGTGAGGGCCTTTCTCCCCCTGCTCCTCTCTCCCAGAGTTATTTCACCAGCTGCTGCCTCCAGTTTCCCAGGACTTCCAAGGGGAGGTGAAGATAAGAGACATGAGAAGGAGAAACACACAGGGCAATCCCGAGGAAATAAGGTTACTGGAAGCAGTGAGACAAGCTTCCTTCACGAGCCTGTTTTCCATTTCCTTCCCCTCCTCTGAAATTATCACGGAGAATTTTTTTCTCCCCCTCTTCACTGCCCAATATTTAATTGAAAACGCAGATCTGTAGCCCAGAGAGGTGTTATTTTCGGCGCACGAAATAGAGATATCTCCTAGCAGCTGTCAATCCTGCTGACCTTAGCTTCTGTGCAGGCTTTTTTTTTTTTCTTCTCTTTCCTTTCCTATTTTTTTTCCCACTCTCTTTTTTCCTCCAGCCAAGTTACTGTTTCATTGCTCTCCGCTGGGACTCTGACAAGAGCCGAGCTCCTCGCAGATGACACAGAATAATTGAGATGTCCTTCTGCTGACCTTCAGTCCCTGCCAGCGCTTCCCTCCCGCTGATGAGGGGAACGACAGCAGAGTGGCACCATGTGCTCGGTGCCCACCCAGCCCCACACACAGGGAGGAACATCCCCTTCCAGGGGGGGAAAGAAGCCAAGAGGGGGAAAATCCTCCTCAGGAACGCAGCGGTACCAGCACTAATGCCACCCGCAGCATGGCACAGCATCCACAGCAGGGGCAGCAGCACCCACGGGGAGCACATGGCAGTGCCAGGAACACGCATGGAAACACGTGTGTGTCAACATCCACTGCTGGCATTTCTGCTTGGCATAAACACAACCAGGGAGATCCACCCCACCACCCCCCTCAGGCTCATGGGCAGCAGCACAAAGACCCCGCTGGTGCAGGTGCTGGAAAGGGGTGGAGGCAGAGGAGCAGGGGGATCATGGGATCATAGAATCATGGAATATGCTGAGTTGGAAAGCACCCATAGGATCATCGGTCCAACTCCTGACCCTGCATAGACACCCCAACAATCCCACCCTGTCCCATTGTCCAAACCCTCCTGGAGCTCTGGCAGCCTTGGGGCCGTGCCCACTGCCCTGGGCAGCCTGGTCAGTGCCCACCACCCTCTGGGGGAAGAAGCTTTTCCTGAGATCCCCCCTGACCCTGCCCTGACACAGCTCCAGCTGCTCCCTGGGGTCCTGTCCCTGCTCACACCGAGCAGAGGTCAGTGCTGGCCCTCCCCTCCAGGGATGCTCCAGGGATGCTCCAGGGGGAAGATGCCGCGTGCCCAGTGGGCTGAAGGTGGAATCGGCTTCCAGATTTTACCTCACCTGGATTTCTGAGTCTGGAAGTGCCGTGATGGGAACACACAGCCCCTGTGCCACGCCGGGGACAGTGTGGTGCCCCCTCCCCGGGCAGTATGCACTCTGGGGCACTCCTGGTGTTAAAAGTTGCCTCAAACCAAAGCTGAAACAGTTGTTTCTTCCACATCCACTGTATTTGCATGGGAATCTCCCAGAAACACGGCATCAGTCTGACATTTCCCCTGGTTCCACAAGGGCTGCAGAAGACGAGTCCGAGTGCAGGCAGCAACCCTGACTATTAGCATTCCCTGGCCCAGGAGTTTCTCAGCAGAGGAAGGAAGAGGAGATAGAGGCACTGGTTTAGGTTATGGAAACATTTAAAAGAGGGCTATAAGCAAAGAGGGTTGTTTGCTGTTATTATCACTGTGCCCAGAGATAAGCCATGAGTGGGGACAGGCCTTCAAAACAAATGCGATGAGAGGCAGAGCCCAACCCAGAGAAGTTTACAGTGGGAATAAACACAGTGGGCAAGAGCTGGAGGGAGGGAGATAAGGTGGGATGGGGAGCAGCGAGCAGTGAAGGGGCAGCCCCCCACTGTCCCCACAACACTCCATCACCCCAGTGAGCCAAGGGTGGGCTCCCCAACATGGGCTTTATCCTGGGATTCTACAGCAAAGAGAGAAAAGGGAGGAAGGGCTCATGTCCTTCACCTGGAACTCCATGTCCAGCTCAGAGGAGGGCAGGCTATCAGGCTGCCTCTTTAAAAAACCCCAGAAGATTTCTCAGTGTGCCTTGTAAACAAAACTAAATGCATTTCAGAAAACACTATGACTAAACATTTTGACTTTTCCACTTGGCTCTTTTTGTTCACTTAATTTTTTTCCCAGTCTCCCCTATTCATCCAACTTGGCACCAAGTCACCGATAGTTTTGCTTGTCCCCAAAGCGGCGTTTCTGGTAAATACACCATTGTCCACCCTTGCTCCCCAGTGCTGGCCATGCCAACTTCCATTGTGCTGACAATTGATTCCAGGTGGGTTTTGCTCCCTTTTTTTTCTCCCTCAGCTATATGAAAATGCCTATACAAAATAAATATTGGTGACTGGGGTGAAGAAATCGTCTCTCAGAACCACTGGCCAGCCGGAGCTGAGCGTTCCTGGTGTGCTGAGTAGGAGGACAGATTGATGGGAACCTTCCTAAATCCATTAGCCCCAAAACAAACTATGAGAGATTGACAGGTCCTTTTTGTGACTGGTAAAGTTGGACACTCTAAGGTGAAACTGGAGCACGATGGAAAGACACTTCCAGAAATGCCCCGCTGCCTAATCCTGGGGCCTGGGAGCGGGTGCAGGAACACCCACTGGGGACACGCTGAGCTGGGAACAGTCCCAATGAATTTTAAAAGCAGTATCACTTCATAACTCCCTGATCGTAAACGCAGGTGCTGTACCTGTGCTGAGCCGAAAAACCTGAGGGTGGAGAAACACTTTGGCCCATCAAATTACTGGCTCAGGCTCTGAACAAGTGAGTTTTAATTCCATTTGTGCTCTGGGTCTAGCCTGAGATATTTCAAGCAATATCTGTAATAGTTTAAAGGCACGACAAGGTGCTGGGAGTTAAAGTGGGAATGTCTTAATTTTAGCTTGGGACCTTAAAAATACAGCGAAGAGCTTAGGTGAGACTCATGTGCAGAGTGGGAAACCTGCTGCCTATAAAACAGTCAAAAATGGAATCAACAGAGGTTAAATGTAATGTCTTTAACTGAGCAGAGACAGTTTCATTGTCCATTCACAGGGAAATGTCAACACCATTGTGGAAATATCTACAGCAATTTATAGCAGGGAATTATTTGGCAAAATGTGTTCCAGGTCAATTGATGGTCAATGGCTGAGATTTTGACTGCGAAATGCCATTGGAAAAAAGGGATGAGAGAGACACCTGTGTGGTGAGAAACACTGATTTCCAACCTATCCTCATTAAATAATGAGGACGGTAAAGATCATTTACTCCAGGGACTGATGTGTACAAGGATATGCATATTTTCTTCACAGGAGGGGTGGTCAGGCCTTGGAAGGGGCTGCCAGGGAGGTTTGGAGTGCCCAGCCCAGGAGGTGCCCAAGGCAGGACTGGCCGTGGCACTCAGTGCTCTGGGCTGGGGGACAAGGTGGGCGTCGGGCACAGGGTGGGCTCCCTGGGCTGGGAGGGCTTTCCCAACCTCAATGATCCTGTGATTTTCACTGTCCTGGGCACCTTGCATGTCCTTCTGTCTGGTTTCTCCTCCTGTCCCACGACCTGCAGAAAGAGATGAGACACCTACAGGGATAGAAGAATGCATGGAGAGCCCTAATGCCACTCACAGTGCTCCCATTCCAGTCTGTCCATGCAGCAAGGAACAATGATTACCCTGAATTGACATTTCTCCTGAATTTTCAGTCTCACAAGCAGTAAATCAGCCATTGCTGGGAGCATGACCCATCCTGGGAGGAGAGCTGCTGCCTCTGGGCAGGGAACCTGTTGGTGAGGGAAGGAGACAGGCAAGAAAATGATCAAATTTCACCCTTTTTGGGAAGGAAAAAGGCACCAACTGGGACCTGGTAACCCCAACAAGACCCCGCAGATTCCCTGGGTCACAGGAGATGGGACCAGGAACACCCTCTCCCCCATGCTGAGACTTTATCACCACTTAATTAAAACTTGACAAGAAGATTAACACACAGAGGGCAGTTTTAATTAACTTAATATCACATTCAATTTCCCAATTCGTCGCAGTGTTCAGACACCTGCAGATCTTAATGCAAAACCAAACAGGAATGGGGAGCACTGAAAGGAGGAGCGAGAGAGGGTAATCAGAACCCATCTAGAACCTTCTGCCCTGCCCAAGTTCACCCCCTCCCCTGGATACCTGGACACGTATCCAGGTGCTAATGCCAACTGTTCCCCTCTGGGCCCATTGGACCCGACCTAGGGATGTGTGCTTTCCAAAACGCATTTATTTGTTTGAATTTAATTTACATAAACCCTCTTTCTGAGGACTCATGAACCAAAAACCAGCTCTTCCCTTAATCCCACTCTCCAATGAGTGTCAGAGGGTGGCAAGAGGAAGGATCCTGGGTGGCTGGGTCTTGGTGCTGGAAGTACACACTGTCCATCCATCCACTCATGCTGCCAGACAGAGGTGAAGAAAGGGAAGTCATCCATCAAAAACATCCCCGCCCCACTCTCCCTGGCCAATCTGGAGCAAACAGCCTGGGGCAGGATGCTTCTCCCTAGGAGTGGCACATGAGAGAGGAAAGGGGTGAGTCCAGCTCCAGCACTGAGCAGGTGAAGGGAAGGCAGAGAGAAAAGAAGGCATGGGAATTGGGAATACTGCCCTTCCCTCCTTGCTCCCACTGCTGTCAGAGCAGTTAACTGCCTTGGAATTATGGGCCCCAAATTAGGGAGCTGCCAGGAGCCCTGAGCCATGCCCGGCTAGACCTGCACCTTCAGCTGCCCCGTCTCTGGACGATGAGGCCAAGGGACCAAACAAAGACACCTCTGAGTGCTGTAGCTCCGGGTTCCAGGGCTGCATCTAGCTGTATGGAGCAACTTGGGATGCTCTGGGTCACCTGGGGCTGCTGCCGAAGCAACGCTGAGTGCAGAGACACAGGGACAGCCGGGACAGCCATCACAGCACGGCCAAGTGCACAAACCACCACCCTGAACCTTCAACTCGTTCTGTCAGGAACTGTTTGCCAGGCACCAAACCAGTGTTATTGTGAACTTTCTCCTTCCATTGTTTGTGCCGTGTCACCTCGTGCCTTCCCCCCACCTATTTCCTGACAACCTTGGGAGGAACAATGCACCGACCGAGTATTTTTTCCTCTGGATATTTACAGCCCGTGCATCGAGGAGGGACGAGGATTGAGGTTGCCCTGCTCCAGCTCCAGCTGCAGCTCCGAGCACAGCTCAGAAGGCTTCACAGTGCTGACAACTTTATCTGCCTGGCCAGGTCTGCTCATTCCAGGGGGAAGAGTGAGGCTTGTTTGTTTTTCATCCATTTCTTTGGAGAATATTCATTAAGAGACAAGGATGAGGTAACTCAGTTCCAGCGGGGATAATCTCACCCATGCTGCAGAGATCTCCAAAGGCAGGTCTCTGACGGACACATCCCTTTGGCTTCCTGTACCTTTATTTTTTGGCTACCTTTATATTTTGTGATGCTTTGAATTCAGTTCAATGTAATTTATAAAACTGTTGTAGTACCATTTTCCAGGGAGAGGTTTGTTTGGGATTGGTTGGGGAAGGAAGAGAGATGTCCTCCCAGCATCCTTATAAATGAGGAGAGTTGGACATCGGGAGTCAGACTTGATGATCCTTGTGGGTCGCTTCCAATTCAGGATATTGTGTGATAAAAGAGGATGGGCCTGGTTGGAGGAGCACGGGGAGGGATGGAGCCCTCTGTCAGGCAGCTGACTCCAGAGCAGGAACAGAAGGAGCTGCAGCACCAGTCCCAGTGCTACCTTGACAGCTGGATTCCTTCCTGGCTGGCAGTGAGGGGAAGTCAGGCAGCACCAGCTATCCTCCCCTTGACCTGCTTGCTGAGATTCCCAACAGGGAGGAGCAAAATTTGCCATCTGATGCTGGGTTTGGGACACAAACAGTTCCTTTTCCCATCTCCTACACTGGAACACCTACTGGCATAAGGCTGTGACTGACACCAGTCCTTGTCACCTCTACCCCATGCCCTAAATACTTTCATTATCTTTGGGAACCTCCCATCCCCAGCCCACTCCCACAAAGAACAGAAGGACCAGAGGCCATGGGAGATGGACAAGCATTTAAGATGCTTAATGGACAGAAACAGGCCATCCTGAGTGGGGGTCCCAACTTCTTGTCATATTTCAGAGGGAAGAAGAGAGATAGCCCCTCCTCCCCCACCTTGTTCCAATATGGTGTAGGGTTTAAAGGAGGCTCCCCATAGCGAGGAGCTTCAAAGCCTCGCCAGCCCCTCCCTCCGTGTGTCCTCCTGGTTCAGTTCCACCCTCCGCATTTCAGGGCCTTTCATCCTTCCTCTTCTTCGTCCTCCTCGTTAGGAGGTTCCCTTCCCCCCCTCCCGCCCACTCCCACCCTTGCTGGAGACTGCCTTTGGTCAGGAGCCCAATGGGAACCAGCTGTCAGGCATAGCTGGGATATCCTGGAGAAAACAGCTTGAAAATGCCTCCCCCCCTCTTCCCCCTCCATGGCAAAGGAAAAAAACCCTGCCTCAAAATGGCCCTGCAGATGGAAAAGGCATCCTGAAGGCCACCCTCCTCCTGACCCGTGTGGGTCCATCTGCTGGCTGGGTACCAAGAGGTCCCAGGTCCTGACTCCCTTTGGAATCATGAACCCATCCTGTTTGTCCTCTTCCTGCCAGCAGGACTTCCTAACCCACGCAGCAGGAGCCCAGGGCCCTTGCACCGGAGCATTCCGTGTTAATCCTCCTTTCCCGACTCCAGTGCACCTCACTCCACCATTGTTCCTCAAAGATGTTCCTGCCCTTCCCAGCTTGGGGGTGGTTGTTGTTTAAACAGCAGCAGCAGCAGCCACACAAGCTGCTGGCTGTCCTGCCTTTTCAGGGTGGTCTGTAATTGCTTCCTGTCCTCTCCAGCAACTGCCTTCATTTGTTTGAGTTTCTGCCTAATCTCAGAACTGGGGGAGTTTGGAATGAGACATCCTTAGTCCAGGCTCATGGATGTTTCCCTGCACTGGGACAAGCTACACCAGTTTTCGAGCTCCAGCCTGGTAAGGTCACAGTCTCGCAACCAAGAAAAAAGGCTGAACTTAAAATAACCTGGGGAAGCCAGAGCGTGGTCTCAGCAAAGCTGGAGCCCTGGGTTTAGGGCCGCTGTGAGATGGAGGTTTCTGTGGTCCTTGGATGACTGGAGCCCAGGTGTGTGCCGGCAGGAGCAGGAGTGGAAAAAGGAATGGGGGGGTGGGGAGAAATGAAATGTTGTTTCTCAGACTTCAGAGCTTCGCTGTTCTTGGTCGTATTATGATCTGGGCTGTGCTTGGGGTGGATTTTATCCAAGGCGATTCGCACACATCCCGCTGATTTCCCAGCGTGCTGATTCCATGTCTCTGCACTGGCCTCTGAGCTCCCATTATCCTGGAGCAGGAAAGCGGGATGCTGGGGGCCAGCCCCGAGCAGAGCTGAGCTGCTCAACAGGCTCCAGACCAAACACTCCAACTTTCTGTTTTCCCCTCCCTCCAAAAAAGTGAACTTTGGCTTTTTGTTGAAATGGGACGTGCTGTGCATAATGCCCATTTCCAACAGCAGTTTCCACACCAATAAACCAAAGCTTTTAAAGGAAAATGCCTCAGATGGTGTTTCCAGAAATAAGAAACATCTTCCAGCATAAACCTTCATGGTCTGTCTGCAGCAGAAAACTGGACAGGCTTTTGTCTGGGATCTGCTGTGTGACTGAGGCAAAAGGACAGGGATGAGAGGAATAAGGTGCAGGGCAGCCATGCCCATCTGCCATCCAACCCACATCCAACCCTGAGACACCCTCACCTCCGCCTCTGCTGGTTGGAGGGATCTCAGTGTTCCATAGCGGAAGTCTGAGGGAAGTATCTTTGTTGCCCAGAGAGGTTGTGGAATTCCTATCCCTGGAAGAATCCAAGGGCAGATTGGATAGGGCTTGGAGCAACCTGGTCTAGAGGAAGGTGTCCCTGTCCATGATGGGGTGGAACTGGATGAGCTTTAAGGGCCTTCAAAGTCCATTCCAACCCAAACCATTCCATGATTCTATGATTCTATCCTGCTGTTTAGTGTCCATGGGGTAGAGGATATCCCTCCCTTCAGAAGGAAATGAAGCCACAGCGTGTGTTTCAGATCTGGGGTACTCAGGTCCAGCCAGTCCCTACAGGTTATAAACCCAGTGAGAAATGCAGTGGACACTGGTTATATCTCAGTGGGGTGGTGCTTCCAGTTAGGATTTGAGTGTGGTCCTGGCAATCTTCAGACAATCGGAGATGGATGAGAAGAGTTGCAAGTGGGAGGTGAGGTGACTTGGTGGTCGAGAGTCCCAGAGTGGAACAGTGGTGAGGGATGGATGAGAAAGGGGAGGATTTTATTGGGGGATGACATAAGGGGGCTGTGGGCTGGGCTGGAATGTGTATGGTGAGGAGGAAGAGGAGGGACTGGCTGTGCAGAGCGTGATGAAGGTACATGTGGGCTCCCTGCCTGGGCTCAGGCTGCTGGTGCTTCTCCCGTGTCCTGGCAGGACATGTAGAATGGAATAGAGGGGTTATCCGTAAGGCCAGTGCTGCCAAGAGTGAATGGGAATCTTGGTTCCCTTTAACCCCCGCCCTCATAAAATGTTGCTGGAGCAGAGATGACAGTGCTGCCCAGGATGGGCTGGATCCTCCTGTGCCTCCTGCAGGAAGTCACCTCTTTGTGCTCTGGGACTCCCAGGACGGGCAGCCTGGAGTTTGTGGCAGCCACAAAACCAAAGACAGAACAAGCCCATTCCCACCCCTCACTCCTCTAAATATTTTCCTGAATGGCTTTTCAAGCTGTGCCTAGTCCAGATGCATCTCACACACGATGCACATCTCTCCGCTGCCTGCTCCGAGTGTGCAGGACATCTCATGGCAGAGGTTGGAAATCTGTTGGCCTCCTGGCTAATTGGAACTGCTCAAATATGACCTGTTAGGTCATATTTTATATGTGCCTGCATGTACTTTAAATTAATGTATGGACAATACAATAGACAATGGCTTTTTAATGCCCCTTGCTGCACATAAACCCTGTGGCAGATGTGGTTCAAAATGCTTCCAACACATCCTGCTGGCGCTGCTGCCACGGTGTGATGGAATGGCCTTTCCCATGCTGGAGCCAGAAGCAATTCCCTGGGCCAGCCTCTCTGAGTTTCATCAGGATCCACCTGCTTTTCCACCTTCTGGAGCAGCACCTTGTGTGGTGCTCACTCTCTGGTGCAGCATCTCTAGCACAGCCCGAATATCTTCTGTGCTTCCAGCTTTAGGATCACACTCCAACAGCTCTGTAGCCCTGCAGGCTCTCTCCCTTATTTTGCCCTCCTCATGCCTCCAGCAGCTCAGGCCCCCTCCTCCAGAGCTCCAGGATTATCCCTTCCCAGGGTGCAATGACCAGCAAGGACAATACAAGCTCTACAGGGGCTGTCCCCAGTGAGGCCCAACTGAGGAAGCAGGAGCATCTGCTTAAGTGTCCCCACCATGAGATCCTGAGTTTGGGCCAGCGGACTTTATGTGGCCCCAGCTCCCTCCCAGCTCTGCCCAGCTCAGTCTTCTTCTTTTTGGCACCAAGTATCACCAATATCCCTCCCCCCTTCTCATATCCACTCCCTCGCTCCTTCCTCGATTACACGCAGCTTTTAATAGAGCTCTGGTCTCTTTTCTGGCCCCTCTTGCTTCCCTCATAATCCAGCCTGTCAAGAGCTATCTATTCTCAGAGAGACAAACTCCATGCTGGGATGTGAAAAGCAGGGAGGAATTTGGGTTGGAAGAGAGCTCTCCAGCAGCAAAGTGCAGCTGGGCCACAGGGAACAATGGGAATGACCAGGGAAGCGCCTCCTGTCCTTGTGCGGATCACCTGGGTATGACCTCAGCTTCAGGATCTGTGCAGACAGAGCTCTCCATGTTCCAGGGGATCCCAGTGCTTGGTGTCAGCACTTCCCCTCACGGATGTCCCCATCTCTGGGACACCCTGGCCACGACGAGGACAAGCCCTGGACAACGGCTTGTCCCTGACAAGCCCTAGGGACAAAGGAAGAGGAAGCTGCAGCCCTGGATTGAGGGAAGAGGAAGGAACATTCCCAGTTGACAGACAAGAACAAAGTTGCTTTTCTCCTTGACCTGTTTCTCTGGCTGCCGAGGGCTGGCTTGGAGCATTATCCCAAAGGGCTCCTGCCTTGCCAAGGCTTTGACGTTGGTGGTCAAGGTATCAACATGGACTTTCCAAACCGACAGAACAAGAAGAGACAGAACCTGATTGGTACCAGAAAGATACGGGGGAGAAAAAGCATTACATGGCTCTGATTAGTTGGCTTCCAACCCATGATAATAACCCCAAATTTGGGAAGCAATTAGAAAGGAAGAAGAAGAGCGAGAAGAAAAGGGGGAATGAGAGAGTCGCCTGGCGGTCTCAAGGCAGCCTTTCAAGGATCGGGATTTGGATGAAAGCCAACATATCAGCTCTAATCTTTGGCTTTTTGTTGGACTTAACAAGGACTTTAAAATGAATCCAGTCACAACTGACGGGCCCCATATGGATCCTGGTTTGAAACCTTCTTCTCAGCTCCGAATCAAATTGTCTGGGACCACAGAGAGCTGGTCAGGAGAATGAAAAGGGGAAAACAAAGGCAGGAGCACAGACATGGCCTCACACACACACAGTGCACGCTCACACACGGGCTGGGCATGGAGACACCGAGCTCTGTTTCAGCGCAGAGTCACCGCAGACAAGTGGCTTTGTGGCTTCACAGAGGGGCTGTCTGTGACCATGACGATACCACGGTGACATTTCCCTTGATGCCACTCAGCTTCCCAGACTCGATGTGAGTTCAATCACATCTGCATCTGGAGATTGCCTTCATTTACTGTCTTTTATTTCAAGCTTGGATGAAATAAGTGTGGATATTTGCCTTCACATATAAAAAAAAACAATTAAAAAAACATCTTTCCCTGCTCTTGCTCTGAGCCTGGCGCATCTCTCATCTCCCTAAGCTACACCACAATGCGAGAACAAAGGCATCTGACCTGTATCCATGGCAACCCTCAAATTCTACACCTTTGCCTTTCGTACAAAGTTCCCCCTCCCTTATTCTGTGTGCACACACATGTGTACACACTCCCTGTTTCCTCCCTACATGCACATACTTATGTGTGTATATTGAACCCATGATATATATGTTTATTTAAAAAAATGCTGTTTCTGACTCTTACAAGAGCTTCTGCATTAGCCTCATGTGCCAACTGAACTCCAATTTATTCCACAGTGGGGTTTTCCTCTCAGGTGCTGGCAGGGTTAACTAAAAATCCACTGATGGCCACAAGGTAGCACTTGGTTCAAGGAAGAAAAGCGAGTGTTTTGAGCGGAGAGAAGCAGGAGTGTAATAACGGATTATTGGATAACACTTGGCATGCCAGGGCTGGAACAGCTGGCCTTTGCCTTTTCATGGCCACTGCCAGCTATCCAAAGGGACAAACACCTTCTGAATCCGTCAGTCAGCGCCAGGGCAAAGGCGCCGCATCCCTATGAGGAGAAAGGAGACAACAAGAAGCATCCATTTGATTGTTCCAAAGGGATGTGCCAAGGGTAAGCACTGCTGGGTCATGTTTTTAGCACCCACTCTTGCTGTCATCACACCTGGAGTGGCTCTTGCCTGCAGCCAACTCCCATGTTACAATTTCCCTGTGCCAGCCACAAGGACGGCTGTGGATTTGTGCTGGCCATGGATTTGAGCTCCGTCTGCCTTGGAAGGGTGTCAGCAATGGTGTGTCCCTTTTAACTCAGGACATTCTGTGATTCTGTGATTCTATGAACTACATCAAACCGCTCTCTCTGGGTCCCAGCAATGACTTCTGCTCCAAGGGGTAAAGGATTGGGTGTTTTCACACACTTGTCCTTGGATGCACCACCGCCATGGAACCCTGGGGGAAAGGGAAGGACTTCAGAAGAGGAGCAGCTCAGCTCTGCTCCAGGAACTGACCAGAAGCCAGACCTCCCTGTGATCTGGCTGGGACATGGTACCAGTCCCTGGCATAGAGGGCACAGCCAAACCTCTCCCCTCCCTTTTAAATGCTTCCAGTTGTCAGTGCAGCAATATAAAACCAGCTGAACTGTGGTTAGAGACAATGAATGATGCAACAGAATCCCTCATGCAGACATGGAAGGTTTGCTGCTTATTTCCCTTCAGCAGGAGGCCCGTGTGCATGGGACGAGCTCCAAATTCATTGACGTCAGCAGAAAGACTCCTTTTGACTTCAATGGGCTTTCACTGGGACCATTATTGCCCGGGAGAAGCCACTTACTGGGAAACCAAGGGAGGATCTAAATTTACATGGAACAAACATCGTGTGGCCTTGGTGCTCCACAACACCAAGCCATGGCCATGGAGACTGCATTCCTCAGCATCCTGCACTCCCTCTCAGCCAGCAGCAGGAACCTGGAATGCTGCGGTCCAGCCACGGAGGGGGCTGATGCCGATGCTCTTTCAGAAACTAGAATGTCTGAAATACTCAGGGGTACGGTCACTGTTTCATTGCTGCGCCAAGTTTTCACCAGATTGGCCACCCTCCCATGCCAAAACCATCATTACACTGAAGATGGGATGGCTGGGAAGCAGGACTCCTGTTCCTGCATCCCTTGACAAACCCCACGGCCTCCCGTCCCTCAGTTTCCCCGTTAGAGAAGGACATCCTTGAGGGTGATGGGATGTCCCATTTCTGCATGAACAGTAAAAAGACAACTTGGTGTACTGGAAGGTGTTCCTGCTCCTAGCAGGAGTTGGAACGAGATGATCTTTAAGGTCCCTTCCAACCCAAACAAGTCTATGAAGCTCTCAGCTGGGTGTTACTGGGATTCCCATAGCTCCAGTTATGGATTTACTGGAGGCACAGTGTGACTCAGCAGAGGGTCCTACATGGGCAGACGCAGCTCACAAACCAAACTCCAGGGACTGGCTGACCATTTGGCACGATCCCTCTCCACTCCCAGAGCAGGGCCATTCACAGGTACTCTTTGCTGGACTCTCAAACCTCTCTAGAAAGCTTTTCCCTCTCTGTCCAAGCACCTTCCAGAATCCAGGTGGCTCAGTGTGTGTTCAGACTGAAATTGTGCCTCTATTCTCCAGGGAAGACTCTCCGCTCTTACTTTATCCATGTAGGAATGGCTGAGGCCCTTCTCACACCCCAGGCTGCCCTGAGCCAGCAGCCCCCAGTGCCGGCTCCAGGCACCACTGAAATTTGCTTTGAGACTTCGTGTATCAAAAGACTTTTGAGGGCTTTGGGCCTGTAGCTCAAATTCCTTGGCCCCCTGAAACAAAACCTCCAAGCTGTTTGACACATGGGGATGAAAGGGGAAGAGAACACTCAATAAAAGGACCAGCACACACCAGTTCCTGTTCTCAGCTGGGAAGGGCTGGATATGCAAGCAGAACAGAGGAGCTTTCTCCCTGCCCTCTGCTCCATGACCCAGACTTCTCCACCCCTCCAGCCCCCTTCTCTTCCATGGGGAGCAGGTCCGGAGCGAGGAACATTCCAAACACCCCGCTGGCACCATGTTTATACAGCGTGTCCTCCTCACAGAGCTGCTCAAAAGCAAAACAACAACAAAAAAAGAGTAGAAAACAGAAAGACGGAAGGAATTAACAGCTCGGGCTTTTTGGCCAGAAAACAGCATTTTTTTGTTTGTTTTTCTAGCAAGACAAAAAAAGAGAAAAAAAAAAGAAACCCTGCCAGAGATTCCTGAGTTTTCAGATTTGAAGGTGTATCTTGAACTAGGGACCGGGAATTGGATATTTCATTTATTCCCTTTTCCTATATTAAATAAGACCCATCGAGGCCTGATGTTTTTGGTGGGAATAATCCTTTCTTTATCACTCCTCTGGGTCAGGAAAGGAGCAGGATCCATATGCTTTAGTTCCAAAATCAAGAGAACAATAGAGACGTTCATTTATGGACCTTGAAGTAGTGGTGCGAGGCCTGATCTTGGCTCCTCTCAGCTGTTGTCTTCATTTGAAATCACAGTCCCTGGAGGATGCTGGAAGAAGCTGCTCTCCAGTGCTCCAAAGGCATCTCCAAAGGCATCTCCAGCCACAGCAAGGGCCATTTCCTCTGACACTTCAACAAGCTGGGATAGCACATGGATTTGCCACAGCCCATTTTGGGCGTGAAATAGCCATGTCTTTCCAGAAAGCACAAGAAAACTAGTGCTATGCCAACAAAACCATGGACAACATCCATGACTCCCAGAGTTAACCATTTTTAGTGACTCAGAAGGATTTTTCCTTAAAGAGCACCATTAGTTCCTTTAGCAATCTCTTACTAGACTCTTGTTTTAGGACCCAAAACATTCCAGACATAACAGATGTAGGTGCCACTATTTGCTGTAGACAGGGGAGTCTAGAGCTTAATAGCAACACTCTAAGCCAAATTCCCACACCATGCTGCCAAAAATACTTTTGAGTGTTTCTCACTGATGTGAAACATTTCTCTGTATTGTTTCCTCCCAACATCTCCATTTTTTGTTGCCAAATGCAGGAAGGAACATAGTACAGAGACCCTTGTTTCCTCCCCAAGGTTGGAGAGGGGCCACTCTCCATGAAACACAGCCTGGGTTAACCACAGAACGATGTGAGCATGATACACAGAGTAGGAACAAATTCAACAGGTCTGGGATCAAGGGAAGCTGCTCCTGAAGTACCCACGTGTCTGAGAAGCCACATCGAAGGGAAGGGCTGAAGCCATGTCAGGGAGGGTCAGGTTGCATCGCAGGAGAAGGTTCTTCCCCCAGAGGGTGGTGGGGACTGACCAGGCTTCCCAGGGCAGTGGGCATGGCCCCAAGGCTGGCAGAGCTCCAGGAGGGTTTGCACAATGGGACAGGGTGGGATTGTTGGCGTGTCCTGTGCAGGGCCAGGAGTTGGACTGATGATCCTGGTGATCCCTCCCAGCCCAGGACATTGCATGATCCTGTGAACCCTGATGGTGTGGGACCACATTCTTCACAGTACAGAGGCCAGCACTGTGTGTGTCCATTCGTCCCTCGCCTTTCCCAGGCAGTGAACCAGAGAGATGTCCCACCTCTTCGCCCTGGTGTCATCTGTTCTCTGCATTATTTATCTCTTGGTTCTCAGTCACACACAAAAAGAGTTAATTAAGTGCCTGGTGTGGAAAAGCAGGACAGGAGGGAGTATCCTGGGAATGCCCTGCTTCAGTCACTCTGTGAGGCACAGAAACAACTCCCATGATGAACCACACTAGAAGTGCAGGTCGGGGCTGTGCTTTCTCCTGCAGATCCGTGGGTGTGAATGCGAGTGCCAATATGAATTATGTTGTTAAGCAAAGGGCTGAGAGTGCCAGACGGAGACAGCCAAAGAGTGGGAAGATGGTAGAAAAGCTTCCTCCATCTGTCCCTAGTCACGCATTTAGGTCCCAGGCCTCGCCACACCCTTCCCACATCTGATCTGTGGCATCCACAAAGTTCTGTTCACCTTTCCCTGGGTCAGAACAGCCCCTTCCTATTTTCTGTCTTGGCTGTGTCTTTGGAATGTCCTTCTGTGTCTTCTGCCATCCTGCAGCCCCTTCCCAGTTTGCCCACTGCAGCTTTGTCACTGGGCTTCTGCTACAACAGTGTGAAAGACCTGCAGTAAGCCAAAGCTCCTGTCAAATCTTACCCACTTTTCCACCCAATGTCACGTAGGATTTTTCCCACTGCCTGTGTGTTAAAGTACCTTTTTTCAGAGAATTTCTGTGACAACTGGTTCCAGACCAAGGATACCAACAAATGGGATCAACAGCTTCATCCCTGGACTTTGGAGACACCATTTTGGCTCACTTTGCCTTTGCAGAGGAAGACCAACCTCATCTGCCCTCTATTATCCCCTCAAATAAAAAAACATGCGTGCAGCTTTATTCTGTTTATATGAGCCAAACAGCTTGGAAAACGACCCTGATTTTGATTCATTCACAATATTCCTGCATTCATAATTGTCCATAGCCCTCCACCACACCAAGCCTCAAACTGATGTTCTGATGGACCTGCAACATGTACCCGAAATGCATGTCCCTGTTCTTGGAGCGAAGTTTGGCTGTTCCAAACTGGGAGCACAGCCTGACTGAAGTTCTATTGCTGCTGTTTAATGCCCTGCGATTCCCTGGGAGGGAACTGCCGCTTCCCCTCTCCCCTCTGCCAGGGTGTGGGGCTGTAAAGAAGCCTCACATTTACTGAGAGCACCATGTCCTGTTTTCCAAGGGGAACACAGCTGTCTGGGCAGGATCAGACCTCTCCCGTGGTGTCCCAGCATCAGAGGCATTCCCAGGAGCTCCCAGCAGACAAGGAGCGATGAGAGCAGCAGCAGGAGCACTCTGGTGGTTCTCCACCAGGGAAGGCAGCTCCAAAAGATGGTGTAATTAGTTCAGGATGGGCGTTCCTCTGGAAATGGGGCACTTTGGTTGGCACAGGGCAGCAGCCTACTCTCAAGTTCAGGTGCTGTCACTCCAGTCTCTGGAATGTGCCAAGGAATGGGCTATAACTCCAACACTCCCATCAGGCCTGATCCTTTTACGAAGTCCTGCATTGCCGTGGACTTGTGACCTTGCTCAATGTGTTCCCTTTCCACAACAAAAGCGAGCAGGTCACAAGGAACAGGGATGACCCCAAATGAGCACCTTTGGCAGTGAGAGCTGACAATGTGAGACATTGGTTGGCTTTGCTGGAGGGAAAAAAAGCCCATTTGTTCTCCCTCCCTGCACAAGATTCTCAAGGAAAGCAGGAAAGTCAGTAAAATCAGATGAGAAAATCCTGTTAACAGAAAGATTTGCCAAATAAGTGAGCGCATTCAGTGGCCTGGAAAATGAGCCGGCGAGTGATATAAGAGCTCTTTCTGAATTCTGCACACTCAAGGAAACATTTAATACATCTTGAAGAAAAAATACGCCTCAGCTCTTGCTGCTGGCGTAAATATTTGTGTTCGCAAGTGTTGGCAAATATTTGAGCCATCGATGTTGTTTAACCAAGAGCTTTGTCTCGCAGAGTCCACCTCCCTTTTCTGGCTCCTCTGGAATCACATTAGCCAGAGGATCCTCTTGGTATTTATGTGAGGGATGGGATCAGAATCATTTCCATTCGTGCCTTAAAGCCCAGGCAGGAGCTTACAGGAGGTGACCAACAAAGGTCATCGGAAGAGCTGACAAAGGTCATGCCCTACATCCGTTTGCTCTTGGTACAGTTTCCTTTAGGAGACAGTGAATTTAGCCTGGGTTTGCAGGCGTGCTGAAGGACTTTCTTGCTTCTACAGTAATTTCCAAGCTTTTATTTACTGTATTATGTATAAGAGAAGAGAGAAAAGACAATTTGCCTCCCACCATGCTCGTGGTTGTTCAGGTCAGATATGTGAGGACTTGAAAGCCCTCTGTAAAAAACTCTCATACAAGAGTTTAATGCCTTGACAGTTTCTGAAGGAAGAAAATTAAAATGCAGGGACAGTAGGAATTGCAGCACTGGCAGCCTGGGAATGGAGAGGAGGTGCCTTGGATTCTGCAGCCAGACTGTGACCACATCTTGGTGCTTCCCGGCTCTGGCCATACAATTGGGTATGTCACTTGTTCAGTTTTATTTTCCTTCAAGAACAGACTGACTCCCTATCCCTGGAACTGTTCAAGGCCAGGTTGGATGGGGCTTGGAGCAATCTGGTCTAGTGGAAGGTGTTCCTGCCCATGGCGGGGAGTGGAACTGGATGAACTTTAATGCCCCTCCCAACCCAAACCATTCTGGGATTCCATGATTATGCCCCAGAAATGCTCCTTGCTAACCCATACATGGACCTTGCTAATGTTGCCCTGAAGCTGCTGCAGAGCATTCGCAGCTGTAATCCCAGCTCAGCAGTACATGGAAATATCTAAATACATGACAGCTGTTTCCATAGTGACTTTGTGACTTGGCTCTCAGACCTGTCCCCCCTGTGCCCGCTGTCAGTGACAGCATCACTGAAAAATTGTCACACCAAGAAACAATTAGCAAGAAAGTCCTAAAAATTTCTGGAGTAGTTTATTGAAGAGGTCAAGGGATGCCTTCAAAGCATTATAGATAATTCTGGGACTTGGCAGTGGCACAGTCAAAGCTTTTTGTACCTAAGCCTGGTTCTAGATAACATGCTGAAGATGTTGAACTGGAAAAATATGGCAAGTCAAATCCTGACAGAGCCAAACAGAAATTGCCATCACAGCCAGCTAAGGGCCAACACGGGAGGGATCACAGATGAGTAACTCTGGTGTAAACGGCTGTGAAGCCACCATGGCCTTATGCAGTCTCTGGTAAGGACCACAGCCAGGGTGACTTTAATCGATGAGGACCACACCTGGATTTCTCAGAAGTGGGCGCACAGAGCCATACAGGAGAACACTCCAGGCTTTTCCAACCTGCTTAGTCAGTGGAAGATGTTCAAGCAACCAGAAAAAAGCCCTGAACTGCACTTTGGGCACGAACCTGACAACCGCTCTTTTGACAGGTAAAGCAGCATGGACAGAGTAAGAGCTCCTGTTCCATGCCCTTGCTGGAAGGTTTCTTATGGTTAGTACATTAACCTCTGAATAAACAAACAGCTGAAAAGGCCCTTTCCTAACCCAGCAAAGTACAAACACAGCCTACATTCTTCTGATTATAAACCCATGAGTGCAGGACACACTCCTGGGAATGAGCTCGATATGTTTTCTCTTTGATTCCACCCTCTTGGGAAGATTAAACAGTGTCATCGCCAGGTTAATACAGAGTGACCTCAACATCTCAGAAAATTATTGCATTGCAAATAAGACTGACATTTACACATTTCTCTGTTGCCCAAGGGTACAGCAGCCACGTTCCAGGTGCCTGCACAGGGGCATGCTGGAAGGCAGCAGTGCAGAGCAGTGCAGGGAAAGCAAAGGGCTGAGGTTCAGCACTAATGGCTCTGGGAAGGAGGGAGGCTCCCTAAGGATCCAGCCCCGACCCTCTGACCAGCCCAGCAAACCGCTGTCAGTCAGCTGTGTGCTGAAATCCATCCTCCTGAGCTGAGCTGAGCTGAGCACTACCTGTGCCAACAGAGACCCAGGGAGCAGACACATCTTCCCTCTCCTCCTGCTCAGGCTCCTGAGGAGCAGCATGAGGAGCCCACTCATTTTCTGGGCCAGGTCTGGAGAATGACCCTCTCACCAGAGTGTTTCATGTCTCAACACACACCTGAGCAGCCCAAAAGGGGTGGGGTGGGTGTGCCAGGCTGGTCTGTGAAGCCATCGGCTCCTGGTGGCAAGTAGAGAGGGTTCCTGGGGGAGTACTGGCACTCCTTGAGCTCCGATGCAGAGGGAATGGCTGCAGCTCCTCCGCAGGCTCTGGAGCAGGGGGGTGTGATGCAGAGGGGAAGGAGAGGGGATGAGGAGCAGCCGGGCACAGCCCGTGCTGTGCCGCACCCGTTCCATGGTCTCCTATCGCTCTGCAGCCACACCAGCCACCTTCAGGCTGAGGAAAAACAAACTGAGTGCAAAATCATCATCCAATTTTCCCTGTAGGTGGCCCGACCCTTCCCCACTGCTCTCCCACCCAATGCTTCCCAAATCCTGGCTCTGCCCGCCTGTGAAGATGAACTTTTCCTGCGCGGGTTTTTCTCTGGTCACACAGTGAGGCCTTCCATGATCTAAAACACAATCTCCCCGTGGGCTGCTCTCCCTCGCTCCTCCCATGCCAAGCCCAGAGGCTTGGCTGGGTCCTGGCAGACCTTCTGCATTCCCGGGAGCCCTGTGGGCCACCACTGCCTGGGCTGGGGAGGACAAAGCCCAGGGGCCCCCTTTGCTGGCTGCCAGACCAGCCCAGGGCAGGGGCTCTGTCCGAGCTCCCTGCTGCCCATCCCCAGGCGCCGATGATTCCATTTCCCATCGGAATACTGGGAGCTGAACCTTTTTTGTCTCCGAGGGGATTTTATTGGCCTTTCAGAGGCAGGATGCTGTGGGATGGTGCAGAACCTCACCATGGGTCAAGTCATTCCCTGTCAAATCCACAGGGATATCCCTCCTTAGGAACACCCTGGGTTGTGCTCTGCCACCGCTCTGTCACCTCACCCAGACACGAACAGTCCCCAGTTCTGTTTGTGGGGTGCCCACAAGCACCCAGCCATGTCCCCAAGTCAGACCCCAGTGAGGGAGGGCCCCTCACGGGATGGGGCCGTGGGCTCCCACTGGAGTCCCTGAGCACGAACCCGATGACAGAGAGCTGCACTCCAGCTCTCCCTCAGCCCATAAATCCCGCAGTGGTCTAACTTTGCTAGGAATGATGCCTCAGGGAAGGTCTGTGTGGTCCAGAAAAAGGAAAGGAACACGAACCATGCTTGAAACGCCTTCATTCTGCTCATCAGCCCTCCTCGCCACCACCATCATCGTCCCACAGGGCCAGGTCTGGGTGGTTTGAGGGCTCAGCTCTTTGGGAGCTGCCCTGGGAGCTCAGAGTGCCGCTCCCTGTTTGGAGAGAGGGTTCACGGCAGGTCCTCAGGCCTGGCATCAGCTGGAACATGTGTCCCCTCATCTGGTTGTGCTCTCCCTGTGGTGTGGGAGGTCTGTGATGGGCACAGTCACTGCCAGGCTGGGAAAGAGCTCCTGGGAGTGGATAGAAGGTTCTGGCTGCCTGGCACCCAGCAGAACCACAAATCTTCAAGGTTGGAAGAGCTCTTCAAAGTCTCCAGTCCAACCATCGATCCCGAACCACCATAATCACCACGAAACCATGTCCCCAAGTGCCACATAGACACTCTTGAACACTTCCAGAGACAATGACCCCACCATCTCCTTAGGCCATTTATTCCAATACCTGACCACTCTTTCAGGGAAAAGTCTTTTCTTAATATCTGATCTGAACCTCTCCTTGCAACCTGTGGCCATTTTCCTCTTTTCCTTTCACACAGAGATGGCAGAAGTGACCGATGTCCACCCGGCTCCACCCTTCTTTTGGGGAGTTGTAGAGAGCCAGGGGTCCCCACGGAATAATGAGGCCCCCCCAGAATAATGGGGTCCTCCTGAGCTCCAACCCTTGCTGCAGGGACTTGCTGAGACCCCAGAGCCAGGTGAATTTGCCTTGCTGGAGGTGTGGGATTATGGAGCAGGAGGGTGGGTGGTGAGGCACCTTTCCCTGTGCATCATAACCATCACTCGAGGTTTCTGCAGGAGGCAAAGGGAGAGGTGTAGCTGTTGTGTTTGGGGGTGGGAGGAGGCTCTGTATCCAGAAAATACCCTCCTGCAGGAGATAAGGGAGACCTGGCCACCCACAGCCCCGGCTCGCCAAGAATCCAGGCTCCCATGTGTCCAAAGCTGGTGCCAGAAGTGTCATTCCCATCTTCAGCAGGCCACCACCCTGCATTCTCCCTCCTCCTCTGACTCTCTAGAACCAGCTGACTTTTTTCACAACCAGGAAACAATCGAACAACCTCTTGAGCTGCTCCTCCTCCTCCCAGCACTGCCACCTCCCCGTGCAGAGGATGCTGTCAGTACTCCCAAAGCCTGACGTGTTGTGCCGTGCAGGGCTGTTATTCCAGCCTCCCGCTGGGGAAAACCCTCTGGGCTGCAAATACCTGTGTTTCGTTAAGTAAATAATCACACAAGATAAAATATCCATCTTGATGGGGAGACGGAGGGAGGGGAGCAGGAATGCAGACGTGGGGAGCACCAGACAGCAGGCTCTGGGTCGATGTCGCAGGTGCCGTGCGGTGGCTGGCGGTTCCAGTATGTTCCCGTGGGTAACTGGTGATGCTGGCACCCACCAGAGGGTAATTAAATGGAAAGCTTTTAGGGGGTTCTAAGAGAGGAGTGTTACATTTGGCTTTTTAAAACAGCTTTCAGAAGGAGCATAGCTGGGAAATATATTCAGCGCAACTCACCCGCCCTCACTGGGAAAGGCTTGGAAATCATCCAGCTGTGGTGCTCCAGGCTTAAGGGGAGTGAGGAAGAGGAAGGGGGTGACCCAGTGGAGGGAGAGCTGTTCCTAATCTTCTGGTGGGCATCCTGTGCCACTGTGGGTGCTGGGACCTTCAGAAATACTGATGTACCTTGTGAAGGGAAACGCAGCTCCCGTAGGACTCTGCTCCTCCCCTGCCACTCTCCCAGGGCCACTGAGGAAGTTTATGCTGGAGCCAGACAATGATCCCAAGTGTCCTGATTTGCTGTCTGTGTGCTGTAACCACAAGCCCATGGTCCTACTGCCCCCCTGCAAAGAGCTTTTCAATATTTTATGTCTCACCTGTTTGGGAGACTTCACACATTCACCATTGAGGCTTATAAAGCTGCTGAGAGAAGAGAGGAAGGGAAAAGGAGAAGAAGGAGTTCAGCCAGGAGGGAAACACTAAGGAGGTGTTGGAGCCTTGGCCCAGGACTTGTCAAGGTTGCCCAGTTCCATCCCAGACCATGGGGAGGCAAATGGGTCATTTGCCCACATCAGGACCACAGGGAGGGAGGTCTGGGATCACCTGTAGGACTCTTGGGAAGGTCAGGATGACTGGAGTGGGTTAAAAGAAGGCTCGTGCCAGGCGCAGGTAGCCCTGATGGACAGCTTGGGGCTCCTCCTTGGACTGTGAACTGGTGCCGGAATCAGGGCTGAGAGTCTCCTGGATTCATTTCTCAGTCATTTATTCATCTATAATTGCCTGTCTGCCTGTCTTGGAGCTAATGACTGGATGTGAAGATTTGCAGTTCAGGTTTGTGAGAAGGTAATTACATTGCAATCTCACTGGATGACTATTCCTCGAATGAAGATAAACTTGTTTGAGTAGGTCTGCACATCGCAGGAATCAGTTGTATTACAGAGCCCAGGCATGGCAGGGGAGATAAGGAATGTTTTCACTGCTGCTTTTTTATCTGCTGACCTATTAAAGGCTTTTCTGTCTGAAGGGAGTGAGGAGCCACCAAAGGGGTTAATCCCATAGCTCCTCACCCCTGATGGACAGATTTCAGCCTCCTGTTGAGACTCAATCACTTGGCTGGGATTCAGTGGGTGCTCTTGCTTCCTTTCTAATTAGTGCTGGTTTTTTGAGCTGCCCTGAGGTGGACGCCAGGCCCATGAGCTGGACAGACTTCACCAAGAGGGTATGGCAGAGCTGGACAGAAATCCAACTGATCCTTGAGAGGAAAACCCTGCCCTGGGGAGGCAGGGAAGGGTCTGCAACAGACATGAACAGACACAAGCCTGATGGCTGAATAAAACCCTCTTTCCTGTGCAGGAGGCCTTTGCTTATTCCAGCACTGCTGTGTGATGGGAATCTGCAGGAGAAAATGCCCCTGAGTTTCTCTCCCTGTCTCTGTCCCCTGGGTAAAAGCATTGCTTGAATTTGCATCATTTCCCACCAGCCTTGCCACCTGAGGACTACTCTTGGTAGTGCACATTGAATGTCCTCACACAGTCCCGGTCCTGCTGCAGGTCCTGGCAGTGCCTCAGGTGTGCTGGCTGCTCCATGGGGACATCCCATGGGACAGGAGGAGGCACCTTCCCTCTCTGCAGGCTGCTCCTGTTCTGTGACTTTAAAGCTCTGGCCCTCGCTCGGAGCACGAGCCAATGCTCTGAGATCATCTCTGTCCCATCGAGCTGCTAAACCCCCTCAAATCTTTCTTGTTCAGCAGCACTTCATATAAATCCAGTAATGTGCGTATCACTTCGGCTGCCAACTGCTTTTGGGTCAGGAGGGGGGTGGGGGGTATAATTACAGTCCCTGCTCCGATCCCAGGGGATCCCAGGAAACCGCAGGCTGCCAGCAAACGTCTGGAGGATGGAGGCACGGCGGGACCCCTGGGAGTCGGCTGGCAAATGTGATGCACTGGGTATGGATTAACAACCCATTAGGGCAGGGGCTGGGGGCTGCTTTAACCAAATCCCCCCCTCAGCCCCCGGAACGCCGGCGATTCCTGCCTTCCAGGCGAAGGCTCCGGCGCTCCGGCATCGCCCGCGCCCCATTAAACACCAGTGAGGGCTTAAGGGCATTGCACAGCACGTCCCTGAGGTACAGAAACGATTTCCCAGGATGAACCCAACGGGCCCGCTCTCTGCTGCCTTGGCTCCGTGTTGATGCAGCCCAAGGAGCACTTGGGCATGAATAAAACATTTGCTGGAGGAGCAGCAGCCACTGTTTGTCAGGGAGAGCCTCTGACTATGACAGGGCACAATCTCTTGCCTGACTTCTTCCCCTTCTTCCAGGGGATCGCTGTCTGAGAGGCTTCCAGGAGCAGTGTGATCCAAATTCCCCCCTTCCTGCTGTGGCAGGGAGTTTGTCCTGGTGGCCAAAGAAAGGCTTTTTATCTGGTTTTTCTCCTTTCTGCAGCAATTATTCAGAATTGGTGGCAAAACCCACCCTGGGGAAAGGCAACCCCCAAGGCCTGTTCAGTCCCTGGTGGGGTCATGACCTGTTTATTGGAGGTTACAAAAGGGAACTGAGAAATCCATATTCTGATATGCGATATGGGAATTGCCATCAGTATCCTTCTTCCCACCAGGGAAAACTGAGAATTGAAAAGATCTGGAAGTTTCTGCTGGAGGTGAGAGATTTCTGGCTGCAGAGGCCACTCCTGCCATGGGATTCTGGCATTAAACTGGGGTGAGTCACATCAAATTCCCACTCAGTTTGCCCACAGATCTGTCCTGGAGTGTAACACTGCTCAGCTCTCAAATCCTTTGGGACTTCCATGTAGAGAGTTTGTCAGTGGGAAGAACTCCCTGTTACCAGGTACTTGGATGCACACTGGCATCTGGTTCAGAACTCCCCGAATTACAGCGATGGGTTTTGTTGAGATGGAAAAGAGTGAGAGCTGAAGGAAAACTCTCCAAGAGGGAGGAGGTGTGGCTTGTTGCTGGTCACTGTCACCTCAACCTTCCCCTTCACCCAGCAGGAGCAGGAGGAATTGTAGAATCACAGAATCACAGACTGATTTGGGTCGGAAGGGACATTAATGGCCATTCAGACCAGCTCTGTCTCATTTCTGGCCCTCTCACATCTCACTCTCTATCAGGACAAATCCCAGCTGGCCCTCAGAGAACCAAGGGTACAGTTTGGGCACAACTGACAAGCTTTGAGGCTCCATCAAGAAACATAATGTCCAACAGACATGTTGTCTTGAAACTTACCGTGTTTAGCAGATTTAAAATGAAGTCAGTGAAAAATATGGCCAGGGATGATTTTAATTCCAGTTTACTGCTAAGACATGTAATTGGGATTCTGCATGGTTCCTTTCTGAAAAGAGGGTCACTCAGGGACCTGATCCATAATTTTACCTGTACTGGATCCCTCCATTCCCTGAAGGGAAACCAAGACCTCGAACTCTGGTTCATAAAAAAAGGGCATAAAAATAATAACATTGGCAGCCTCTACAAGGATATTAGGCCTGTCCACTTCCTTTATTTCCTGTGTTATTCCTGTATTTCCCTTATTCTTTGGGCGGGTGGGGCAGTGAGTGAGCCAGCACTGGTTCCTGCTCCTCACACCCACATGATGCCTGAAACCTTCCCATGCCAAACCTGACTTCTCCAGACATGCAACCCTCTTGAAACACTCCTCATCCTGATGGCAAAGCTGATTCCTGAACCTTGCAATAACATACGTCCAAGTCTATCACTTGAACTTAAACTCATCTGACAGGCTCTGTCTCCTACATGTATGCAAAGGCTTCAGTTCCAGGGGAGCTGCTCCATGTCTTTGGATGGGCAGGGAACAGAGAAGATGCAGAAAGTGGGAATGGTCTTCTTTTCTTCCACATGTTTTTATTGCTCCTTTTTCCTGGTTCCACATGATACATTTATTATTGCTCCTTCTCTAAGGGGCATGTTGATGAACAGACCTGAAAAGGGTGAGGATGGTCTGGAGGGTTTGGCCTGTGTGACCTGTCGGATGCTGGTGATGCCTCAGGTCCCACAAATCCACAATGCCTGGTCACAGAGAGGCAACGCTGGGCCCAGCGAGGCCAGAGGGTGGCAGAACACAGGCAGGAGGCTCTGGAAGCTTTAATTACCCCGATTGTCCTCAGGGGTCCCCCGCGCCCCAGATACTAATTGCTAATAAATGTTCATGCTGAGTAGCTTTTATTTTTCCAGTGCAATGGAATAACAGGGAAAATATGTGAAAGTTCCTGGACTACAAGAGTGTGTTTTTCTTTCATTTATATTTACCTAATTATGCTGTCATGGGCTGCTGAAAATTGTACTCACCCCTCCTTCCTCCCCCAAAATGACCAAATAAACAGAGCAGTGACTCTGGCTTGGCCAGACAGCAAAATTAGAGATAAAGGAGAGGTGGGAGGGATGGTTCTGGTTCCCCAGCACAGGTCCATGGGGCATCCAGCCCCAGGCTCAAAGCAATGTCCCTACCATAGAATCACAGATAGAATCAGAGAATCCCAGTAGTGATACGTGCTGGGATTCCCAGGTAGGATCCTCAGTGCCAGATCTGGCCTGTCCAAAATCTTTGCAAGAATCCCTTCGTGGCTATCAGGGGGATGTGAAGGAACAGCCAAGCTAACACCCAGGAAACATCACCAATCTCAAATACATCCCTTGGTTTGTCTTCTCCGTTCTCACTTTTCTCCATGAATTTCTCCTCAGAGAGCCAGCAGCTCTGACCATGGAGCACAGTACTGCTTATGGTCCGTGGGAGGTGTCCCTTGTCCACAGCAGGGAGTTGGAATGAGACGGTCTGTAAAGTCTCTTGCAACCCAAACCACTTCATGATATTCTGACTTGTTAAGCTTTCCCCCTGGCAGCCTCATCACACAAAGAGAGCTTGAGAGAAAGAAGGACCTGTGGGGATGGCTGTGGTCTGTCCCACAAGCATTCTGGAAAAGTGGGAGTGAAAGGGCAACTTTGGAGCAGAGCTGCCCATCACAGGGCTGGACACCCACGGTGAGGGTGCACAGGGTTCAGATGAGACTGGAACTGGCCTGATTTTGGTTTCATTAAATTCCTGCTGTCTCCAGGACGGTGTGGTTTCTAGAGGTCCTGAACCACCAACACAACTGGAATTACAGCCTGCACTAATCAGCAGGGGAACACGTCTCCGTTCCTGCCGTGTCTATGGGACACATTTTCGGAGTGTTGTGCTGAGAAAATAAACTCCCTAAAACAGCCCAGCTCGGCAGGCCTTGGCTGTGGTGGCCTCAGCACTGGGGGGTGGCTGAATTGTAGAATCAGGAGCTCCTGCCTGCAGGGTGGTGCTGTGCTCCGAAGGGGAGGCAGGTGAGGCTCTGGCACGGTCCAGTTTTCAGCTCCTAATGGTCAAACAGACACATGGTCCTGCCTATTCCATCTCCTGAGAGGAATCTGCCTTCTTTTCAGAAGACCTCATTAAAGTGAGGTGATTGAACAATGAGCACAATTAAGACATGTAGGATTCCACGGGGACATGGAGATGGAGTGGCTCTGTGACAGCCATGTCTTCTTTCCAGAGGGACATGGAAATCTTCTGGAGATGGGTGTACTCTGTTACAGGCACGTCCTCTTCTCAGAAGGATATGGACTTCTCTGGGAGATGGGGGTGCTCCCACAGGGGAAGGATGGATGCACTCTCTTCAAGACACACGCCTTGTGCATACGGAGCCTGTGGAACTGCATTGCTCCAGTTCCATTTCCCTCTTAGTTTGCAAAGGATGTGACAGAGTGAGACTCTGGCCTATAGAGGCTTGGATGGCAGGAAAATGCAAAACCCCAATCTGGACTGGGATTTTCCTGTGCTAATTGAGTACAAAGTGCTGGGTTCACTCCTCCGCACTGTGGCTGAATCTCAGCTCAGCCCAGGAGATCGATTTCCACCTACAAACACAGCCGAAGGTCTCAGGATTTCCTCCCATTATTGCAGCTCTGGCCAATTTTGTTCTTGTGATAGAAACTGATGGAGAAAGGAAGCATTAAATTGGAAGTGGGAGTTGAGAAGTGTCTTCTTGGAGCTGAGCTGAGAGGTTTGCAGAGCCACAGTCTGGGGTTTGTGGAGCCACAATTGTCACTCTGGCGTTAACAGGAAAATATCAGCACATCACGTTGGTTTCACAGGCTGAAATTGAGCTTGTTCTGGAAGAGCTCCTTTTATCCAGTCTCCTTTGTGGCCTTTATCTTGCCAAGCCTGGGATGTCTGCAGCCACCTTGGTGCTATATGTGTTCATCTTTAGCTGTGACAGGTTCTGCAGAGGTGACAGCGGGAGGGCTGGGAACTCTCCTGCAGGTCCTGCCACATTCCTTCGGCACCTCTGGCTTGTCCTGAGAGGGAGCAGAGCCACCATTTCTCTTTGGTGTGGAATATGTGATTTGCTTTACTGGTTGGAGCTAAATAAGCATCTTCTAAATATTTGTACTGTTCTCTTTGGTGCAACTAGGAATTTCTTAGGAGCATTGCTGGGTTTGCTCTTCCAGAGTGCTGTTACTCCACAGGTGTCTGTGGCAGTGGTGCCACCTGCAGTGCCTGGGAGTGAATCTGGACTGGGCATTTGGAGCAGGGGAGCACTCCCTGGTTCTCGGGCATTGCCCCATCCTGCCAGCAAAGCAGCCAAACAGTCACAGAACTGAGGGTGCTCGAACATGTGCTCAAGACCAGGTTGGAGTGGGATTGGAGCAGCCTGGTCTAGTGGAAGACGTCCCTGCCTGTGGCAGGGAGTGGGACCAGATGAGCTTTAAGATCCCTTCCAAGCCAAACCATTCTGGGATTCTGGGATACTCTCCCTGCATTCCAAACATGTCTCATGGGCTGTTGGGGGTGATCTGATTCGAAGTGTTGCTGCTCCCAGGATCTCCTACCCAGACTGCTGAAACAGCCTTGTCTGTCAGAAAAATTCACCTCGTGAGTCTTCCAGTTGTCACCTGGGACTTTAAACAACGGCCATGGCTGAGGTGGAGCTCAGATGGAAGGTCCCATCAGTGGCAAGCCAGGCCCTCACCTCTTAACTCACCTCTTCTCTCTTCTCTTCCCTGAGTCCCATTCTTGCAATGGAAAGGCACTTTCCCTCAGCCACCGGTCCTTGGGTACTGTCAGCACACTCAGTGCTGGTCTGCACATTTTAAATAACATTTAACTCTGCCGAGTGTGTGGTACAGAAACCACAACTGTGAGTATCCCACAGTCTATAAATATAAATGAGTGTACACACACAGAGAGAGAATAGACTCGGGAGGGGGAGTACAAACAGCAGTGGTATCACAGCTAAAATCCAGTGTATTGAAATCGATTTAAACCACAAAGTGCCACAGGAGGTACCATAAATACAAGTTAGTTATCACAGAGCTCCAGGAAGCCTTGCCCAGGTTTCAGTGTGCCCAGGCAGCTCAGACAGAAGACGTGGTTTGGTCTCCAAAAAACCTTGGTCTTTTTCCCATGTGCTCATCGCAGAGGCAGGCCTGGCACCGGATTGGGTTACTAAAGCATTCCAGCCCCGTTCTCACTCACAGAAACGCTCTGCTTCCCTGAAAAATTCAAATCACTCCATTTTATTTCTCCTCTTACACTCTCCAGCCCATCTCCTCCCCTGGCTGGGCTCTGCCATGGGGCCAAGTGCCTTTGCAGTCTCACTGCCCATTAGCCAAGCTGCTAATGGCACAATATACAAATTCCACATCTCCATCCCTAATGGACCAGGATTGAGGGTACTGAGAACCTCTCAGGGCTCCTGGACCACTTCTGTCCTCATGACAGGGTAACATGGCCTCCACCTGTATCCCTTGTCCCAGCTTGGACGGGGCTTGGAGCAACCTGGGCTATTGGAAGGTGTCCCTGCCCATGGCAGGGGGTGGAACGAACTTTAAGGTCCCATCCAACCCAAACCATTCCATGATTCTATGATATTCATGCCTCAGCAGTTTCTGAGACCGAAACTCTCTCCCATCCCCTCCCCTCTTTCCCCCACACTCCTCTCCATGAAGGTGCTGCTCAGACCTTGCTGCAGAGCTATTAAGTTCTCTGAGTTTCCCTATGGATCCTATTAGCCAAAGAATTTGCTTCTTTTTCTGGGCTCTTTTTTATTATTTTAAATTAAAACACTTTAAAATATGTATATGTACACCTTCGCTTTGAGATGAAATTTCAGAGTTAAGGCTGTGCACACACATTTCTGCCTCTTTCTACTTCAAACATTTCCTCATACACATATAGGTATGATAAATCAGGTAGAGAATTAAATGCCCTCAGTGCACTGAGCTCCCTGAGCAGGCTGTGGCTCTTCTCCCAGCTCCAGAAGGCTGGGATCACACTGGTACTCCCATCCTTGGTGTTTCTCCCCAGCCCTGACTGTGCCGCTCTGCCTCGGTGCTGGACGCTCCTTCCCCTGCTGAGGGGCCAAGGATACCAGGCTCTGTAAAACATAAACAGCTTTATTTCAATGGCTCTAATCCCAGCCCACAGGTGGGGGCTCTTACAGAGGCTGGGAGGGCTCCGTGCAGAGCCCAGAATCCTTCTGCCATGTGTCCAGTGCCATGTGATCCAGTCCCTCTCCCATCCTCATAGGAAACAGAATGGTTTGTATGGGAAGGGACCTTAAAAACCATTTGGTTCCACCCCCTGCCATGGGCAGGGACACTTTCCACCAGCCCAGGTTGCTCTAAGTCCCGTCCAACCTGGCCTTGGACACTTCCAGGGATGGGGCAGCCACAGCTTCTCGGGGCACCCTGTGCCTTCCCACCCTCCCAGTGAGGAATTTCTTCCCAATATTCCACCTCACCCTGCCCTCTGTCCATGTAGAGCCATCACCCACCACAGTCCTCTGTGTCATTACACACTCTCTCCCCAGTCCACGCCATTCCTTACCCCACAGCCCATGCGTCTCCCCGTTCCCTGCCCTCCCACATGTCCCATGTCCTCCACATCCTCTTCCCTCTCCTCCTCCTCCCCTCCTGCACTTCGGAGACTCCATGGCACGAGCAGGGCTTTGCCTCCAGGCTGCCTGCTGCTGCCTCTGCCCCCACAAGAAAGGTTTGGTTGTGGTGCTTCACAAAGCTCCCTTTCAGCTCCGAGTGGCGGAGGGAGGCGGCACTTGTGGATCTGTCTGGCAAAGTGCTCCAGAAGGAGTTTGTGAGAGGCAGACACGGTGCCAAGAATCTCATTATACATCCCTGACTGACAGCGTGGTCCAGCCCTGGAAGGATGTTCTCCAAACAGCATCCAGAGACTGCACACCGGGATCTTGGAGCCGAGGGAGATCCTCAGTGGGGCTGGAGGGGACTCAGGGGAGCTCCTGGACTCACAAGCCTCCAAAGGCAGGAATTCACTGCCTAAGGAGGCCTGGGAAGAGGGATATGGGAAGAGGATGAAGAATCCATTCCAGGCTTTGTGCAGCACTGGGAGCAGGTTGGGAGAGCAAGGCAGGAGCTCAGTTCAGGCAGACCCAGGCGGAGCTGCCCCCATCCCTAACACCCTACTCAGCCTCTCCGTCCTGATATAAGGAGTTTTTACTCAGCCAAGACCTGGAGTCTGGAATTGCTCCCCCATAAAGGCAGCTCCTCACAGCCTGACTGAGTCTGCTAAGGGTTAACATCAGGTCCAGGCACAGATCCATCTCCATTTCAATGCTTCATTAATAGTTTTGCGGTGAAACAAAGCAAAACCATCCAAGTTTGGTGACAATTTTCCCACAGTCATATGGCTGCTCTGATTCATTCTCATCCCCAGATTTTGAGTGGTAATGGTCCAACCACAGAACATTTCCTGGGGATTAATCACGGCTGGGAAAGGGCTGCAGCTCCAAACTGCGCTCCAGGTGCCCCCAGATTGTCCTTCTTTGTCAGGAATTAGCAGCTGGTGAGGTCACTCCTGCTTTGACTCCGATGGGGCAATTATAACCCAATTCCTGCTAATTACCAGCAGGTTCAGACATCAAGGTGCCATGTGCTCAAAGTAAAGCCCAGCTCCCTGCCCCATCAGGCTCTTGCTGCTCCTGCCCTATTATTCCCAGCCAGATGCTGCTTCCTGGGCACTGGCAGGCATGGGAGTCCATGGGGGAGCCTCTTCTTTGTTCTCTGTTTCTCCCCTGCCACACCTGGACACCCAGGTGACGGACGGACGGATGGATGGATGGATGGATGGATGGATGGATGGATGGATGGATGGGGCATTTTTTTCTTTCTGAAGCCTGCAGAATATCCCCAGCTTTCAGACACCTCACTTTCTTTCCAGGGAATGACTCAGGCCTGGGAAATTAAATCCCAGAACCTCATTCAAGCAAAAACCTTTCTTCTGTGCATGAACAAGAAATTCCTGGTCAGAGGCAGCGTGGGAAGGACTGGCTCCAGGGGGTGGCTCCTGGCCACCTGACTGGGGCTGGTCCGGGGTGATACCTGGATCTGCAGGAGCCCCCACAAGACTCCCTGCACAGGAGCAAAGGTGTTCAGGGCAGGTTCCTCTATCCCTGCCTCCCAGAGCCAGTGGGGATAGGTTTTCCCCCAGCACAGGTCCTTGGGGAATGTCTGGGTCTGGGCCATTGGCTCCACATGGACTGAACGAGATGGACACTGTTTTGCCTCCGGTTCCTCAGCACCACAGAGCTGAGCGTCCCCCTCCCATCCTCACAGCCCTGGTTCATGGCAGAGCCCCTGGGAGATGCCCCACCCCTGTGTGCGTTCTTCTGGGGCCATAGGGACATGATGGGTTCACCACACAGCCTTCTCTGCCTCCGAGTGTAGGCAAGGGGCAGAAATAACCTGAGAAAGGGAGCCCAGGAGGTATCTCCGAGCTGCCTCATCCTTGTGTTACACCACACAAAGGCCGGGAGGGGGAAAGTGGACCTGTGCAGGTCCCACCTGCTGCGGACAGTGGCCCTGCAGCCACCTTGGCCACGGCCACGCGGGTTGGGGTCCCCTCTGCTGTCCCCGTCCCCCCCACATGTGTGTGCTGGCTGCTGGCCACGCTGGCGGGGATGGGATGCAGCTGAGATTTCAACCCCAGCTCTGCCAAGAACCTCGAGCAGGGGGCAGCCAGCGTGTCCCCCCTCCCTCACCCGCACCCTCCAGCCCTGCTTGAGCAAGGCTGCGCCATGAGGAGACTTTTTGGGTATAATTCCTCTGGTTTTCTGCCTTGTTTTGTACACTCTAGCATTAAACAACTGCCTTCTGAGGACTCCTTCTCATGGCCCAGAAGATTCCCCAGTGCTGTGGCCTTTTAATGTCCTCCAGCAGCGCTGCCTCCCACCACCCTCCTGGTTTCCACGGCATCCCAGCACACCGGTACCAGCATCTACCCCTTGTGCCGTGGTTTTGAAGTTGGGATTCCATCTCCCTGCATGATCAGGTCTTTGATTTCTGATTAAAGCTGTCAAAGAAACAGTTTCCTGCCTGGTGAAAATTCAGGTTTAAAAGAAAAAAAGAAAAAAATCTGCATTAGACTAAAAAGTAAAAATACCTTTTTCATAGACCTAAGAAAGGAAAACGGTGTTGGCACAGGTTGGTCCCAGCATTTCATCTCGGCTGCAGCCTTTGCCTTTCCTCCTTCTACTTCTCTTGTTATGATTGGCATATTTTTGGAAATATGAGCTTGTGTTAAGTGGGAAGACAAGGAAATTTTCACTTTTGAAGCAGCAAAACAAAATCTTTCTGGAAAAATTCATAGGAAGGTTTTTATTTTTGTCCCTTCAACTTCTGGAATTAAAACATCCCGTCAAAACCCATCCTGTCTTAAGGAATGAACGAATGAATAAATAAATAAGTGTGCCTGGTTTGATCGAGCAAGAACAAGAATAGCTATGAAATTCCCAGATAGCATCACATCAGTTGGGGTATCCGTGATGGACACCTCGGCAGACTCCCGCTTGACACATCCTTCCCAAACTTCTCCACAAACAATGGGCCGAAAAGGGAAAGAGGAAAGGCCAAATTAAAAAAGCCTGCTGGGAGCTTAACCGAGAGGCCTGACACCGTCAGCACAGCCCATATGGAAAAAATAGACCTTTTCCATGGCATGGCAACGTGTTTCTTCACCGGGGGGGGCTGCACACACATGTGAAGTGTGCGTGGCTGGGGGAAGCACTTGGGTACCGATCCCGCGACGCTGCGGTGCCAGGGACGGCCGGGATTCCAAAGTCTGGGCAAGCCGCGTGGATGTTTTATAGGGTGTTGCTTCACACGGCTTAAATCCCTTGTGGAGGAGCAGAGAGCCAAGGCAGTGAGATTTGCAGCCAATCCTGGGACAGTAATGAGGGGGGAAACCGAATGCAGAGGCTTTGAGGGGTAAGAGGCTTGTCAGGGTGTCAGAGAGCAGTGCATTTTCCAATGATGCCTGGCACGGGCGGTTGTGGGAGCTCTGGGAGGGGGATGGTTAGCTCTGGCGCCGGCAGCGCTCCATTAAGCGCTATCCGTGCTCCCTCGTGATGTTTCTGCTGGCCATCCTGGCTCAGAGGAACAGCCTTACAAAGCCATCCCTCTGTCCCCAGTAGTCACTGGGAGTGTGGAGGAAAGCAAAGGAAAATCCAAAGGCAGCCAGCCAGTCATTTGATCTCTGGGTGTAGAAGTGGGCGACAAACCCCTTATCCTGTCTTTGGGAGTAGAATTGGGTGACAAATCATTTCCCCAGTTTTCAGGTGTGGAATAGGGAGACAAAGCCTTTCACCAACCTTAGGAGTACAGTTGGGGGACAAACCCCTTCCCCAACCTTTGCATCCTTCCCACCACCCTTTCTCCCTGTCAGGCTCCTTGAACCAGGTGACCACGAGGCTACATTCACAACTTCTGGGTTTAATATACATATTTATAGTCCATGTGCATTTATTTAACAGGTCTGGCCCAACCAGCCAGCATTTGCCAAGAAGAAGCAATCATCCTTCATTTCTCAGCTGTGACATCATCAGGTCATATTTCACGGATATGATGTCACTGCTGCGCAATATGACTTTTCATTTTCAAAAGGTTTTTATTAATGCTGAGGTTTTTTTGGTTTTTTGGTTTTTTCCTCTGGTCTGGCCAGAACATCTGGAGCTGGGAAACTTCAGAGTCCAGAAATATTCACAAGATGCAGCAGACAGAATTACAACCCGCAATATTCCTGCGAGCGAAGAGAACAGATAACAATGTGCGGAACCAGTAGTCACAACCAACTGCTAAAAAAAACAAAGAGCGGGGTGAGAGGGGGAGGCAGGAGGTGCAGGGGGCTGAGGATGAGTCCTTGGCCATGGATGAGCAGGCTGGGGACACCAGGCTGGGGAGGGGACATCCTGGAGCCACACGGGCATCTGGTGCCATGGCAGAGGACGAGTGACACCTCCAGGGAGGAGAGAGGCCCATCCTTCTGTTTTTCCAGAATAAAGGCACTTTTACAGCTTCACCAAAATGCTGAGAAGCTGGGAAGGAGGGATAGGAAAGTGCGCTGGAGGAGAGGTCCTCTGGGCAGGCAGAAGGAATTGGGGAGGTGGGGCAGGAGCCTTGGGGAGGTGGGGCAGAAGCCTTGGGGAGGTGCAGCAGGTGAGGACAGGGCTGTTGGTGCTCTGGAGGACTGTGAAGCAGCCCCTGTGGCACCTGGCTGTGGAGTGACCACCCCTCGGGGTGCTTGGCACCCTCCCCAGGATTTGCATCCTGCGTCCTGGATCTCACAGTGGCCTCTCGTGCCTCCCTCTCGTGGCACCTCCCTCTGCAGCGAAGCCTGTGGGACACACGGAGCTGAAACAAGGTGCTAAAAGCACTTGGGTGACTATTCCTCTGGAATCTCTAATTAATATATTCCAGCTGCATCCCTTTTGGGTTCCCTTCCCAGCAGCCCTCATGCAAGTGAGCACAAAGAGTCCCAGACAATGGAAATGCTTTTTCCATGAGCCTTTGCAGCAGAAGCCAGAATGCAAAGACACGACTGTTGGGGAGAAGCCCATGGAACTGATGTCACCACATCCAGCCTGGTTCAGCCTCCAAGCAGTGGGTCACCTACCATGTGCCAGTCCCAATAAATGTCACTGCTTGACGCTGAACAACAAATAATGGCCTGGTAAAGGCAGGATTTGTGCCACACCGCTCCATCTTGCCAGGCTTGTTGTAACCCATCTGTCCTGCTGCACCAGAGGACCTGAAGCATTTCCCACCTTGGTAAATCCCACAGGAGCTCCAGGTGGACTCGGTGACTCTGCTGAGGGAGCCCAGAAGCTCAGGTGGCTGTTCAGAGGAGAGGAGAGAAAGGCTGGAGAATTAAGACTGACAAGCTGATGAGATAAACTGGTCAGATAAAAGGATGACAGAAATAATTTTACACGGTGTTGCTGTGAAAAGCTAATTTATACACAGATGAGCCCATGACAGACTCAGTGGAGGGTGGCAGACGAGCGGAGAATGGAGAGCACTTCATTTATTCTCGCAGAGCAGGGAGAGTGCTGGAAGCCAGGGGCTGGGACAGCTTCTGCTTCACTCTCTCCCTTCCAAAGTTATCAAACTTTATCTGCTTCCTTTACTGCAAATTAGCAAAGAAGGACAGAGAAGAAAAAACACCGAATCCATCAATGTTCCTGCTTGTTTCCCAGCCCGTGGGTGAGAAGTCCGGATGATTTATTGTGAGGGTGGTGAGGTGCTGGAACAGACTGCCCAGAGAAGCTGTGGCTGCCCCATCCCTGGAAGTGTCCAAGGCCAGGTTGGACGAGGCTTGGGCCAACCTGGTCTAGTGGGGAGGTGTCCCTGCCCATGGCAAGGTGGGTGAAATGAGATAGTCTTTAAGGTTCCTTCCAATCCAGACCATTCTGAGATTCTGTAATTCTGTAGTTTTGCAAAACTGAACCTTGATTTTCTCCTGCAAAGCCCAGGAAAGCCATCACCACATTCTCACACTGCATGGGGCTTTTCCTCTGCTTTTAAACCAAGCTAAAGCCATCGTTTCTCCCTCTTTGGTTTTTTTTCCAGCTCGCTCAGATCACTGGGAATTGGATGAGCTTCTGGTGGGTCACAGTAACTAAATCCTCCCCCCTGTTTCTCCATCACGTTCTTCCTGTGCCCTCCCCGTCCCCAGCAGGAACCTGCCCCTCTCGGGATGTGGCCGCAGGGGAGATGCGAACCTGTATCCTACATCCCAGCCCAGTGGGGGCCGTGCACCTGCCCGAGCACCCTTGCCCTGAGATGCTCTGCCCACAGCCCTCGGGCAGCCCTGGCTCCCCCAGCACCCCCTTGCTGGGCAGGCAGGCAGGGGAATGCAGGCACCGGCAGGGGCTGGCAGATGAGGGAGTAAACGAAGGGAGAAGGATTTTCACTTCATATTTTATGCGAAACTGACACTTTCAGCCCGAGGAGAAATGCTGTGACCACCCCTCCCCAGCAGCATGGGCAGGATTCCTCCCAGCACCAGTGCCCGGTCTGTCCCCCTGCCATGGGCAGGCACCGGGCAGGGAGAGCCACTCACCCCTGCCCTGCCCTGCTCCTCAGCCATGGCCAGCCCGTGGCTGTGCTGCAGCTGCCAGAACAATAGTAATAATCCCAACAAACCCCCTTCCCGGGAATACTGCGGGCTCTTGGCAGGTTCTTCGCACACAATTAGCATTTCTCGTCAGGCAGGGGATCACAGATTGCACATGCTGGTAAGTGTTTTGCAGAACAGACTGAAACCAATATGGCCCTCCCTGTACCATCAGCTAAAAGCGGCTTCCCACCAGGGCGGACCCAGCACGGCTTCCACAGACCCCAGAGGAGGGAGAGGCTCCCCAAGCACAGCCCCCTGGGCTCCCTGGGCATGGCCAGGAGGGTCTCGCTTAGCTCCCCAAAATAGGCACACAAGAACTGAGTGGCAGGGGAGACACTGCTCCTGTTTGGTCTTGGGTCAGGGACTGAATATTGGTGTGGGGTCCAGGCTTGGAACAAAGGCTGTGACTTACAGAGAGCTCAGGGGTCAGTGCCCCACAATCACAGGATGGTTTGGGTTGGAAGGGACCTCAAAGCCCATGGGCAGGGACACCTTCCACCAGCCCAGGTTGCTCCAAGCCCCATCCAACCTGGCCTTGGACACTTCCAGGGATGGGGCAGCCATAGCGTCTTTGGACAACCAGTGCTAGGGCCTGCCCATCCTCACAGGGAAGTATTTCTTCCTAATATCTCATCTAAATCTCTTAAAACCATTCCAATATTTCTAGGGGCTTACAGTGGGTGATAAATATGGCCTAGGTTGGGAGGAGGTGGATCTCCACAGGCTTCCCCTGCTCATAATCCTCCTGCTCCTCAGCTGCTGATGCCAAAGGATCGATCCTGTGCCGACCCTGAGCCTGCTGAATGTGCCGGAGCACGTGGGTCACGCGTGCCAGCAGCATGTGCTGGTGATGTGCCGGTGCCTTTGGCTTCCAGCCACAGCAGCTCGGCCAATGCCTGCTCACCTGTTACACCACAACAACCCAAAGTCATGACACAGCCTCAAAGTGACCCTTGAAAGGTGCCTCAGAGCCACGTCTGTCCGTGGAGCTGGATTGGTACATCCCGCAATGAGCGCTGGACTCACACCCCGCTACAGCAGCGCTCCCTGATTAATTGCTGTGCTTAAAGCTCCTATTTATAGATGCTACGAGCACTGTGCCAGCACTCACCACGTTCCGTGGGGATCACAGCGGCTTTCCCGGGCTCAGTGGTGGTGCTGCGGATGCTGGGGATGCCGTTGGGTCACCGCAGGGCTAAGGAGCTCTCGCCAGAGCTCAGTAACTCCGGGGATGTGGAAACAGCCCCCGAGGGCATATGTGCTCCTTGACCTCACATCAGTGCAGAGCTGACACCAGAGTCCAGCAGTGTTTGATTGCCTGGGAGGCTCCAGGCCCACCCTCAGGCTTCTCTGGGCTTTGCCTCAAGTCAGTGCTCTGGAAATGAGCTCGCAAAGATGATGTTAGAGATCTGGGTTTCAGGCAGCAGCTGGGTGTGTTGTTTGGGAATGATGTGTTTTGGTAATAATGCTCCACATCAAACAAGTTTCTACCCTACAAACATTTTTCTTGACCCTACAGTTTTCTTTAAAACAAAACCAAAAAGGAGCACAAAAGAAATATATTCCACTCTGATTTTATTTTCCTGAAAGTCCCACATCTTCTCTGCAAAGCCTTCTCTCCTCTCTGGCCACCAGTGGGTTGTGAGGGACAGAACAGGAAGGGAAGGGACAAGTCACTGTGAGTGCCAGTGGCTGACACACACCACAGTCACTCCTGACTTATTTACACAACACAGGGTTTTTCCTTTTCCACTGGGCTAGGTCCTGACTGTGTGGGATGTGCTGGTGGCTCCTCACAGGACGTGGATACTGAGCCCAGCCTGTGCTCCCAGCCACGGATGTGAGTGGGCAGGAGGGGTACTGCCCAGAGCATCCTAATGCCACGAGCATCCCACTGCCATGAGCATCCTACTGCCCAGAACATCCCACTGCCCAGAGCATCCCACTGCCCAGAGC